>JAKTYF010000001.1:0-600000 GCA_030564605.1 Debaryomyces coudertii
GAAGTTTTGGGAAGAGAACGTGTAGCCTTACCCCGGGCACACGCCTCACAAATAGCAGCAGAGTCTGAAGACGAGGATTAGGCGGCCTCAGCATAGGACGCAAACGTCTTTCCAACATGGCTCTCAACAGCCGAACTCGGGTGCGCAAGACGCGAATGGGCATTAAGAGAAGCTGAAAAAGCACTACCAATAGGCGGACAGTTGGCGACTGCTCTCAGAGGCAATGAAAATTTGTAGAGCTTGTTAGAGACCGGACCAACAAGGGTCGCAACTCGAAGTCCTAAGCGAGATTCATGGACCGCAGTATGCAGAAATACAAATGATGCACCATGCATTCTCGCTTGGGAAATCGAAATAAGATTGCGACCGGCGGATGGGACGTACTGTACATCATTAAGAGTGAGAGTAGAACCATCCGGTAACAGAAAATATAAGGTCCCAGTTCCAGTAATATCAAACAGGGTAGCAGAATCAAGACCCGTAACAGATCCTGATGTCACAGTAGCAAAATCATGTAATAGCTCCTTCTGATGGGTGATATGTAGGGTCGCACCAGAATCAAGATAGAAGCCATAACCACAATCCGAGGTTGAAGCAACCCACGCATGTCCAGTAACACCAGCAAATCCGTATCGGTGTACTTGCCCATCAGCTAATCAATCTAATTGGTTAATAGCTTTTCCCAGTCTCGGATATGACGATTAGTCTATAGAAATTCATTTATTGAATATTCACAGTAATTGAGACTTTTTGCAACAATATTTAAGTTCTCAATTTCAACAATCCAAGTCTCTGTTTAGTAGGCTTTCGACCAAAAGCTTTATAAAGGACACTTCATCATAACTAAAAGTTATATATTCGCATAACTCCATTCATATTTATTATTAAGTATGACTTTTATAATCGGAAAATCTACATATCCGATATTGTTTTTGAAATTTTGTCATTCGTTAAGCTTGTGTTGTGTTAAAATAATGAGAGATTCGAACCTTGATGACTAAATAACGACATAGCTATATCCGTCATATCCTATAATATAACTAATCATGCGTACGTCAGTCAAGTATTTGAAATATAGGTTGGGGGGAATATACAATAACTACATACAAGAAATAAGCTCACCCTTAACAGAAACTTATCCTTGCAAAATTTAGCACAGGACACAGGATTTATACAATCACGAAAAATAACTCTCATTTTTGTACAAGACCATGTTTTGAAGTAATTGTTAGATACAATATTAAGGCTTGTAGATTAATTCTATATATTTATATCTCAAACTTGACTTATTTCTTTTTCGAAAAGGTTGTGGTTTTACCAGAATTTATTCTTCTAGTTTTCTTTGCACCTTTAGGTCCATCTCCATCTTTACTATAAGGATCGAACGATCTCTTTTTAGGTTTATCTCTACGAGAATTATTTCTCGTCAATGAGTCGAGTAATATCTGATTCGTGTTGTTGTAATCAAAAGGATCTTCATCCATTCGTTGTTTGTTTGTCCTTGGGTTTCTTTGTTTTTGTGAGTTACGAAGTGTGATGACTTCATTAGGATCTAATTCTTTATCGTTGGAAATTACACATTCATTTTGAGGAAGATTCTCGTTCACTAGTGGTTTATCAAGTTGTTCTTTTTGTTCATTATAAATAGATGCTTCAAAGGGTACTACGATGCGTTGGTTCGATTGAAATTCCTTTGACGTATAATCTAACCTATCCTTATAATCAGAACTTAAGGTATGTTTTATTACATTGTTCCTTTGAATATCATATTCAACGGAAAACTGGTCTTTGTCGTTATCAAAAATTTCGGAAAATAATGCAGACTTCTTATTTAACAACCCTGGTTTATTGTGAAATAACAAATTCATATTACCGGCATATATATCTTCAAACGCTTTCGATCTTGATATAATCTTATTAACGTCTCTATCACTAACGTTCATGCTTTCATTGTCAACAGCATTAGATATATCATTCCACTTATCGACTAATTCCCAGTCACTATCAGCCATATTCTTTAAAGTATTTTCTATTAATTTAGCTAATTCTTTAGCATTTCGTCTCACATAATCGGGTACATAGTTTGATACTCCTAATATTTTTTGAATGTCAACAGGTTGATTTAATGATGATAAACTGACCAATAATTGGTTAGACATTACATATCTAACAGATTCATCATCTCTTTTAGCTACGTCGTCTCGCCAATTATATAATGCTTCAACCAACGGCTTCTTATGATGAGGTACATTGTATTGTATCATTATTGACGAGTATGGTTCTTTCGGGTTATTTGCCATTATAGGACATGAAACTTTTCCTCCTGATGACGATAATGGCCGAAATTTTGTAAATTCAAATCTTCTCTTTGCAACTTGTCTTGATTCGTATAATACTTCTTGTAATTTGTCCGCACCAGAATCTATTAATTTGTTCCTCAATTGATCAAAAATATTCAATAAGAAGTGTGTGTCAGATCTTGCGTATGCTAACATAGGGGGCGATAATGGCCTTATTCTCCAATCTGCAAGCTGGTATTTCTTGGAAGTTTTAAAGTTTGCAAATGTCTCCAACAAATAAGCTAATGAGAATTTTGGAAATCCTAACTTCTTGGATGCGTGGTAAGTATCAAACAAGGAGACAATATATAATCCTAAGTCTCGCTGTAACCAAATAATATCCATAAATGCTCCGTGAAAAACTTTAACGATATTAGGATTAGTAAAGATTTTATTTAAGTCTTCTAGATCATCCCTCAATTTCAAAGTGTCAATAATCCAGTCTTGTGTTCTACTTGAGATTTGCATAAGACATACTATACCGTAATAAGTCCTATAATCATGATGCTCCAAATCAATAGCAATTTCAGATTGCTCTGATAAGGAGCGTATCATTTTATTCAACTCTTCTACAGAATCAACCCAAATCGAAGAGGTATCCTCCCATGATGTTGAAGGTATGGGTCCATTTTTTGACAAAACTGAATCTGGATAGGGTTGATGATCAATTTCAAATTCATATGGTTGAGCATAAAATGCTGGATCAACGTCATCTGATTCCTCATTTTGGTCTGGGATAATTAATTTAGTTGATACTTGAAATGGTTTTAATTCATTTGGTTTGCAAGTGATTTTCGGTTTAAAGGGATATGTTTCTGAGTTATCAACTTTATTACGGAAATTTACCTGCGGTTTTGTCATTCTTTTCCCTGGATGCTTATTTAAAGTATCAGTTGTAGAATTGGAATCTTCTAAGTAAGTAATGGAACCTATTGCATTATTCGGTTTACATAAATATGAATTTTGGACTTGATCAAACGCAATGTCGGTTCTCTCAAATATATTATCAAGAACATTTGCAATTGGATTCCAGTTAATATCTGATGAGATATTATCTTTTCCAAACAGAACATTTTCTACTTCATCAGATGAAAGGTGAAGGAGCTTATTAGAAATATCTAATAAACTTTTAGCAGATTTGTCTATCCCATTAGAAAGATCAGCATCTAAGGATTTATAGAAATTGACATCTTGAGCTGCTAATGACGATGATGTCCTGACAGTTTGCATTACTTTCGGCAATATGTCATCAAAAGTATTCGTATTTGGGGAATCCATCATATTAGTATTTAGGACACTTCATTTAATATTGTATGTTATATTTAAAAAGATTTTTTTATATCTCGTTCTCATCTGCAATTTCTTCACGTGAGCATCTGATGCTCATTGAATTTTTTTTTAACCTCTTCTAGGTACTTTAGACTTGGCTATATTCCATATTATATTCATTAGATCCATGATGCAATATACCTGCAATTCGTGTGATTTGGCATTTCCAGCACCAGAGGACCAAAGGGTTCATATGAAATCTGATTGGCACCGTTATAATTTAAAAAGAAGAGTTGCTCAATTACCCCCTATAGATGAAAGTTTATTTAATAGTAAAGTAGCCTCATTATCTATTACAGAAAATGGAACTGATAGCACACATAAAGGCAAGAAAAAAAATGAAACCCGATTAACTAAAAAAGAGATTAGAAGAAGAGAAAAAGAAGCGCTCCAAACAAAGAAAAGACTGCTCTTAGATATTGCAAAAGAAGCAATGATAACCAAGACGACGGAACAAAATGAAATTACTGATCAAAGTACAACAAATATACAAGAGAATGATTTAGCATCCATGAAGGATATAAAACTCAATGACTATAAGTCGGACATTGAAAATGTTGAAAATGACTTAACTCAGGAGCAACAAGAAGAGCGTTTGATGAACGAAAAATTTTTAAATGAAGTAGAAATTCCAATAACTACGTGTTTATTCTGTCATAGGAAACAAAATGCAAAATTTCCCGATATTGAGACTAATATTAAACACATGTTCGTTAAACACGGTCTTTATATTCCTGAGAGAAAGTACCTAGTCGATATGGAAGGTTTAATTAAATACTTAGGCGAGAAGATTGGACTTGGTAATGTCTGCCTCTGTTGTTCATATCAAGGAAGAAATATTGAAGCTGTAAGAGAACATATGCTAAATAAGCGACACATGAGATTACCCTATGAGACTGAGGATGAAAAATTAGAAATTTCAGAATTTTACGACTTCAGCTCGACTTATGACGATAGTATTGTTGACAATAGGTCTGACAATGAAGAAGAATGGGAAGATGTCTCAGGTGATGAAGGGGATGACATAGATGATGAAGAATTGCCACCAATAGCTGACAGTGCACTTTATCAATCAGGCGATCAACTAGTTTTGCCATCTGGTACCGTGGTTGGTCATCGTTCGCTTGCAAGGTATTACAGACAAAATTTAGCACCAGAGCGTGTATTATCGGAAGGTCAAGGGACTGTTGTTGCAGCTGAAACCAGACATATGTTGAATATTAAAGATAGAGAAGTTTTGGCTACTCAAAAGAGAGCATGGGGAAGAGAGAAGAAAAGAGAAGATGTTAACGATAGAAGGGCAGCTAAGTTTATCAATAATCAACCTTATTACAGAGATCAATTATTGCAATAAGTATATTTATATAGTGTAATTATTTCGACATATATATATATATATATATATATATATATATAAGTCCTGAAAATCAACATAATGCTAATATGCTTAATGCAGTGATTGTATCAATTAATATATTAGTCAATATTGTCCAGCTTGCAAAAAATAACAATTTGGGTGAAAATACTGACCAGATAAATAAATGATATCTTAGATTGAAGCAAGAAGCGACTAAATTTATGGCAGCGATTGAATAAAAGACTAATCCGATCAAGAATTTTTCGTATAATATTTGGTACTTTATAACATTTAAGTTGATAAGGTTCTTTGATGAACTCTTAGTATCATAGCATATAACGTTAAGCTCAAAGATCAATTGTAAGGAAGCTAAGGACCAATATATTGGACCTGCAAAATTAGAAAAATATGTCAAAACTCCCACCAAAAAAACCTCGTATGATTTGAATCCGTTATATGAATTTGACAAATCAACTGTTGCCAACAGATTCGTATTACCCATAGAAAAGAATGATAAATTTTGCAAACATAAAGTAAACAAACCCATAACTATCATGAATTGGTCTATATTTGTACGCAAAGAATTTTCATTATTGACTAGCAATTTTGCCATCAGAAATTTAAGCAAGTAAAAGATAAGAAACACTGGAACGACTTCTGGCCTTGACTGATGAATCAAAAAAAGTGTCAATAAGTTCGTTAAATCAGTCAATAATCCATATTGGATCTTTCTTAATTTCCCTAATAAAATTCTAGCTACAATCAAAATTCCTATAGTATAGAAAACAATTCTTGAGAGATGAATATTCAACTCATGTAATTGGTTCGTTTCTGTTGGACTAATTGTAATGCCATATGATTCACACGTCCAATTTAGGAAGCCACGTAACCAATTTGGAACTGGCTTACCATCGTTGAAATATTGGCAAAGCTTAAACAGAAATGATATTGTACAAGTAACAAAAGTAACAATAAATGTAGCTAAACTACCAAAGTCCTGTACGTTTTCACGAAATGTGTCATACTCTTTTAATGTAACGCAATGGACTATTCCACCTTGGGAATAGATAAGTACAGCCATTGAAAAGTAAGTTATTATGTTTAATAGCCATAATAAATCAATATTCTGCAACAAATACAACGAGAATGAATAAGATGTAAATTTTTGTCCGGTAATACTCCAAGATCTGATGATTCTCAAGCTAACCAAAATAAGCCCCAATAATTTTAATGATTTTAAACGATTGGCAAAATATAATGTGAATATACATATTATGCTAAAAAACCACCAAATTTGATATTCTTCTTCGATAAGTGATGATGCATGAAAATGAATGGAGTATATTGTTGTAATTCCGATGAAAAACCAACTGTATTTATGATTGATCTTCGATTGTGCGAGGAAATGCCAGTTAAACAAAACAAACATCATGATAGCGGTCACAAATAAGATCGATAACCCTATATAGATATCAAAGTATTTATATTCCGTTGCCGTAGTTGTTAATAAACCTTGTATCATTAATAGGAAATCATAATGTGCATCAATTGATTCAGAATCCTGCAAATCCTTCCATTTGTTAATAATATCCACATTACTTGTATATTTCGCTTTAAAGAGGTTCATAAATTGCACACAATTTTCCATCAATATAGATTTATGTGTTTGCTGATCCCAGAGACTTAGTAAATCCTTTATGATTATGCCAAGATTATTTTTTGGTATAGGGAAATTTAACAAACTCGCTAAAGTTGGAACCAAGTCGATTTGATTTATATAGCTATAATATGTGTACTTACTATTAAAAGGAAGTGGACACAGTAAATTTCTACTAAGTTTCTTGAACTTTGGTGACGCAAATAATAGACCAGGGTTGGTTTCGCCCATTGATGATCCACCATGATTACCAATTTCATTCATACCATGATCCCCCATTACCACCAATAAAGTATTTGAGTCGACAGTTTCTTGGTATAATTTCCTTATAATGGCATCCATTTCTTGTTGTTTTCCGCGCATAAATATAGAGTTTGGACCTCCTTTATGACCAATATGATCAAGTCCTAGGTAATGCAAAATCAACATATCCCATTTAGACTTAAACATTTCATCAGTCAAGTGTCTGGTAACATTATTGTCCACATCTGTAAAATCATTGACAAAGAACGAATTTGTGCCCTCATATCTGTTGAAGAACTTTTCAGGTGGAAACAACTTCAACCATGTATCATCCCCAAAGAAATTGAACACCTTCAGATCGTTGTGAAATTGATGGACCCAAGAATCTTGGTTCAATAAACTTTGCGAGTTGTCCTTATCGTCGGCAATATTCAAGATAGCATCTAAGAAGTTTGGAGTGCTTCCCGTGGTGATGCCTTTTAATCGTGGTAGAGTCACCGTAGGTGGGTTAGAGTAGCTGGTAAATGGTAATGCACAGTTCTCATTTATCAATTGATGAACAAATTCCATATGTGACTGATCTGAATACATGAAATCAGACCGCATTGCATCGACAACAACCAATATCAACTTATCGAATTTCACTTCATTGTGTTCAATAAAAGGCGATCGTCCCGTGTGAAAGCCATTGAATCCTGGTACAACTACTTTCGATGGAAAAAACCCCTTGAGAAACACTAAGTATCCAATGACATGCGAAACCAACAAACTGGTAAAAGCACCCCACTTAAGTCTGCCCATCTTATATATCCGTGTATATCGGATTCTCAATGAACACTCTGTTACCCTCGACACAACAATAGTAGTTAACAAAAATATCACGGCGTGTGAAGATCAAATTATCAATGGTTAAAAAAAATTCCTCCGGATACTACATATAAATTCCATCATAGAATGAGATTTTTTGGAGATAATTATCGGTTATACATGATTTTCCTCATCTTCCAACAATGGAAGGCCGCTAGCAACGTACTTCCAGACACGGCAATTCAATACGAAATACCGCCGTCGTTGAAATTTGGGGAACTCATAATAATATCACTTGCATATGACGATTTTTTCATAATCTTATCAGTGAGATTCATATCTACGGCTGTTTTGATAAGAAATAGACTACGATTAAGGGGAAGTTGAGTGCGTTGATCAGATTTTCTTGAATCTGTATATATAAGGATAGATAGATAGATAGATAGATAGGTCCAAAGATAAGAAGATAAATAATCTAAAGTATTTTAACGTCTATATATGTATATGTATGGTTAGACTTTTATGTAATTATTATTAGTTGCAAATATATTAAAATCATATTGCAAGTTGATAATTAAATTCTAGTGAACATTTTAAAGATACGAATATAACAAATATAGTAAAAGATGGGGGATGGTATCAAGAGTCCAAATGGGATTCATCCTATTGTGTCCAATATACATGTTGATGATTTACATATTACATCAATACTATCCAACCAGGACGTCACTATTAACGTGGACCACGCTGTTGATAAGGATGAAGAAATAATTTTAGCGTTGGGGTATAAGCAAGAGTTTAGACGGGAATTCTCACTCTGGACGTTGTTTGCGGTGTCGTTTAGTGTATTGGGGTTGCTTCCGTCGATTGCCGCGTGCTTTGATTACCAGCAATTGGTGGTTGGTATGTCGCCTGTTCCGTGGATTTTGGCTATCATATTCATCAGTTCGGTTGCACTCTCAATGGCCGAAGTGGCGAGTGCATTTCCTACATCACTGGGAACGCCTTATGCGGTATCGCAGTTAGCACCCCCTAGATGGGCCCCTGTTTTAACGTGGTTAACCTGCTGTAGTAATTGGTTGTGCCAAATTACGGCTGCTCCGTCGGTCAATAACAGTTGTGCTTGGTTGATTTTGGCGTTAAAGAGCTATAATTCGAATAGTGGTTATACTGCTTCTAATGGTGAAGTATATGCCTTGACGACCGGCATTCAAATAGTTCACGGAATAATTTCCTCCATGCCCACTAAGTGGTTGGCCATGTTCAACTCCATGGGTACAATCACCAACATTTTATTCTTGGTTATTGTATTTGTGATGATTTTGGGAGGGAATGTTCGTCAAGATCATTTTGATGACATTCCCAAATTCAATTCAAATATGACTGCTTGGGAGTTTTATAACCAAACTGATTGGCCAATGGGGATAGCAGTTTTACAATCTTTTTTGGGCGTCATTTGGGCGATGTCAGGATATGATTCTCCATTCCATTTGTCAGAAGAATGTTCGAATGCGAATGTTGCCGCTCCAAGAGCAATTGTTCTCACTGCAACCTGTGGTGGTGCTATTGGTTTTGTATTTATGTTGGCTATTTCGTATACATTGGTTAGCATCGATCAAATTGCAACCGATTCACAGGGATTAGGACAACCATTTGTGACGTATCTAACTCAGATTTTAAGTAAGAACGCTGTTAATGCAGCCACATCATTAACAATAATTTCGTCTTTTTTCATGGGTTGCTCTTGTATGCTAGCTGCTTCCAGAGTTACATACGCTTATGCTAGAGATGGGTTTTTTCCTCTCTCAAGATATTGGAAAATTGTGAATAAGAAAACTCAAACTCCAGTCAATGGTGTTTGGATTAATTTATTTATCGGCCAATTATTATTGCTACTCCAATTTGCCGGAGATACTGCCATAGGTGCTATATTTTCCGTCGGTGGCATAGCAGGGTTTGTTGCTTTCACAATGCCAACATTACTAAAGATTACCTATGCTAATAAAACTTTCAAGCAAGGTCCGTGGCATCTAGGCAGATGGTCAAGACCTATTGGATTCGTATCCGTGGTATTCGTCGTGGTGATGATTCCAATATTATGTTTCCCTACTGTTAGAGGTGACAATTTAACTCTCACTGAAATGAACTGGACGGTAATTGTCTATTTTGGTCCTATGTTACTCTCATTATTGTGGTTTATTATCGATGCCCATAAATGGTATAAAGGACCCAGACCAAATATTAATGACGAAGATATCGTCTACGGTAAATCACAAATAATTGATGGATCCGAAAATGGTAAAAAAAACCATAGCGTTATTTTAACATCCAAAGATAACGACTCAACGTCTACTTAAGCATTCCATATAATTCTTGTATTTTATATATCTAGTAAAATGCATAAAATTTCACTCAACGTCTACTTAAGCATCCCATATAATTCTTGTATTTTGTATATCTAGTAAAATGCATGAACTTTCTCAAATTTGCATACATTCTAAAATCTCGTACTTTATGAGGTGATGATACCTAATTTTCTACTTCAGGTAAATTTACGTCATTGATGCATCATGTTTTGATCTTCGTTAAACAATCGAGATAGCGAAATAACAATCATACTGCAGCAAGAAGTATACCTGACCATTAGACTGGGCTGTGCTCGTATTTTAAAGCTAGTCATATGATCGAGCAAAAATTGTTCTTTTGCATGACTCCTACAGATGGTTTTACATGCTGGGATTTTCTGTAGGGTATCTAATTATTTGTATGAACTAAAATATAATGACCTATAACAGCGAGAGTAAAAAGTTAGTAGTCAAACTAAGACTTGTAGTGTGCTGGCGGTGGTCCATCGGGCCTTTGGAACTCGTCTGGATTAATGTTATCTGCTGTAGCTCCATTGTACCCTTGCTGTTGATTATATCCTCCATAACCACTGTTAGCTGGATATTGATCGGGGTATGGGTTTGTAGGTAGATATTGATCAGGGTATGGATTTGTTGGTGGATATTGACTGTTGTACTGGTTATTTGGATACCCTTGTCCTGGGTTATTGTAATAACCTCCTGCCTGCTGCGTCTGGTAATATTGGTTATTATCCACAGCATGAACCTTACGGCCATTTTTCCTCTTTCTAATGCAAAACAAAACGATCACAATGAAAAGCGGAATAAGAAGCAATAACCATAATAACCATCTATACGAATACCAGTTACTATTCCCATTGTTGTACCCGCCACCATAAAAAATCCTTTTGTTAATTTCTTCGTTAAATTCCTTAATATGCATCATCAATTATCGTTAATGGCTTCTGTGAAGTGAATAAGAATAAAATAACTCAATTCTTTAATAAATGATGAATTTCTTAAGTTGCAATTGTTCTATAATTTCACTTAATAAGTACACGACTCTCAATATACATGACGACATTTGTATATGGCGACATTACCTCAATTTCAGTTGATAAATGTACCGGATAAAGCAGCATAGACATGAAACCTAGTAATCTAGTAGCGTAAGGTTGATATGAGTTTTCATTTGTTGCCACCATCTAATAAAGTGACACAGAAGAAGACGAAAAAGATATCTAATGAAAAGATACCCAAGAAAGCAACTACTTCGAGTAATATCAATATTCACAGCAATCCACGGCCCCAATTGCGTACAACTAAATCGTCAACTAACAGCGTAACTAGTTATTCAGATCACACTCCGGGAGCTGATAATAAGAATAAATTTGGTGTTAGGGGACCTGTTAATCCAGAGGAACTATCTAGAAGTTTGTTGGGGTTGAAGAAATCGACGTCATCGCTATCGTTATCTCGCATAGAGAGGAAAAGGAATAAGAGTAATGAAAGCAGCGGATCGTATACACCAATTTCCCCACGGACGAGTAGACGGAGCGGTGGCGACAATTTGGAAGGGTCTTCGAATGGAAAGACGTCACCTACATTGAACCGTTCGAACTCGCCGAGTGTGTCAAATATGAAAGCAGACAACACAAATACTGCGTCTTCATCATCACATTATTTCAGCTCGAACAGCCAGACACATAACAAGGCAATAAATCCACACATCCTGAACTTGGAGTACATAAGCAGCAAATTGGATAACTCGGATTTAAAGCGCGTACTTCGTCATAGTCGCAATACTAGTGAGAATAACACATACACTATTGATTTCAAACCAATAATAGACCTTTCCATAATGAACTCGTATGAATCGATGAACGACAATCTTTTTTTTCCTACTTTCCAAGTTTTAAAGTATCATAATTTTCTTAATATTTTAAGTGAACATCATCAAAATGATCCTGTTAATTTTGCAAGTGTTAGACACCATTCACTAATCAATTTTATAGCGTGTTATAAACTGAGTGAACAAATGCCGGAAACTTTAAATATAAAAGACCACGACGTAAGGTTTTATGAAACTTTGCTAGGATATGAGCTTCTTCGTTCAAGAACCATATTTCGAGAATTAATAAGGACAGATTCTGCAAAAGTGGAGAATAAATCAAAAATTATAAATTGCGAAGAATTAATACAATTAAATCTATCGAATTATGTTAGATTTGTCCTTACTCTACCTGATGAATTACCGGTACCCTATGAGCAATTGGATTCGATTCTGCGCACACACTATAAATATAAAAAGTTGTACGAGAAAATTGGATACGTTTTATATCTAATGAATAGGGAAGTCGGAGGAGATGAAAATCCAAATGTTAGCACCAAATATGTTCTACAAACAATCAGAAAGGTTTCTTACGAGTATATTTTGCTTGAAAAATATCTTATTCATATTTTGACAAAATTGGGCGATAATTCGCTAATTGAAAGTAGAAACTTAAAGTGCTTATTTGATAAATACAACAACAGAGACCAATCCAAAAGTAATGGATCAATCAAAGTTTTGTTTTATAATGCCTATTTCAGTTCTCAATATTCATGGTATTTAGCGATTACAGCACCATTTTTAAGAGTTTTCGAAATGAATTCATATTCGGAAAATAGTGATCTAGTTAATGATTATGATAGCTATTATAGAAATTTAAAGGATACCACGAAGAATTCGTTTAGTGAACTGGATTCGGAGCTTTACGGGAACTACTTTAGTCGTTTGGGATTAAATGATTATTCAAAATACCGTTCGCTAACCCCAGAGAAATTGGTTGCGTTACATAAATCAATTGATAAATTGTACGAAAAACTTAAAAAAACCAAGAAAACAAATCAAGGTAAGGAACCACCGGGATTTAGTCATAAACCTATGAATTTTGAATACTATACAGAATCTTTGTCTACTATTTGCTCTGAAACCTTTGATTTAATTCAATCTAGAGATTTAGCACTTCAGTTGACTCCTAACAATTACTCAGTAATCTTGAGAGAATTTCATAGAATTTTAAAGAAAGATGGAGTCATTGAAATTCCATTCATACAGCTAAGTCGTCACAAGGTAAATGAAACGTTCCAAGAACAAGGGCATGATTTTTCTAATGATGATGGTTTGTTGAATTTAAATTTGTTCGAGCAATTTAATATGATTCCCAATTTTGTACAAACTACATTAAAAGAATTAAGTACTATTTTTGGCAGAGACAATGTCAAATATCATTTGTCTCTTTTGAATAGTATTGGCGAGTTGAACAGCTTTCTTGGTAAACATATATGCTTTCAAATTTTTGAAATGTTTGGCCGTTTAGATGAGTATTGTGCAAAGTTTAATAATAACGATGATAGCAACATACCTGACATCAATAAAGATGGATTTTACTACTATATTTATATAAAGGCCCAGAAAAAGTAGACTGGTCCTTATTCTAATGCAAGTATGAAAATATTTTAATTGTAGTTTCACGGTAGTGCACAAAAAAAAACTTTGAGTCATATCATTCAAAATAAACTTCGATCAACTCGATAATAAGTATAGTATTCTTGATTAGCTACTTGTAGAAAGATGAAGATAGTCTATGTTATAGACGTTGAAAGCGGTAATTTGCAATCTTTGTTTAATGCTATAAAACGTATTGGAGGCTATGATGTCAAGTTTATTCATGATGCAAAAGAATTTGCCGAATACAATGATAGTATTGAAAAATTGATATTCCCAGGGGTTGGTAACTATGCGCACTTTATCAAACAATTACATGATAGAGAGTTAGTAGATCCAATAACTAAATATATCGAAAGTGGAAGGGCACTTATGGGTATTTGTGTTGGCTTACAAGCATTTTTCGAAAGTAGCGAAGAAAGTGATAATTCGGAATACCAAGGTTTGGGATATTTAAAATTAGGCTTATTCAAATTCGATAAATTGGATCATGTTTTCAGCCAGAGAAAGCAATTGAAAGCTGTTCCCCATATCGGTTGGAATAGTGTTAATATTATTAAGGCTGATGGATACACGCTTTCCAAGACAAAGTCGCTCTTTGGAATCAATACTATAAATAAATACTACTTTGTTCATTCATATGCGGCCATAATAAAAGATGAGCAGCAAGAAAGAGCAATCAATGAAGCAATCTCTAGGGGTTGGGATATCGCATTTGCAAGATATGGATCAGAAATTTTCTTAGCGGCTGTATCGTATAAGAACTTCTTCGCTACACAGTTTCATCCGGAAAAATCAGGTATTGCAGGATTGAAAGTAATTAAAAGCTTCTTGGAGGGTTCAAAGTTTAGTGATGTTGCTGCATCGGATGTCCAACCAGTTGAGAATATTGAAGAAACTTTGAGTGGGTTAACTAGAAGAATTATTGCCTGTCTTGATGTAAGAAGCAATGACGACGGAGATCTAGTAGTAACTAAGGGTGACCAGTATAATGTACGTGAATCATCCGGAGATCTCTCCGGAAATAAAGTTAGAAATCTAGGAAAACCAGTGGAATTAGCAACAAGATATTATAATCAAGGGGCCGATGAAGTTACGTTTTTGAACATTACCTCATTTCGTAATTCGCCAGTTAAGGATTTACCAATGTTAAAAGTTTTAAGTACAGCTGCAGAAACAATTTTTGTTCCTTTGACCGTAGGTGGTGGAATCAAAGATTTAGTTGACCCTGTCTCAGGTGAAAAAGTAACAGCAGCTAAGGTGGCAAGTTTGTATTTTAGATCTGGGGCGGACAAAGTGAGCATTGGCTCTGACGCTGTAACAATAGCCGAGAACTACTTCGCCAATGATAAGCAAAAGACAGGTACTACATCTATTGAAACAATCTCTGCTACGTTTGGCAGTCAAGCAGTGGTTATATCTGTTGATCCGAAGAGAAAATATATTCAATCCCCTTCTGAGACCACAATGGAAACTATTCATATTCAGGACCTACTGAAATATGGTCCAAAAGGTGAGAAATATTGTTATTACCAAGTAACTTCCCAGGGTGGTAGAGTAACTCATGATTTAGGTGCACTTGAATTATGCCTTGCTTGCGAAGACTTAGGTGCGGGTGAAATTCTATTAAATTCAATTGACCACGATGGTTCTAATAAAGGATATAATTTGGAATTGTTAAGGCAAGTCAAAGAGAAAGTTTCAATTCCTGTTATTGCTAGTTCTGGGGCCGGGAAGCCTGAACATTTTCAAGAGGTCTTCGAGATGGATTGTGGAGTCGATGCAGCCTTGGGAGCTGGTTTATTTCATAGAGGTGAATATGAAGTCAACGATGTCAAGAGATATTTACAAAACGAGTGCTCTATGGATGTAAGATTAGATGATACAGTGGAATTATAGTATATATAGGTTTATAGATAATGTACCTGTTTAAATTTTTAAGTCTCATTTTTGCGACAAATTTAGGAGTTAACATTTATCACTTATTTTTGGTGCAACACGTTGAAGTTATTCCCCATTAATCTTGAATATGATGATCTAATATGCTTTCGTCTAAGAAAGATCACTCAGTTGACAACAATTCTGACTTACTAGAACTTTCAGATTCTATTAGTCCCTCTGATATCTCAAGCCTGTTACCGCCAGGAAGTTTTAAACGATCCAACTCGTTGCCAGTACAATCCAATTTACCCACCTTATTTAATAATTTACGAGCAAATGATAGAAAGGAATTATCTAATAACAGTACTTCGCCTGGAAGAAATTGGTTAAAGAAACTAATCAGTCCAATCAACAAATCGACTGATGATATAGGCTCGATGGAAAGTGAAACAGGGTGGGTTGGAAAGAATCCTAGTTCTAAGTCATTGAGAGATAACGTAATCAGTGGGGATGTTATATATGATATATCTATTGATAATGACACGGAGATAAATACCTATCCTTTTAAAGATATTGGTCATGTCAAGATACCACCTGTTTTTTTTAATGAAGGTCTCTCATTGCTTAAAATATCCCATAAATCTAAGAAGAGAACTTATTTTCAAATTGATCCTAAAAATTTTCAATTTTATTTGAAATATGCATACCCATCGGCGTCAGGCACAACATCAACTAGTTTATATAGACGTCTTACACCAACATCGTCTCATCAACCCAAAAATAAATCCTATGAATTCTCAATTGACGATATAAAGGCTATATCGTATCAAAAGGATGCAAGTAATTATCGTGAGGAGCTTCACATATCAAAAGAATTTGAAAGTCAATGGCTTACAATTATTTATTTTGATAGGAAGAAGAAAAAATTGAAAACAATACATGTTATGTCTGATACAGAGCATGATCTTAAGAAATTAATATCTGTCTTATCAAATTTAAGGAAGCTAAGAAATAACTTAGCCAAAGATTATTTGCTTGATTTAAATGATATTGACGAAGACCAAAGAAGTATGATCGTAGGTAGATGTCGAGAAGAGAATGAAAAACAAATTCGAAAATTCCTTTCGTTTAATGATATTTTGAAATATTCCAAAAGATTAAATATAAATATGAATCCAACATATTTAAAAACAATCTTTGATTTTGTTTGTACAGACACCTCCTTTGATAGAGGGTTAGACTTTGATCAATTTAAAAAATTTGTGTCTATATTGAAGACAAGGCATGATATTACCAAAATATGGAACTCAATATGTGGCGAAAATCAAAGTATGACTTATGATATTTTTAAGAAATTTATGATGGATATTCAGAAAGAAAACTTTACTGAGGAATATTTAAGAAAGATATTTAGAAAGTTCTGCATTGAAAATAAAACGTATTGGATACCTGAAAATTTTAACAATTTTTTATTATCAAAATATTCAGTTTCAGTGTATAATGCAGCTACAGATGAAAGCTACTTTAGCTATCCGTTGAATGAATATTTTATATCGTCCTCCCACAATACGTACTTAATGGGTCGGCAAGTCGCGGGTGATTCTTCAATTGAAGGTTACATTAAAGCTTTACAGAGAGGTTGCAGATGTGTTGAGGTTGATATTTGGGATGGATGTATCGATGACACAGACAATAATGATAAAACAAACAACGAACCAATAGTTAGTCATGGTAGAACATTTACTAGTTCAATTTCGTTGAAAAATGTATTTAAAACTATAAAAAAATATGCTTTCATCACATCACCATTTCCATTGATAATAAGTCTTGAAATAAATTGCTCGATCGATAATCAGCTTAAGGTAGTTAATATCTTAAAGGAGGTTTTGGGAGAAACTTTAGTTACACAGGCCATTAATGATAAGTCCATTTTGCCAACTCCTTTGCAATTGAAGCATAAGATTTTGTTGAAGGTTAAAAAGACCAGTCCTTTCAATGATCTTATTGCTAGTGAAAATGGAAATTATGTGTCTTCAACAGCTACGACCACCACATCATTTAGTGAAGACAATGGAAACGATGTAATAAAACAGAGGTCGTTTAGCATAAGACGTAGAAAGACTAGGAAGATCACCGATGTTCTTAGTGATTTGGGAATCTACTTTCAGGGATTGAAATTTAGAAATTTTTCATTACCTGAGTCAAAGACATTTAATCACTGTTTTTCATTGAGTGAAAAATCGATCAATTCTATGCTTAAAGATAATATTAAGTGTACTTCTATTGACAAACATAATAGAAAATACTTCATGAGAGTTTATCCATCTAGTATAAGGGTGAAATCGTCGAATTTTATACCCATGAAGTATTGGTCGCATGGCGTGCAAATGGTGGCCACGAATTGGCAGACCTATGACTTAGGACAACAATTAAATGAAGCATTATTTGAAAGTACGAATAGAATGGGCTACGTATTAAAAACAGATGATTTGAGAAAACCACTATTAAAATCATCTAATAGATCAACAAACACAAAGAAAATAATTAAAACAAGGTTTGATATAGAAATTGTTAGTGCCCATCAACTTCCAAAGCCAAAGGGTGCAGTTTCAGCTATAAACCCGTTCATTAATTTTGATATAGTTGGTGCAAGCGAACTATCATGGGATTATGGATCAGCTTCTTTGAGAACTTCAATAATCCCTGAAAACGGATTTAATCCTATATGGAATGAAAAGTTCAGCGGTACCATTAAGTCATCGGATGATTTCGTTTTCGTCAGGTTCTTGATTAATGCCTCATCATCAATCTCGGAATTAGAAGAAATACAACCCATAGGAATTCTAGTTTGCAAATTATATGATCTTAAAAAAGGATACAGATATCTCCCAATAAACGATTTACTAGGGGAGGAACTTATCTATTCGTCATTATTTGTTAAAATCAACTATTATGAATTATAGCTTCTAAGTTGATCTTGTAAATATATTAATATAGCGATAAAAGCACGTGAATATTTTTTTTTTTAATCTCATCTGATATATGAAATATTCTACTACTGTCTTTTTTTTTGGTTTGGGCTGTAGAGAATTGGAAAACCAAGATGGGTAAAATAACAGTAAGCGAAACTAAAGGAAAAGTCCGCCATAATCCATTATATAAGGATATTGAGTCACAGGGTGGAAATTTGAGATCTGCATCGGCTTCATCTCATTCAAACCCAAAAAATTCTGAAAATAACGAAGAGAGATTCTTAGATGCTGCAGCATCGAGAAAAATCTTACAGTTGGCGAAGGAACAACAGGAAGAGTTAGAGGATGAAGAGAATACAGGAAAAGTAAGACCAAACTTCTTGGATGCCTATAGATCCCAGAAGGATGAAGAAGAAGAAGATGAAGAAGAAGAAGAAGAAGAGAACGAAGACGAAGAAGAAGAGCAATATTCTGGGTTTGAAGACGGGGACATAATCGAAGAAGAAATAGAAGTTGACGAAAAAGATGCGGCTTTATTTGAAAAGTACTTTCAGTCCAATGGATTAGGAAATGGATCAATCAACTTAGCAGATAAAATTATGGCTAAGATCCAAGAGAAAGAAACTTTCAAAGAAAATAATAACAAACCAGTTGATGCAGTGTTGTTACCTCCAAAGGTTATCTCTGCATATGAAAAAATTGGACAAATTTTATCTACTTATACCCATGGTAAGTTACCGAAATTATTCAAAGTTCTTCCAAGTTTACGTAACTGGGAAGATGTTTTATACGTAACGTTCCCTGAAAAATGGACACCACATGCGGTCTATGAAGCCACTAAGTTATTTGTTTCTAATTTGCAGGCCAACGAAGCTCAGAAATTCGTTGAATTGGTGTTATTGGAAAGATTCAGATCATCGATTGAAGACTCAGAAGATCATACGTTAAATTATCATATTTACAGAGCATTAAAGAAATCCTTGTATAAACCAGGTGCTTTTTTTAAAGGATTTTTATTTCCTTTAGTGGACTCTCATTGTTCTGTCAGAGAAGCTACAATTGCAGCATCGGTTTTAGCTAAGATCTCTGTACCAGTATTACATTCATCAGTTGCATTAACGCAGTTAGTGCAGAGAGATTTTAAGCCATCCACAACCGTATTCATTAGGGTATTGATTGAAAAGAAATATGCTTTACCATACCAAACTTTAGATGAATTAGTATTTTATTTCATGAGCTTTAGAAAAGCCGCACAAGAGAATGATTCAATGATAGATGAAGTAAAGGAAGAACACCAGTTACCTGTGGTTTGGCATAAGGCATTTCTATCATTTGCTCAAAGATATAAGAATGATATTACGGATGATCAAAGAGACTTTTTATTGGAAACTGTTAGACAGAGATTCCATCATGCTATTGGCCCAGAAATCAGAAGAGAATTATTGGCCGGTAAACCAAGAACTCCTATTCAACCTACAAAAGAAGCTATTATGATTGATGCTTTTTAAATTTATTATGGCAGAACTTGCCATTTAATTGTATTTTTAAAATTGTATTAATCTCAAATTTATTTTTTAATATATTAATAAGTTAGTTTAATATAAATACAAATTTATAATGTATATTTATACTGAGAAACCTGAACCTTCGTCGGATGTCCTTTCTCGCGCATCTGCACAAAGCTTATCATAATCAGCAAATAATGCATAGTAACTCTGAACTACACCGATTATAGTTAGAGCTACACAACTACCGATCCAAAGTCCATGTAGAGTTCCACCAAATCTGGAATAAAATGTTATGTAAACTGAAAGTGGTATACCAACGAGATAATAGGATATAAGATTGACGATGCCACCAATTTTAGTTTGACCTTGGCCTCTTAAGCAGCCCGCTGAATTAGCGTTCATTGCATCAGAAATTTGCATTAATGCAATTAACCACATAACACCTTCAACAGTTTTAATCACATCCTTATCATTAGTGAAAAGTTCAGCAATTTGTGTTTGAAAACAGAATAACAACAAAAAATTAAATGTAGAAATAACTAGGCCAAAACATAAGGAAACTTGTGTAGTCGTTTTAGCAGCTGCACCTAAACCAGCACCCAAAAAATTTGCAATACGCGTAGATGATGCAATACCTATTGCAAAAGGAACCTGGTATGTGAGCGAGGCCATGGTTGCACCAATTGATTGCGCAGCTAATGGAACTGTACCCAAATATGATGCTAATAGAGTTAATATTTCGAATGCAAGGAATTCTGCTTCTAACATGATTAAACCGGGTATAGCTAAATATGCTAATTTATCCCAAGCTCGAAAAGATTCTTTAATATTAAGTCCACCCCAACAAACTAAAGGATGCAAGCCGGTCGGAGTATTTTCTGCCTTAATTAAATATACCGTCACAATAAATAATCCAATTGTCATAAACCAATAGTTAATTGCTACTGCAATCGGAGCCCCAATATACCCCAAATGTTTTACAAATAACCAATTCATAAGCAAATTCGATGGTGCTGCAAATAACAAAACAATTGTAGAAATATGGTAGATACCTTGAGCCTGCAAGAACCTTTTACCACATTCAAATAAAATATATGCTGGGATACCGGGAGCAATATATTGCAAATAAACTGCAGCATATTTAGCAGTATCTTTATCAGGTAAAATAAGGGTTATCAATTCGTATCCAAAAAAGATCCAAATTACCAATACAGGTACCATAACAGTCACGATTAATGCTGTACACTTTTGTAAGTAAATACCAACAAGCTGGTACTTTTTAGCTCCAAAAGCTTGCGGACATAAAGTATCTAATGCCGTCGCTATACCTTGGATAGTAGCATAACCAGTAATATTGGCTGTCATAGAACCCATGGAAACCGCTGCTAACTCCACAGCGCCCAAGTGACCAACAGTAAATACAGATACAGTGGAAAGCGAATTTTGCAAAAGAAACGTCACTACCAATGGAATTGATGAAATAATCAAAGATTTTAATTCAATAGATGTCGTCGTAGTGGATATTTTCTTAGAGACAATTGCATCTTCAAAAGTATCTATAACATCATTTTCATTCGCTTGTGAAGATATCTTAATGTTGTTATCCTGTAAGAAGATTCGTTCTTGTTCTATGATATCTCTAGTTACACTAGACTTACGACGATACTTTATAATTCCTGCAGTAGCAGCGCTATCTAGCAATTGACTGCTTTCATCAAGTACATGAGGTTCAGATTCTTGGTCATGGTCGGAAGTAATATCAGCCGTATCTTCAGAAGGCTTAATAAAATCGGAAGGAGTAAATAAACCACCTTTGCCAATAGACCCATAGACAACGGACGCTCTTCTCTGAGAGTTAGAGTGAGTGAATTGATGAGTCCTTTCGTTTAAGGACATTTCACTTAATTATATTGTAAATAATCTAGATAGACCTTCATGCAAGAAAAGATGTTAGTAAAACATAGCTTTGATACAGGTCGCGATTTGAAGTTTGAGATTGCAAGAATTGGTATCGTACTAAACATATACTTGAACTTAATATACACACTATTTTACTATTATACTTATACGGACATTATATGATACGATTAATGCATGGTGATCAATATTGGTCTCATTGCTGATCGTTTATGTTTGACAACAATTGGGCCAAGCATCTTTTTGTAGCAATATCATCTTGTAAAATAAGAGAAAATGTCCCATCTCTTAATGGCTCTGGTAAAATATTGGCCAAAGCTTTTCTCGCTTCTAAGTTATCTGATAATCTCATGTAACATCTGACGACGTGTTTTAATAATCTTCCGGAACTGTTTGAAGATTGCTGAGGGGCTTGTGTGGTAGTAGTTGCACTTAGTTGATCAATCATTTTAGACAAAACAGAAGCAACGGTATGAAATCTTTCGTATGTAGTACATATATAAGACAAGCCTTGATCATCAAGTAAAATCTTCTGTAAAATGAAAATTGCTACAGTTTTAGACAATTCAGACGAAATTTCCATAATATTCAAACATAATGGCACAATTTCAGTTGTCAACAAAAAATTAATTACCTCTGGAGTATCATTCTTTACTAATGCTCCAACAACACCCAAGCTTGTTAATCGTAAATACTCGAATGATCTTTGTCTTGCATTTGTTGACAAAAATGGATAAAGATATAATGGTAAATTGGCACTCAAGAACAAACCCCTTGTTTGAACATTGGAAGCCACACACTGAAGCAAGGCTAATGCATTGCACACTCTATTAGAAACCGAAGCAGTCAATATAGGCGGGTTTAAAAATGGGTAAACTGAAATAATCTCTTCCAATAATACAGTCATAACCCCAAAGGAGTTCCACAAGACTAATGCTAAATCATCATACTGTTCTCTTTTTTTACCCAATTCTAACAATGCACGTTCTCTATTTGTCCCTGTAACCAATTCAGATATCCACTGATAAATTTGTTCATCGTTCAATGCTTTATTCTTCGTAGAAACGCTGCCATCTGATTGATGACTTTGAGGAATAGAAGCCTGCGATTGTGGCTGATTCGCAGTGCTATACATCCTTTTTATTTTTTATCTTATTCTATATTAAATCTATAGAGAATAAAAAAAGTACTAACTTAGGCACTGTTGAGTTTTGCTGTTGAACGCTTTTTGAGAAATTGGATTTCGAAAAAAAAGGACCGACCTCGGTGAGGGTCGAACTCACGATCTTGAGATTAACAGTCTCACGCCTTAGCCAACTTGGCCACGAAGTCTGGCAATTAATATCCGTTAAATTGCACGAATTATTTATATAGAATGCTCTTATTAACAATATTACAATTCGATAGTGTCGATTTATTCTGGAAAATTATATAATAAACAAAGTGTGATTACACAAAACTTTTTAAAGAGTCTAGCATCTAGTCATAATTATTCGTCAATTTCTTCATATTTTTCTATTCTATCTTCTGCTTTATCTTCATCAATTTTAACACCACCGCTTACAGAAAATTGACCACCTGCACTTATTAGTTGAATGTTATGATGTTTTGTCGCAGTATTTACAATTCTTGTTGGCATTTCAACATCCTCTTCTAATGGACCCAAACCTGGGGCATATGTATCACCAAATCCCCAAGCGTAAACAAAACCGTCATCAGTTACTGCAAATGAATGATGAGAACCACAAGCAATAGCTTTACACTTTACTCCATTATCGGGTTTCAAGCCAAATTGAAGTTTAGTAGGAGTTGGAACTGATCTGGCATTCCCATGCGCATCTCTGAAAGTAGATTCCGGTAGCTTATCCTTTGGGATTCCAACTTCCTTCATATCATATCTACCCCATGAGAGAACTTGGCCATCATCAGTTAACGCCATTGAATGATGTTCACCTGCTGCAAGTTGTGTAATCCCTCGATTTGATAATTCAGGGATTATAGTCGGCTTTGTGATTAATGAGCCATCTTCTAATTTACCATCAGCGTCGGTCAAAGCACATTGACCAAACTGATTCAAACCCCATGCATAGACCTGGTCATGGTGATCAATTGCGAAACAATGAAAATCACCACTCGCAATATACTTGATATTATATAACCCAAATTGCTGGGGTTCTAATCCACGGAAACGGTGTCTCTCTAAGACACGACGTCCTAATTGGAATTGTTGCCCATTACCCCAAGCATAAACAATACCCTTCGAGTCCAAAGCCAAAAGATGGTCTTTCCCTCTTGCTAATTGAACAACATTCTTTAATTGTTTAATTTTCATTGGAATTTTCTGTAACTTGATTTCATCTCTCAAGAAACCTAATAAACCTTCATTACAACGGAAACAACCCCAGGCATAAACATCACCATTATCATATAAGACAGCACTTAAGTTATCTGTAGCTGCTAATTGAACGATTTTTGCATCCTTTAGTTTAGGCAAATTTTCA
The DNA here is from genome assembly GCA_030564605.1 of Debaryomyces coudertii. NCBI lineage: Eukaryota > Fungi > Ascomycota > Pichiomycetes > Serinales > Debaryomycetaceae > Debaryomyces > Debaryomyces coudertii. The sequence goes on from JAKTYF010000001.1 coordinate 24,347, forward strand.
ACCAAGTTTGGTGTGGACTCAGCTTCATTCAAATCGCCATCTTCGTCATCTTCAGAATCATCTGCGTCCATATCCTTTAATACTTCCTTAACTTTAGAGGTATCTCTCCCCAATACACCACTATCATTACCACCCCATGACCAGACTCTATTTTTTGAATCTAAGGCCAATGTATGCATACCTCCGGCAGCAAAATCGACAATCTTGCTATCACCTAAATGCTCACTAGTTAAAAACGGGTTTAATCGTGGTCTCTTAACTTCCTTTGTTTTGGCCGATGGCCCAAGGCCCAATTCACACATTGAACCTGTGCCCCAAACAAATATGTCTAAAGGTTGAGATTTAACAGGAGAAATACTATTGAGATCTGGTAATTTTGAATATGAATGCAATACAAACGAAGAGGTTGCACTCTTCAATTTTTTGATTCCATTAGATTGCTCGGAACCAGATATCTTTCTTTTCCTTTCTAAACCTACCATTGTCTTGTTATTAACTATGAAATTATCGATTTATTAAAATATACAATACAATACTAGGCTATTAAAAATCTTACTATACCTTAACTAGAGAGAGTGGATGCATTTTTAATCTTTCAAAAAGGACGAAAAAAAAACAACATTTTGCGACATTTTATAAGAACGACAATTGCTTTCCGAGACTCATTCTACTTATATTATGTTCTAGCATTAAAAGGGTATTATTTTCAAGGTGTAAAGTAAAATGTAAATATGTATTATGTAAATATCTAGTTATTGAAATCTAATTCAATGGGTTTGTATTTGGGACAGCATAACCGTCTCTCTTATGATTCCATTTACTTTTAGTTTCAACCATAAACCTAGCGGATTGCTGAATTAGGTAACCCAATGAACCAATAGCTCTAAAGAATGCTAATATAGCGACTGCCCATAAAATAAATGCCAAGTAAATATTCTTGTTAGTTGCGCCGGGTTCGTAGACCTGTAACATGGTCATTATAAATATTAAATTGACAAGTAACCAAATTAAGACAACTCTAGTACGAACGTCTTTTGCATAATCCTCACCCTCCAACTGAGGTGCCGGTGGACGAGCTGTCAAAACTTTCTTATTGGATCTTCTGGCTCTGATGTTGTATAATGTTTCTAGGTATACTTCTTCGATATTGACATCAACGACCACAGCTTCAAATTCACCCTTTTCATTTTTCTCAATAATATATTGGTTATCTTTATCTTCTTGTGGATTATTGTCACCTTTCGTACCCCACGTAACATCATGCGTATTACAGAATGCAAATATTTGTAATGTACAAGTGTAAGAAGGAATCATTAAAAAGTATTGTACGGAGCATGTTAGAATATGCCATGGATCCAAGTATAAAATGGACATCAAAGTGTACAAACCATAAGTTGATAACAACGATACAACAATACTTATGAAAACATAGGTAGATGAATTACCCATTCCGTAGCTTTCGATAGTACTGAAAACAAAGTAAAATCCAACTATTAAAGCATATAATGCACAGACGGTTAATAATATAACCAAAGTTTTGAAAATTTTTCTTGAAGCTTGTGGTCTATTACCAATAGAAACAATAAACAATGAAGTTAAGCAGCAAATACATAAGTAGTTAAACAATGTAAAGATCCAAAAACCACCGTTATGTCCAATATTCTTATTGTCAACCAAAGAACCAGTTAAGAAGTAAAAAGTCAAATAAAAGTTACTTAACGAGAAAAATGAAAACAAAAGTGAAATGAATTGGTAAATAAATTCAACATGTAAAAAGAATTTTCTGGAGAATGAATGGTCAGTTAACCAAATACTATTGAAATTACGCAAAGCATATAAGGCTGCAAAAAATGCACCATTAATCCAACGTCTTCTTTGTGATAGGAACTCAGGAATAGATTCAGGTACATCGGTTTCTCCGGTAGCCAGCTTGACAAATTTTAAAACCCAGTTATCATTTCTTTTGGAAACTAATTCCCAACATAATATACGGTCTTCAGCCAAATACATATTTGCTTCAAAGAAATTTGTTTTGCTGTTCTTTTTTGTTTCATTTAATTCGTTTAATAAATCATCACCTTTAAAGTATGATGCTAATGGACCGGTTCCATCATCGTGATTTTTTAATGCAATATACCGATAAGCGGACAATGCACCTGGTAAAACAGAAATATAACCAAACAATGATTCTAGAGGTTTATCTAAAATATTTGACATCTTATATTCGAAATTTTGCGAAGCAACCAATGGATTGGTCAAGTTTATCCAACCCTTTCCTTTTATAGCTTTAATTTCACCGGCAGCTCCTGCAACATTCGAATCCCTATCAAATGCTTTCCATAAATTATAAACTGCATGACTGTCAGGCTTTGTACCAACATCTAATAAGACAACAACATTAGGATCTAAAACTGGACAAAATGCATTAAATAACCATCTATGCGAATTGATTTTTTTTTGGTTCCTTTCTTTCAAGCAAAACATAACTTGAACTGGGGCAAGACACTTTTCATCACCTTTAAACTTCAAGTTCTCATCAATAGAAATTTGGGTAGTGTATTCAAATAAATGGGCATTTACTTTTTTACTATTCACATATGGCCTTGCTAAGTTATCTTGATAACACCCAGTTGCAGTTAATAATTGCAAAACAGAGTTATTTACTTTATTTCTACCATCGGCAACAATTATGACTTGGATCTTTTTCCAACCATCTTTACCCCATATTGAAGATTTATGTCTAGAACAAAAATGAGCAACATTCTTCATAACACCATGCATAGTCCTAGAAAACGAAAATTCGTCCTCATTATACATTGTGATACAAATTACAATTTCGGTCTCTCTTCCATATTTTGCAGCTCTGAGTGTGAATCCATCATTCATGAAGTCATCAGGTTCGGAAGTACAAGCAGTGTAGGTCATATTTGTGAATTCTCCAAATGGTGATTCTGTCCTTGTTAATACTTTCTTCAATTCGGTAGGAATTGGGTTTTCAAGAACCAAATTACCAGTCTTACCACCAATTAATCTGACTTTTCGCTTAGTCGTGGTCTTATCTCCTGTTGGAATATAACCATTATTGATATTATGCATCATTTCTCGGTCAATGGAGGCACCAAAATATTCGCTTTCTTCCGCTTCCCCTGAAGTGTATGATGGACCGCTGTATGCTGTAGAATCTGAGTACAATGATCTCTCCTCTAGCTCATGTGCCTTTTGATATGAATCATAATCGTAACTGCTTCTGGATTTATCGTCTGCAATAGTTTCTTGATCATCTTCATGTGGGTTAGCTTCCGCAAAAGTTTCAGGAGAGAAAATTGGTTGAGGTGGTGCGAGGAACCTTTCACTTCTCGCTGAGCTGTTGATGGACTTGCCGAATTGCGACCGTCTTGGCGAACCCAGAAGTTCATCTGGACCATCATCATTTTCGTCAATAAACACCTCTGCTTGTCTTTGACGCTTTGGTGATTCTTTCGACGTGAATTGTGATCTTGGAGTAGTGCCCTCAGAAAATTGAAGGGCTGGTGCATTTGCAAAGACATTTCTCTGATTTCTATTTGCACTAGCCACACTTCTTGTGAAAATATTTGGTGATTGTTTGTAAGGCAGTTGTGTTGATTGCGGAAACACCATAAATTCGTCACTTGCTCTATCATCATCTTCGTCTTCCAACCTATGATATCTTCTGGGTGATGAACGATCGGTTGTGAATGCAGCATGCGGTAATGAGGGATGTTGAGGATCCGCAAAAGAACCATCATCTTCTTCAAATGGGTTTGACATTTTGTTTAAAAGAAAAACACAATCGGCCTAATCAAAATTCCTTCGATAAAAGGAGATATTTCAATGAGCTTCTCTCTAATTTTATAAATATCTTATTGTACCATTAAGACTCGGTCTGTTTACATTTCAAGGTGGTGTATTTTTATTTACAAATTTTCCCAAATAGGAATATACCAATTTGTTCCTTTTCGTTACGATTAAGTGATAATGCAAAACCTCAAACTTGCAACTACGTTCTCAATAACAATAGACATTATGAAGTTGAATAATTTTGATTGTTCTAGAGCTGTGTGTGGTGTGGTATTTGGCAAATTAAAAATTACGGCAATCATGACTCTTATGACAAGGCTAAATTCTCGATTATTTTAATTGTAAAAACAATATAGCTTATGGCTAGCCGTAGGCTATTAGATATAACCTTGTTGCAATTGCGAGGTATTTAACGCATACATACACTGACCTGCCACCTCTATATTTCAGATTGGGTTCCCGAACCAAAGAACGGAAATTCAATAAACTTAATTCTCCCATCAATGACGTAGTGTGCACAGATCTTAGCAATAATTTAGGTCTGTCAGTTATCTGCGTTTCTTACTTACAGAGTCATCTATATTATATCGAGGATTTATTAATCACGTTGCATCTTTATATATGCTTGTGGTGGCAGTCATCTAAACGGCTTAATCTAAGAAAAATCGAGTAAATTATTTTTGCTGCGAGATTCAAAAATATTCATTATCAAAGCTTCTTCTATGTTGTATAGTTAATCCATCAGATATGGATGGTAATAATCCGAATACACCTTTCTATAATCATGGGAATGACTCCTCGACACCAACTTTACAGTTTGGGCCTGGAACAAATACTACATCTCAGGTATCGAGTGTAGGTTTTAACAATTTAAAAAAGGTCAGTACCAACTCCTCACAAGCATCAACTTCTAGCACAATCACAAATAGAAATAATCCAATCACAAGGCTATTCACCAAGAATAGATCAAACTCCACTGTTAACCCACAAATGACGTTATTTAATGACGACTCAAATGACCTTAACAATAGTGACGAGGACGATACTTCAACAATATCAACAGACCCCAGGAAACCGCTGGGAAGTGGGATGTTTAAATTTTCAAAGAAGAATAAACTCAAATTTTCTAATAAGAACAACACAAGTAAACCTGAATTAACAATTCAAACAGGGGGACATCATGGGTTGAAAGTACCAAAAAAGATTTTGAGTTCCTCACTGTTAGATGACTCGATTAGTCCTACGGGACATGGGTTAAAGGTACCGAAGAGGATTTTAAATTCATCACATTTGGATGATTCACAAAATACAAACAACAAAAGAAAGAATTCTATTAGTTTGCCAGCATCTACATTTCACAACTTCTTTCATAGATCACACACTAATTCACAACCAAACAAAGATTTGCAACAGGTAATATCCAAAGATGATTTGATATCTCTGCAACAAACCATAAATAACAATCCAAATAGAACAGCCATGAGTCTTTCATCAAATAACTCTAATTCTTTTATTACGGATATAAACTTCGCATTAGTTTATAATTTCACAGACCCAGATTATTCAGTAGAGGAGAACGAGAATACAACGGAACATACATCGTTTCTTGATATTCATAAAAAATTGATGGTTCCGACAGATCAGTACCTATTGAATAAGTTGCATAAACACCAAACACAAGAAGTTGGATTAGGAATAATAAGTGATACAGATGGTGATAATGAATATTTGAGCAAATATTTGCTTGATTTTGGTAAAGGCAATGTTATGTTTTTCAACAACCTTATAAGTATAATGAAGCCCTTATTCCAGCCATCACAACAGAAAAGATTAAATAATAAGTCCATTCACCCATACTTAGGTATGACATTGGAGGACATTTCAAATTATATCAAAGACAATTATTTGACTGAAGCGTCAAATAATTCATCTGCAGATCCTTATTCTCAGGAACGGACCTCAGGTAGTAAACTATCAAAATCAAGATCTAAAACTAAGTTTTATACTTCGAGTTCTGCAAGCACATTATCGCTTAGTGAAAATATCAATATTATTTTGGACGATTTTAAAATTAGAGAAATATCTCAAGATTTGTTAACGTTTTTCATCAAATGCATGATTACCTTTCAAAAAGATTTTAAAGCTTATGAAAATCGACCAAAGAATAGAATCTCTGTGCAAAGAGTTAGCAATGGTACACCTCCATCCTCAACAGAATTCACAAGTGATTGGAATAGGATAAGTGAACAATGGGCTTATTTCAATGAAAAGATACGTTATTATGTTATGGGGATCTTCCATCCTCTTCAAAAGAGTTTATACGATATTGCAATACAAAGATTCAATAATGATCCTGGCAGTGCTTTTGAGGTAGAAATTGAAAATATCTTATTATTGGCATTTAGAGATGTTGTTATAGTTCCATTTCTTGTGCAAAGAAAACGAGAATACCAACGTATATATTCCTCAGGTCAGCAGGTTGTGAACGTATCAAATGATATTGAAATATCTTCAACAAAACCATCTTACACATTTCTGTTGGAATGTGTTGACGATGACGAAACCCTAAAGTCGCGAGAGGAACGAGCATTACGAGCGAATACGAAACTACTTAAAAGCTTAATCAATTGTTTTGGTATATTGCTAGCGCATACACATGATGAATTAGGCAACTCTGATGGAGAACAACATATAAGGAATAATATATTCTACGAAACCTTCACTTGGCTTTCGAAGCTAGACTAAAATTGAAATTCCATTTTGTAGTCATTTTTGAAAAATGGTACAAAGATAAAAAAATAGAACGCGTTCTCACATCGAAGTCTCTGTAGATATCAGATATTTATATAATATGATTATAAATATATAACGTAGATAGAACAGCAACTAATATTTCAAAGTAGTAGAATGGTTTTACCGGCTCATTTGCAAAATAATTTATTGCCATCTGAGGTTAGTTTTCTCGCAGAAAACGAATATATTACAATCCTACCAAGATACTCAATGAAGAAGTTAGAACTAATAGGGGTATGTGTTTGTTTATGAATCAATGATTATGATTTGCGTACTAACATAAGTCACAAGACAAAAGTTCCAACATTAAGGGGTATGAGAAGAGAAAAAGTTCCAATTTGGATAGCGGTGATTTTGAAATCACAAGATAAATGTAATATAGTCCCTCCTGAGTGGTTAAATTTGGCATATTTGAAAGACAAATATGAAGAAGAATTGAAACAACCACATAAGTTTAGTTTATTGCCCTGGAACTGGCTTGAAATTTCGAAAATTTTACTTAACAAGGCATCGGATGATTTGTCTGATCCAACTTATCAACTAAGGTCAGTTTTACAAGATTTACGAGAAATACGACTTGTTAAATCACGTAAGGGTTTGAAGGAATTGAACGAATCTAATATTCAATTAGATGGGCTTTCGTTATTGGAGATTAACGAATTAAGACCTTTTGTCTTGACGGTGATGAATAAATTGCGACAACTTCACGAATCTGTCAACAATAAAAATGGTAGAGAAAGGGATTATGATCATGATGATGAAATGTACAATGATGCATCGGATAATGAATAATGGTCGATTCAAAGTTGTCTTCAATGAGCCAAAAGATTTATATAAATCAAAGTCGTGTGTGGCTGACAAAAAGACTATACCGAGTATTAAACAAAATGAAAACCAGAAAACTGTAGATCCTGATAGTCAATAATAGATATTATGAGTAAATTAAGGAATCTAAACCGTCAATTCATATCAAACTTGAAGACTCATGAAACTGTGACGAATGCAAAGCGTAATTTAATTCTTTCTATTTTAAAATCAACCACAACAAAGAGAGAAGCAAGGAATTACCTTAATAAATATCAAAACCAGTTTGATTTTAGCGATATTACATTCAATAATAAAGGAGAACTGAATGCATTCGCAACTAGAGATAGTCAACGTGAGCTATTCGTTAATAGATTTTTAAATAAACAGAATCCGTTTACAAATATTTATGATGATGAAACGAAACTACAAAAAATTCCATTAAGATTAGCAATATTTAGAATTAAATGCCAGTCAATTCTGCATGAAAATTGGAAAGGAATGGCTGAGACATTAAAACGATTAATACATTTAGGAATATCGCCGATCATAATGCTCGACTATGATCATTTACCTGCGAATACATTCAGATACAATGAATTGAATATGCGAAATCAAACAAATAGGATAATGAATATACTTGGAAAACCTAGTGAAGAAAATGATTTAAAAACAATTGTAATGAGATCTCTATTTACTAAAAAGAAAACTACTGATAAAGAGTTGATGATAGATGGTTTAGAACTGGTTTTGATTCCATTATATCAGGGTGTAATCCCAATTATTCAGCCAGTTATATATAACTCGTCTACATGCATGCAAGAATTCGTTGGCACGAGCGATCTATTGTTTCATTTATGTTCGTCATTATTAACGACTAAAAATGTGTTGTCAATTGAAAAGATTGTCATGATAGATCCAGTTGGTGGTATTCCATCAATTGAGAGAAATCAGACTAGTCATGTCTTCATAAACTTATCACAGGAGTATTCTGACATTGTTTCTGAATTATATATTGGGTTTATCAAGCCTGAATATAAGGATTTTCACATGAATAATTTGAAGGCCATGAATAAAATCTTGACTTTGATGTCTAAAAGAACAGGAAACGACGAAGCTACAGGTATAATAACTACTCCAAGTATCATGTCTGTTAATAACGATCAGCTAAATCCCATAATATATAACGTGTTAACTGACAGATCGATCATTTCGTCGTCATTGCCTACATCACACAATAGAACTCCTCAGTTATCGACCTCAATTTTGAAAAAAGGTGTAGAGGTCAACATTCTAGATGCGGTTAATTATTTCAAAACGTTTACATTGGATAATTTAATGTATGATGGCTTGGTCAACAAAACCAAGCTAGTGAAATTAATTGAAGATTCGTTTGGAAAATCATTAGACGCTGACGAATATTTTAATAGAATAAATAATTCATTGGCGACTGTCGTTATAGTCGGAGACTATGATGGTGCGGCAATAATAACATGGGAAACATGTAAAAAGACCAAGAAGAGAATTGCATATTTAGATAAATTTGCAATCGCCCGAGTTAACCAAGGCCTTCCCGGCCTTGCTGACATTATATTTAAGATTATATTACAATCTCATCCAAATGAATTAATATGGAGGTCAAGGAAAAATAACCCAGTTAATAAATGGTATTTCGAAAGATGTTGTGGAACCCTTAGCAATCCAGATTCGCAATGGAAGGTTTTCTATACGGGTGATGTTTTCAATAAAAAAATTGATAAATCGAAAAAGAAAAGAATACCTGGAGGTGTAAACATCTACAATAAAATGAACCAGTATACTGAAATTACGGAAAATATTCCTCCTTCGTTTATCTCGTAGTTTTTACAGATCGTAAATTTATATAAATGCGTAATCGACTGATAATAATTTTTAGCTTGTTGTATTTTGTTTCTTATGAAAGATTGATGAACAATGACCTCAACATTAAGACAGCGAGGATTCTGTACTAATGCAGATTCCAATACATGCAGTAATGCTACTGAGCAGAAGAGACTTTATTATTATAACGAAATTGACGAATGGCAGCAAGATAATCACTTTATCAGGTCAGGATATGTAAAAGAAACATCATCCTTTAGAGAATGCTTTAACTCATTATTTTATTTACATAATGAATCTGTAAATATACACAGTCATCTAATACCTTCATTCTTTGTTTTGTTCGCTATAATTTATTATGTTAATTATCAATTGCCTATTTATGATAACTATCTTGGGATTTGGGAGAAACTAAATTTTATTCAATTTGGGGTGGCTGTTACTACATGCTTATTGATATCCTCGACGTATCATTGTGTTAAGTCACATTCCCATACGGTTAGTAGGGTAGGTAATAAATTTGATTATTTTGGTATTGTGATTTTAATTACGTGTTCCTTAAATTCAGTAATGTTGTTTGCCTTTCAAGATGAACCATATTGGAAGTACACTTTCATATTAATATTCCTTATATTAGCTGCAACATGCACGGTATTAACGTTGAATCCAAAATTTGCAACAAATACATATCGTCCTTTAAGGTCTTTGATGTTTATTTTATTTGGATTGTCTGGAATATTACCAATTATAGCTGCAGTTAGGTTGTACGGATACTCTACAGCAATCCAAAGGTCGTCTGCTGGATGGCTAGCACTCGAAGGTATTTCCTATATAAGTGGTGCAGTTTTATATGCGATGAGAGTACCTGAAAGGTTTACGCATGTAGAAGAAGAAGCCAATTTGCTTGGAAAGCCTAGAAGCGGAAAGTTTGACATATTCGGTCATTCACACCAGTTTTTCCACATAATGGTTCTAGCGGGAGCATTCTGTCATTGGATGGGCTTGATAGGCTGCTACCATTATTTACATAAAGTTATTTTGCCAAACGCGATTTGATTAGACTAGATAATTTATAACTGTTTAACGATATGACTTTTTTCTATAACACACGTAGATATGAGTAAACATTTGATTATACTACCATGTCATTCTATATGGATACCAGGATGTACTTTAGGAGAACTGAGGGATGAGTGGAGTTTAGCAGATTTCCAAATTGAAGGCTATGATCACCTATGTTTTAAAGATCATATACTAAAAAGTATAGACATCCTTGAACATGACATAAACGCAACATTGATTATATCGGGAGGTCAAACTAAAAAAGAATTGGGGCCAGTTTCAGAAGCATTATCATATTATCAATTAGCAACAAAGTTAAATAAGAATATTAAATTATTCGAGCGAATTTCTACTGAAGAGTTTGCTAGAGACTCATTAGAAAATATCATATTTCTGATTTGCCGATACTATGAATTATGTAAATCTTATCCAGAGAAAATAACCATAGTTGGGTTTGAATTCAAAAAACACAGATTTTTAAAAAATCATTTGAAACAAGCATTGTTGTTCTCCAAGAATATAAACTACATCGGCAATGCACCAACCCCAAAAGACTTGGACCAAAAAGGTCAAAACATTTATTTTCAAGATTTGAAACAACAGGAGTACAAGCATGCTATTCAGCATTTTGACAACGATTGGTACGGAATTAAAAGCCCATTATTAGATAAGAAAATGAAACGGAATCCTTTCAACAGGTATCATGGGTACTCTCAAAGTAACCCGAAGTTGGCAAACTTTCTACATGCCATTAGTGATCAAGAAAATCAGAATGGAAATCTTAGATCAAACGAAAATATTAGAAACTTACTAGTTGACTTTATGTAGAAATTTCTTATAAATTATATACACAATATAAATTAAGCTTTAGACTGGTTAATTTGTCTTCTTGCTTGCACAGCCTTACTTAAGTCTTTTAATAACTCAACTGTGGTTTCCCAATTGACACATCCATCTGTGATGGAAACACCGTATTTCAAAGAGCTCTTGTCTTGGTTTGGTCCAGGCATACTTTGCTTGCCTTCGTTAATGTGGGATTCAATCATGACACCGATAAGCGCATTTTCACCATTAGAAATTTGTTCCACGACACTCTTCATGACTTTAGATTGATTTCTGTAGTCTTTTTGGGAATTATCATGCGAGCAATCAACCATTAACTTAATGTTTGGATCAGTACTCTTGTTGATGGCTTCCTTAGCAGCAGCGACAGACTCAACGTCGTAATTAGTGATCTTCTTACCACCTCTCAAAATGATAAAACAATTCTCGTTACCCTTGGTAGTTGTAATGGCGGCTGTACCATTCTTGGTGACGCCCATGAAGTGATGACCTTTTGATGATGCTTGAACAGCATCTAAAGCAACACCCAAGTTACCATCGGTTCCGTTTTTGAAACCAATTGGGAAAGATAAACCGGATGCCAATTCACGGTGCAATTGTGATTCTGTAGTTCTGGCACCTATAGCACCGAAACTCAAAAAGTCCGAGAAATATTGTGGAGAGATCGTGTCCAACATCTCTGAACCAATTGGCAAGCCGGTCTTGCTTGTCAAATCGGAGTATAATTGACGCGAGATCCTTAAACCCCTGTTAATGTCAAACGAATTGTCCACGTCTGGATCGTTAATCAATCCCTTCCATCCAACGGTAGTTCTTGGCTTTTCCAAATACGCTCTCATTACAATGACTAAGTCATTTTCTAACTCTAATGACAACTTCTTTAGTCTCGTGGCGTATTCCAATGCAGCGTCGACATCGTGTATCGAACATGGCCCAACAATAACCAAACAACGGTCGTCCTTTCCGCTTATAATCCCAGACGATTCGATGCGTCCTTTAATCACAACGTCCAACGACTCTTTGCTGGCCCTGATTTCGTGCTGTAATAATGCTGGAGGTATCAAAGGATCGTATCCTAAAATCCTAGTATCATCGTATTCAGTTGGGATAGGTGTATTGCTCATCTTACTTCTATTTCTATGCCTTAAGATCGAATTTGCTAAAAAGAGTACTGAAAAAAATTTCTGATGCAACTTTCACTACTCAGCCAAATTTTCTATGTAGCACAAAAGTCAATTTTATGACTCATTGAGTGGTTATACTGTTTACATCATTTAATACTACTTTACTGGTTACTGTAACTTGTCTGCTATCAAACGGGAACCGGTGTCATTTTATGGTCAGATGTGCTTCTATTTATACATCTGTTTCTTCTATGAGGTACTAGTGAAACTTCCGGATAATCGTTTTTCCACCAACTAGGCGAATGTAATTATGTCAAGCGATGCCCACAGAAGAGCCGGTCCATAAGTTACCCGGAAACCATCTACCGGTCGAACTTTGCTCGAAAATCGCCCGGTATATAGATCGTTATATTTTGAAAATATGATGTTTGGATGTTTTGTTAAATCCATACACTAGAACACCCTTCGGTAACGTTGCACGACTACATGCATTTTTGAGAAGTTATCTGATTCACATAGTTTAAATACGATGTTCGATAACGTTGATTAGGATACAGTGGAGGGTGATATGCAATTGCTAATACCAGAGTCTAGTAGTGTGTTTGCATCGTTCTTCATATTTGGTCTCTTGAACAACATCCTCTATGTTGTGATATTATCTGCAGCTATTGATCTTGTGGGGCTGGCTACTCCTAAGGCTACCGTGCTACTAGCGGACATAATACCTTCGTTCGCTGTTAAAGTGACAGCCCCTTTTTTGGTTGGATTAGTGTCGTATAGGGTTCGCATATGGATGTTGGTGGGATTGTCCTCGGTGGGGATGTTGGTTGTGAGTTTAACGTCGGAGGATCGGATAGATGCGAAGATAACGGGGATCTGTATGGCATCGTTGTCGTCTGGGCTAGGTGAAGTAACGTTTTTGCAATTGACGCATTTTTACCAGAAGGAATATTCGATAGCAGGGTTTTCTAGCGGGACGGGAGGCGCTGGGTTATTAGGGAGCTTTGTGTTTATGTCGCTAACAAACATGCTTGGGATAGAGGTATGGATGGTACTTTTCTTATTTGCAATCCTTCCATTCGGTTTCCTAATCGCGTTCTACATGATATTGCCGAAGGCAACGGGAGGAAACGAGTTGGTGTATGAAACGGTCGCTAACTTCGAGGAACAGGACGAGCGGTCGATCAACGCTACATTCTCGCACTTACAGACCAGGCTGGTGAAATGCCATGTAATGACAACTGTAGAGAACATCATCCCATTGGTGAGACCTTATATGCTTCCTTTGTGCTTGGTGTATGTCTCGGAGTATGTGATAAACCAAGGCATATCACCAACCTTGTTGTTTCCGCTCGAAGAATTGCCCTCTTGGCTATTCTCGTCTTACAGAGATATATATGTGGTGTATGGTTTTTTGTATCAGTTGGGGGTCTTTGTGTCCAGATCGTCCATCAGCTTCGGAATAAGGATCAAACGATTGTACTTGTTATCGATACTACAATTCGTCAATGTCCTCATCACGCTATACCAGTCCGTACACGATAAACCGTTTTCTAAAATCTGGTTACTATTAGCACTAGTATTCTATGAAGGTCTACTTGGTGGCTTTCTGTACGTCAATACCTTCATGTCTGTCAGTGAAGACGTTGCCAAAAGTAAAAGGGAATTTAGTATGGGGTGTGTTGGAATTAGTGATACATTTGGTATACTACTTGCTGGGTGTATTAATTGGTATTTAGAGCCTCATTTATGCAGTTTACAAGTAAATAGAGGTAGAGATTGGTGCTTGAACGGTGGAAGTAACTAGGATCTGACAAACCGTGCACGTGAAATTTGAACAATCAATAATTATCCAATAGCCACAAGATCTCACCAAGGTTCTATTTTATAAGTAGCTACGCATATATATAACGATTCGATATCGGTTGATGTTCAGAAGATCATTCAGATCAACAACGAGCCTCAATAGTCGAACAAAAATGAGCATTTCAAAATCAGATCCTGCTTCATTGCACAATCCATATTTTAATAAAAAACTGGGTCAAAAAGATATCTGGACGTTAATTAATGAAACTGCTGCGGCTGCACAAAAGGAATGTGGTAAACCCATTGTAAATTTGGGTCAAGGTTTCTTCTCATACAATCCACCAGCTTTTGCTATTCAAGCTGTTGTCGATGCTACCAGTAAGCCCCAGTTTAATCAATATGCTTCCGCTAGAGGCAATCCAAACTTATTAAGTGAATTGGCAAACCACTATACTAAAGAATTTAATCGCAAGGTAGATACAGATGAAATTCAAGTAACAACTGGGGCTAACGAAGGTATGTTCTCCATTTTCTTTGGATATTTAACTCCTGGAGACGAGGTAATTATCTTCCAACCTTTTTTTGACCAATATATTCCCAATATTGAAATGTGTGGTGCTAAGGTTAAATGTGTCCAATTAAAATTTCCTGAAAAGTTCGATAGTGAGTCCGTGACAGGTGATGATTGGGAAGTGGATTGGGATGGATTAAATAATGCGATCACAGACAAGACTAAGTTGATTGTTATTAATACTCCACACAATCCTATTGGAAAGATTTTCACGGGAGATGAATTATATAAAATTGGTAAATTAGCTATCGAAAATAATTTGATTGTTGTTAGTGATGAAGTATATGAAAACTTGTATTATAGCAAATCTTTCTCAAGACCTGCAACCTTATCAAGTTTGCCTGAATTAGCAGACAGAACCTTCACTATCGGATCTGCTGGTAAATCATTTGCTGCCACTGGTTGGAGAGTCGGATGGGTTCATGGCCCAGCTAAATTAATTAAGTATGTGACGGCAGCTCATACCAGAATTTGTTTTTCAAGTCCGGCCCCATTACAGCAAGCTATAGCTGATGGTATTAGACAAGCAGGAGCTAATAATTACTTTGAAATTACTAGAAAAGAATATGTTAAGAAATATGAAATTTTTACCAAGGTTTTCGATGAATTAGATTTACCATACACATCTGCTCAAGGTGGATATTTCTTGTTGGTCAATTTGCTGAAAGTTAACATTCCCAGTAATTTCAAATACCCAGACGATATCTTAGACAGGCATACTAATGATTTTAAGCTAGCGTACTGGTTAATTAAAGAAATCGGAGTTGTCGGAATTCCACCGACAGAATTTTTGTATCCAACTGATAGAAAGGGTAATGGCTTAGAAAATTGTTTGAGGTTTGCTGTATGTAAGGATAATAGCGTCTTAGAGGAAGCTGTCAAAAAGTTGCGATCATTAAGAAAATACTTATAAAATAGATGATACACATTCCTAATATACATGTTATTCAGACGTCTTTCTAATGAACTTTTTAAAACAGAACCCCATTTCACCAAAATCGTCAAAACCACTTTCAATTTCATTCTCAATTTCTGTAAAGTTCTCATTCATTAGATCCCATAATAAACTCCTCTCATCTTCGAATGTGGGTCTTAATGGGATTTGGATCAAAACTCTAGTATTATTATTACTATCTAAGAATTTTTCCACCATATCTACTACCCAATAAGGATGTTTGGAAGAATATATTGGATCACTTAAAACAATTGTATTAAATTTCTTGTCAGACCCATACTTTGATATGAAACTTGATGGATCACACCAATTTAACTCGTCAACATTTGCATCTATATTGTTTAGTTCAACATTATCTTGAAGATTGGGTACAATTTCAATTAAATCAGTTAAATACGTTTCGTATCCTAATATTGAACTTATTATTCCTACCAAACCTGTACCTGAACCTAATTCTAAGACCGGTTCGATTAAATATACATCTTGCATTTTATTCTTATTTATTAACCTGTTTGCCATTATTAATGATGAGCCCCATGTCTTTAATCCTAAATTATCATTCGTCAAAGATGGTTCTTTGAGCCTTATGTATTCTGAATCCTTTAAATATTTCGACAAGTTAGGCAATGAAATTTTTCTAATCATTTCCGGTTGTGCTGTACGTCCACAATTTTCCGCTAGCCTCAATGACGCATGTTTACATATTATTCTTTGAAGCTCATGATCAATGACCCATGGAAGTTGACTAGAAATAATTTTAGTTAACCATCCATTATATTGGCTATCATAATTCTTTTTTAACGACGGACTTAAATATGGTACGTATGATAGCTTTAACTTATTGTTAAATCTAGGACAGAAATTTACTAGCCATTTTAAAGCTTCGTCTAAGTATTCTTTTGACACTTCTTTATTTTCGAAAGATTTCCATGTTTCAATATCTTTCTCTTCATCATTAATGCTCTCAGGTGTAGTAAAATTATAGACTTGGTCCGGCGATAATAGTTTTAAGAACACTATAAGTACTTCTGCTGGTGGGTTCATTTGTAATAGTGGCAAATCAAGTACATGTAATGGTTGAAGATGGCTGTCTTCAAAGTCTTCCTGGTATTTATCAATAAGATCTTCATTAATACCTATACTACTAGAAGCCACTTCGGAATAACTATTCTTATTCACCCCGGGTGTGAATAGAGAAAGCGGATCAAAGTCCATCTTCTTCCAGCACCTGATGTTCTATTAACTCTATATTCTAAAAACCAATTTTTTTTTTTTCAACCATCTAATTTACGAGATAGTTTCGACCAATTTATGAGAACCATAGATTTCGAATGCCATGCATACCAAAATATACCATAAGATGTCTCTTCATTTTATGTTAAATAGTAAATTCCTAAGTTAAAAGCCACAGATAGGAAGCAGAAACATGAATCGCCACTTTTCTATAAACTACAACAAACCGAACTTCAACAGCGCCTACAATCATAGGATCTGATCATAACACACTTTGTATTCACAACATATATATATACAATAAAAACAAAAGTATAATCTCGTTACATTGCATTTTATTATCCTTCAATATAGATGATAATAAATTACAATCTGAAAGTTAGTTAATGAGTTATTATCTCATTAGGTTGCATTCTATTATCACTCAATGGATGATAATAAATTACAATTTAAAAGTCAGTTACTCTACCGTTAAAAGACCATTCGTCTCCATGTTTTAGGGGATCTTGTTTAGGTCCGCCTCTTTCACCAGTGATTGGGTTCACATCTCCTTCAAACTCAGGAATAGTTTTATAATATTCTGGATGAAATCCACCAATGTCCGTTTTCAAATTTGGAGTGCTTAAAGCATCACTATTAGGACTTCCTGTATTTTCTATTTCTTCATTATACTCATCAATAGCAGCTTGTGAGTTAGCAATTTTTTGCAAAGCTTCGAATTCTTCTTGTTGCTCTCTTGGTAACTTTGGTGGGGATGGCGTATACTCAGTGGTAAACTTACTACTATAAAAACGAATGTCCACCTTTAGTGGCTTCAAAACTTGTCTACTTATTGGTCTTATTCTTTGGATCATTTTCCGTATCCCTAAAATCAATAGTAAGTTAAGGAAATAATTTGGAATCTTAAATGTTTGAACTCCGTTTAACGGATTCATATAGAGTCTTGTATACACACTCCGAATGGCCAACAGCTTAGCTTTCTTTTTTTTTTTACTTTTTATTAATAGCTACAACCCAAATAATTAAAGTACCCTTAGTTTTCCATCTGAGTTCTTTGAAATTGTAAAATTTTAGGTAAAATATAGACATTAAGATGATTTTTTTACCAAATGCAAGAAACTCCATTTAAGCATATCCAATCCTGACGTGCTGTTCATTTCCATGTCTCTGTCAACTTATCATTTCTGAAATATCCACAACAGCTAAAGTGATTAAGATAGACTACTGCAAAATCTCTCTTCAGTTATTCATAGATAATAGATCTTATCGTAGAATATGTAGTAATATTTTGCATCAATATGTAGTTTTGTGTTACTTTTTGTTTATCAGTAGCTGGAAATAGAAGACAACAGGAATATAGTATTAAGAAGTTGTTCGAAATATCTTTAGCATAGCTAAATAATAATGCCGGACTTTCCAGATGCCCCACCTCCGCCATCATCCGTTTCAAAGAATCCAGATATTCTTAAAACCGTGGACGAAAGACTTTCATTCGACAGAAGCTCATCGCAATGGTTTTTCGAATTAAATGAAGGCAACAAATCAATTGAGTATTATTATAATTTTATACTCGAGAGGTGGCTTCCAAAATCGGATATTGAAGTTGGTGATCGCAAAAGAAGTCATGAAGAAGACGTCATTCACGAAGAAGAGGAAGAAAATAAAATAGCCATCAAGAATATGAAAAAACAAAAGCTTAAAGAAATGAAAGAAAAGATGAATAAGCTTAAAACGAATGGTAATAAGAATAACTCTACCCATGAAAATACAGGCATCTATATTTCGTATTTGCCTCTAGATATAACGAAGGGTGAATTACTGGAAACTTTCAGCAAATATGGATTAATATCAGAAGATTATAAGACAGGTGAACCAAGAATTAAAATATACCATAATGACGGTGGTCAAATTGATGCATTGGTAATATATCATAGCAAAGAAAGTGTTTCTTTGGCAATTGAAATGCTTGACGATTCATTTATAAGGCCCGTTTCAAACGTTGATCAAATCAAGATCAAGGTTCAACCTGCAGAGTTCAAGAATACTGAAACGAGTGCTGATAATGAAAAGAAAAAGACCCTTACAATTGACGAAAAGAAACAATTAAATAAGAAAAAGGAAATGATGAAGAAAAAATTATCAAATTGGGAAGATGATGATAATAGTATAAATCTAGTAGATGATGACAAAACGAGCAGTATTAAAAAGAGAATCTGGGATAAGACAGTGGTTATCGAAAAAATGTTTCGGCTCGAAGACTTGAAGAGTGATCAATTATTGGAAATGGACTTAAAGGAAGATATTCAAGATGAATGCAATAAACTTAAAATAGGAGATGACATCACAAAAATTACTGTCTATGATGTAAGCGGTGTTGTTACTGTGAAATTCAGTAAAAGTGATCTGAGCTTAAAATGTATCGATAGCTTCACGGGCAGATTCTACGATGGTTTAACCCTTAAAGCATATCTCTATCACGGAGAAAAGTTCCAAAAATCAAATCAAGAAGCCAATAATGAAGGTGAAAGGCTTGCCAATTTTGGTAACTGGTTGGAAAATATATAGTAAGTAGTCATAATATTTAATGCTATCATTTCATTGAACTGGTGACTAATTTAGAAATTCTTATACTGTACTGTATGTGACTATTTTATTGACACACCTTAAAGAACCTTATCTAACTTTCTCATATAATCTGATATTATATATATATACGTATTTTCTTACACTAACACAAAAAGCGCAAATGGTTTAGTGGTAAAATCCAACGTTGCCATCGTTGGGCCCCCGGTTCGATTCCGGGTTTGCGCATCCCTATTATTTTTAAAAATTATCATTTATGAATATCCGGAAAGCTATTCTACAACTAGTTTTTTATTCTATTTATTATTATTTATCTATGTCCTTGCTAATTATATTTTTAGTTGCTTGAAAGTTTCTTCCAATTTATATTTCGTATGTGTAATCAATTCATTTTCCTCACGCAACCATTGTTTCAACTTAAGAATATTCTGGTGTGCTTGGAGCTCCTTCAATTTATCTTCAATACTTTGGTTTGTTGTGCCTTGGTCTGCTCCTTTAAGACCGTTCATTATTCTTGAAACTTGGGAGCTCATGTTTTCTACCATTCTATTCAAACATTTACCATCATTTGTATCTTGGGAAATTTGTGTATTGACTGAGTTAATCTCTCTAAACCATGATTTTTCTGCATCTGATAGCGGTAGGGACTTTGCATAGTAAATTTTCTGGATAGAATTGAAAATTTTTTCCTGAATTTTTTGGATTCTCTGATTGATTTTATCCTGTCTAGTAATTAAGCTATTAGCTTTTTCATTCTTTGAATCCAAAGAGTCTTTATCTAAACGGGTATTGTTAATTCTTTGCAAATTATGGATTTGAAATTTTAGTTCATCAACCTGAGTAATAACTCTTAGGTTTAGGTGTACTGCGAACGCGGTAAACCTTGACACCTGTTGAAGTGTCTCTGTAGATAACTGATTTAAATTTTTCAATATTTCTGTATTCGTGCCATAGATAGGTATCCCATTCAATTCTCCCTTCATGGATAAAGCTCCTTCTAAGGTTGATGGATTCACACGCTTCAAGCTTTCTAGCTCACTCAAAAGTTCATTGAATGGTTCTTTTGTCAATACCGACTCACGTTTGACTTTTTCTATCATATGTTCACCCTCGATAATCTCATTTTTGGTAGTTTCAATTTTATTTTCATAAATCTGTCTTACCTCTAGGTTGTTATCTTTGTTCTTCTTTAAAATTACCAAGAAATCACCTGTCTCACTTATTGTATCCTTAATTAATGCATAGCTACTGAGTTCTTCATTGCTTTCAACGACCAACCTGTATTCCCCCGATACATTCAATTGCGGCATACGACCATTCGAAACATCAACAATAAACTCTTCACACCATCTCCCGCAATCAGAATATATTATATTATTACCAATTTTGAGCGAAATCTTTGATTCCGCTGAATCTAAAATAGATAATGACATATCCTTGGACGCATTGATAGGTATTTGATCAACAGCCAAAGTACTCAATTCTGTAAATTCATTTTTCCAAAACAGGAATTCCATTTCACGATTTTTGGTTTGAACTTCCTCGCTCCTTATATTAGAAATTCTCTGTTCCACGTCACTGGATAATTCTGCCTGGTCAATAAACCCAAAACCTTTTTGAGGTCTAATGTAGCCAGTTTTTTCGTGTTTCATTTCTTTTGATTTAATTTTCGGTGAATGTTCTGTCTTTATAACAGTGTCTTTATCTGACTCTTTCCAGTTCATTATTAATGGTTTTAGCTGGGTGTGATAACTTAAAAAAGGTTCATTCAAACTAGAAACTGAAATGGATGCCAATATAGAAATTTTGTCATTAGAACTTATGCAGATTAAATCTTTTAGTGTTCGGTCCTTTAATGTAATCACAGGCCCCTGTAATACTGGAAGAAAGTCAGGTGGCAATTCTTGAGTTAGAGTTGAATATTCGACCGGTTGTTCCGCCAACATGTGTCTATATTCCTTCCTTGGGGAAATCAAATTTTCAAATTGTTTATACAACGATAAAATGTAAGCATATTGCTTAGCCGAAGCTCGATTCAATACGCTTTGATCACAATACTCAACAACGTCATGGGATGGAAATTTCTTTTGAATAGCATTAATTACTGACGTAGACTCATCAAGCAACTCCTTTATATTGGACTTCGTCGTTGCTATTTTTCCTAATTTATGGATAAATGGATAAATCACAAATATATCCGATCTTGATGTAGAAACATACAATGTTAAAGAACCAGATAAATTAGCATTAGATCCAAAGGTGATTGATGAGGCTTCTTCATTTTTAAATGCTTCGTCTTTATGCAAATCTACCGACAACTGAGGTTCGAGTGATGAAAGTGATAAATCATACGACTTGATTTGAGACTTATCATTTAACACTACCAAACAGCAGTCGTTTGATACAATTGATTGCCAAATAACCTTCTTTATTTGCCCTTCAATGCCATGTATTTTATATGATTTTACTGGTAGCAAGGAAGAATTGCTAGCAGTCAAAGAAGTCGGTAAGCTAACAACAACTAAATCAGTGTCACCTATAATGGCCAACAATGAACCCAGTGAGTTCATTTCTAACGATCTGATCTTATAATCATCATATTTATTATCTAATAGTCTAAAATTCGTATACTCTGAGTTAACGGTGCAGCACCGGACCAAGTTTTCATTAGCAAAGAATAAATCTAAACTATTTCTGCAAACCAATTTATTCTGTGAAAGTAATTTTGATGCATTGTCAACAGATAGTGACTCAAGAAACGTTTGGAAAATCAGTTGTTCGGTGATTTGTGATATAAATCTTCCTGCCGAATATGTACCCGTCATTCTATATTATTTGGTTACGACCTAATTGGTTAATGCTTTGTTTTTAAGCATATTCTTGTATTCATCATTATTTCATTATCAATATAACTTGCAAAAAAAATTATCTAACCTGCAGACAGTGCTTAACCTGCAACGCCTTTTTGATGCAAAAATTATTAGAACTACTATTTAGAAACTAAACTCAGAGAATGTTTCATCTTGTAGTTGTCTCTGGTTGTTGTTAGTATATTTATTAGCCTTTTTGTGAAAAAAAGTGTCCTGTGAATGAAGAGCGTAATTTTTGGGGTAATTAAAGTTTTTATGAGTAACAACTGAAACTTTGCAAGCACTCCTCGAAGAAGATATAGTCGACGGAGAATAGACAGAAGAATCCAACGAATTAAATCTACTGGATAGAGAGTTATTTGATAATTTCCTATTCTTGAAAGAAAAAATGCTCGATAGATTTCCAACTTTGGATGTGACAGGAAGAAACAACTTCGTAGTATCAAAAAAGCTCTTAGTACTACTTGGAGAACACTCCGAAACCCGTGAACTACTATTTGGGACGAACAAGCGGCCCACATTTTCAAATAGGTTGGTTGATATATTATCAGGCACCGTAGTGCTTAACTTAGTTGTAATTGTATGTTCCGTGCTAGTTCTCCCGTCATCCGAATTGTTCTCCTGGTTTAGTAGCAG
This sequence comes from Debaryomyces coudertii, assembly GCA_030564605.1. NCBI lineage: Eukaryota > Fungi > Ascomycota > Pichiomycetes > Serinales > Debaryomycetaceae > Debaryomyces > Debaryomyces coudertii. Next base: position 47,306 of record JAKTYF010000001.1, read on the forward strand.
CTGTTTAGACTTCCATTTTTCGTGGTCGTAAGTCCTCGCAGTATTTTTGAACATCTGACTGCGCTCCCATTTTGCATGCAATTGCTTGGGTAAATTTTTGGGAGGTGGTTCAATCTGGAATGTATGTTGGTATCTTGGAGTAAAACCTAAACTTTCGTCAGTTGTTGCCTCATTTCCCTCATTGGTTTTAGAATGTGATGCACATGTGGTCAGTGGTGGGTCAATTTTAACATCTAAGTTTCCCAATGACGAATCTTCAGTGGAAACAAACGACCTGTTGTCCAATACACAAGATGCTATTGTTTTCGTTAATTCGGGTGGAATCTCAAATAACAAATCAGATAATCCATTCGGTGTCTGTGACTTCTTGGCTAGCCTAAGGCGAATTCTCTCTTTGATAGATCGCGATGATAACGTTTTCGAGTCGTTTGGAATTTTCAGTACATCCTGTGTTCTAAGCAGGTCCCTAAAGTTTACTGCATCGGAATATGATTTTCTACCTGTCCTAAACCTATTAAATAGGGTATTTGATCTTGCTTCTTGCATCACGCTAAAGAGTGACTCATCTTGATCGCCATCGTTAATTGGCGTATCTTCCTCTCTCTCAAGATCAAAAATCGATGATCCTACTTCAATTTCTGTATTCGGGTCCGTGGTGGTCCATCCCATAAATAATGCTTTTAGTCTGTCCCTTTTTCTGACTCTTCTGGTTTCTGTTCGCTTGATTTTTTCTCCAAAAAGTCTATAGCTTCTCCATGATTTCGCAACCGAATGGTTCGTCCTGATTGAAATATTATCAGCCAGCAACGCACAATTGGCTGTAGGGGTTACTGTTGTAACAAATGACCTCATTGTCATTACAAACAAATATTACAAGTTTAAAGTGTATTAACTATTTATTTAGTAAAGGTGAATCGGAAATATATGTACATCTTATTTTGTGGTTTTCGGACTTTTTGCAACTATTTGTGAATTATTTATAATTCATAAAAAAAAAAATCCAAAAACAAATGCCTATATTATCTATCACCATTGATTACTTAAAACCCATTTAAGTATTGGACTGTAGATATCATATGGAAACTTTTAATCTAAAGCATAATACAACCTTGAAGATGAGATATTGCAGCTCAATTTTTTACAATTTTTTACAATTTTTTACTTAATTGTTGTTCAAATTATTTACTTTTAATGAATTTGTATATGGCTCATCTACATATCTCTCTCTTCTATAGTAATGTCAGAATCATTCCCGATTCTTTGGCTTGGTTTAATTTCATATTCAAAATTTGTCAAATAATCCTAATTTCGGGCGGATAACGTGAGCATTCGAGCATTCTGAAAGTTCAGTTCATTATAATATGTACGAGAGTTAAAGCAACGTAGATTTATAAACAAAAAAAACCAATGGGGAAACAATATATATCTACTGCAAGTGCATCGGAAGCACACAAGCTGGATATACTTGGATTATGCATAACTGACAGGTATACAATCACCGTATCGAGCGATGGATACGCCAACTTTTGGGATAATAGGAAGTATGAATCACAAGAACCCAATGAAATTGTTGTTAAACACCTTGTAAACAAGATGGGTGTACACCATGTGGTGACATTTGAAAGCATTTTACCAGCGTCTCATGTGAAGATTGTGCTTCTAGCATTTGCAAGCTTTGATGGATCAGTTTGTTTCAAATACTTCATAAATGATGACTTATCGAGCTTGACGGATATCGACGCATTACATGGCGTGAATAATGCAAACTGGTGCCCGTGTTTTCATAAAGATCCGGAATCAAAACAAGATTATTTCATTGTTACACAAGCAAATGGATCGGTGTTGGTTTACTACTTGAATATTGAGTCGAGCAAGGATAATTCGGACATAGGGATTAAAATTGAGAAGTTTGGGGACCTTAATAATAATAACTCGTCGTTATTCCCAAACTCTGTAGCAGTATCGCCTGGTGTCGATAAGAAGGTCGCTATTGGTTATACTACTGGGGACGTGATGCTATTTGACCTAACAACATTGAAGCCAATTTATACGTTCCGTTCTACAGATTTGCAAGTTTCGAATAAAACGGCGTCATCTAGTTCGATTCCAAGGGTTCTTGAATTTTCTCCTGGTGGCTCGTTACTAGCTGTTGCCCGTGATAATCAATCGGCGGGTTCGATTACTTTGTACGATGTAAAATATGGAGAGAATGTAGGATCGTTGACTACACCATCTCATTCATCGAAGACAACAATTGGAGGATTTGCCCATGATGGATGGATTATGGGGTTGAGCTTTGATGAAAGTGGCGAAATGCTAGCCAGCTGTGCGTTCGATAACTGTGTTAGAATTTGGAATATTGAAACGAGAGAAAGAGAAGCAACTATTAATATATCTACAAAGGATTTAGAAAATACTCTGGGCGATGAATTAGATAATAGCATTGCTAGTGGTGTTCAGTTTATTAAAAAGGGAATTAGAACAGGTGCTAATGGCGATAGTAACGAAGGCTTATGTGTCATTAGTTTTGATAGAGCAGTAAGATGGTATAGAGAAGCAGGAGGGATTTAGATTATTTTATAAAGTTCAAGTATATATTGTATTGTCTAATTTAATAACGCAAGCTGTCGCCATCAACAATCAAAATTTCACCAGTAACATATCTTTCTGCCTTAGAACATAAGACAATTGGACCTTGGAAAACATTCATATTACCTCATCCACCGACAGGAATATGAGCCATTTACATCGAGTAATTTGGATCAATCTGTTCGGTAAGATTTGTAGAAAAGTACCATGGACAATATAATTCACTTTATTACCTTTCAATGCCCAGTTATTACAAAGAGCTATCGCAAATTGTTTAATATTGCCTTCATTAATGGTATATACTGTAGAATCAACCCCCCCTGGAACGAACATAAAGATACAGTAAATTACCTTTAGTTTTGGCATCCAAACTTGATCAAACTTATTCTATGGAAAATCTTGAAATGGGAAACGACAGTTGATACCAGCGTTATTAATCAAAATGTCAATTTTACCACTTGCTGATAATTTAAACACTTAGGTTGCAATTTTTGCACCACCATCTGCATTAGTCGACCCACTAAAATCAATTTTAATGGAGATTTTCAAATTCAAATCTTTGCATCCGCTAACCCGTAGCCTTTCCTAAGCCGATACCATTTTACCAATTGTAAACCATCCAACGTGTACTTTTAATAAAATACCGATAACATCTCTATTGAATATATTTCTTTAATTTCGATAACCAAAGGACCAAAAAATCCTTAATCATTCTACTCCACAAATTTGTACACGCAGTTCTACTCGATTTTAGTTGAAAAAAAAAAAATTGATACTATTGAATACATATAGTTACTTCAAAAGACGTATGAAGTCATGGATGAAGATAATGATGATCAAACTGAGAGAAATTTGGAGACTGTGTCAGAGAAAATAAGTCAATTAGTAGATAGAGATATTGAAAATAAACAAACATTACTCGAAGAATTATCATCTCTTATTGGCAAGACTGGCATAAATGAACAAAATTTGAATAGTCTACTTGATTTGGTATTTGATTTAAAAACCCCTTTATACTTGAGGTCAGTACAGAAAAGATTCATTATAAAGCATTTACTTATACCGAATGGACAGTATAAATTGTCTAAGAACATCGCATATCGAATAATAAGTAGTATCGGTGTACCTCAAATATATTATAAAAACGGAAGGGAATCCAAACTGAAAAAGTTATCTACGGGAGTTCAATTGAATCTACTTGAATGGTTAATATGCTCCTTTCATTTGTTTGGAAGTAAAGTATTTAAAAATTTGAATATGTTAACAATCTTGGTGAACTATCTACCTTACGAATTCCTGAGACCTTACATTGCTAACCTTATTTTCATAAGTGTACTGAATAACAATCGGATGTTTAAAACATATGGAATGCCAGATATCACACATAATATTGCTCCATTTAAACCTTGGCATGTTCAATTTGTGGTGGATCTATTCTATAAATTCCCCATGGACGATTGTTTGAAAAGCTTATTGATGCTCTTTAAGTCATTATATCCCAGCATTGATTTTCGGAAGTATACAACGGATAATATTTATGATTTGAATAACCTTGGAGCATTGAATCCAAAAATATTTGTATATCCTAATTTCAATTATTTGGATAAATTAAAAGATATTCAGACATTAGGTGGTGGATCAGTAACTGAGATACAGCGAGGACAAGAACGTATTATAAGGGAAAATTTAAGACATTATCAAAATTTCAATTCTACTGTTAAGAAACGTAAGAAGATTCGTGCTACACAGAAATCACCAGATATCTTAGACCTTGATGTAATCGAATTTAATCACAATTCTAGTAAGTCTAGTTACGTTTCTATTAACGATGTACATTCAATCGAGAGCTTAATTGGTAATTTTGAGAATATTAGGTTTATCAATATAAATGCATTGTTTAGCCCCCAGAAATTTGGTAATATTCGATATATTTCTGATAGGTTCAAAAAATTGTATTTCGTATTACATTGCTTAAGCTCTGACGCTGAACAAAGAGAAAAATCACTAAGAAAACTAGATTATTATATTAGATTAAGTATTTTGGACAATAATTTATCAATAGGAGATTTGAATATATTATGTGACAAAATAGCAGACTTTTTATTATTTTCTTCAGGCCAGTTGTTTTTACACCTGATTGAAGACTATTTGTGTTTTCGGTTTGACTCACCTGTATCCAATGACAATGACAATATTCATGAATATGAAAACTTACACCAGAGATTAAAATTTTTGAAATACTTGCGTGTTTTGGAATTTGATATGTTTAAAGAATTTATAATTGAAAATATGTTAAGGGTATTGACCGAAGAATCACATATTAATGTCAAGAAATCAAGACGCGAGCTGGCATTTATTGAATTTATAAATGAATTAGTCTTCTTGTATTCAAACTGGTACTCTGTCTACGTTTTACCAAATTCTAATCCAGAATTGAAGTCCGATATTTTCAAAAATATTAATGGGTCAATACCTATAATATATAAATTTTTCGTTGAAAAATTCACTGAACCATCGCTTCCATTAAAGATTCTGTTGTTGACGATTTTCAAATTCATTCAATCAATAGAGCCACACCATCTTAATGAATCAATCAATGCATCGACCATAGTATTACCTTATAATTTATTTTACCCATTAATTTTGTCAAACAATCCGCTTATAATATCAGAATTATGTGGCTATTTAGCATTTTGCAAAATCTATAACTTCAAGGAAGATGATGTATCTTATAAAAATTTACAAAATTCTTATATCATGGATACTCTCAATTTCATATGGCGGGATAAATCTTTTCATTATGATGATAACTCATTCAGTAAAGCTATGTTCTTGGATCCTATTTTCTTGACCAAATTACGTAAATTGAATATATTCAATTTTTCAGAGTTACTTAGTTTAAACACTGTTGGTAACATATTTCATAATCCTTGTTGGTCTTTTATAACCACTCAGTTGATTAGAGAATTTGAAGACAGGGCTGAAAATATAACTCTTAGACATGCTGGACCTATAACCGAGGAAAGTGTAAGTAGATTAATTCATGCGCCTATTCTGGAATGGCTTCCTATGAATTACGACGAACTAAGGTTACAAGTTTTGCGATCTCTAGATACTTTAGGATATACAGGCCTAGGCGACTTATTATTTAGTTCTTTGAAGACTCTCATGAATAAGAGAAATTGATAGAACATCTAAATATATTATTTTCAATCTTGATTAAGTAGTACTCGCACAAAATTTTAAATGGAAATGTGAAAAATTATGTTCCACAAGTTTACGAATTTAGCATTCTTGTATTGGCATTAGCATGTTAAGCATAAGACACCTGGTGAATTCTTGGGCCCCCACAATAAGTACGTGTGATGGGATTCATAGATTGGTACTGCATTATTCATCAGCGAGCACGCATCAATCGAATAAGAGTCAAATAAAACTCAATGAACTTGATAGTAAATGGACTGAAAGATGGAAAAGCATTTCGCCTAATAGATCATTGCATCCAAGTAAGCATATACAGAACGAAGGCGCTGATGCATTTTATTGCTTATCTATGTTCCCCTATCCATCAGGGATGCTTCATATGGGACACCTTAGGGTTTATACTATAAGTGATGTTATCGCTAGATTTAAAAGACTTAAGGGCTATAACGTCATACATCCCATGGGATGGGATGCTTTTGGATTACCTGCCGAGAATGCTGCTGTTGAAAGGGGAATAAATCCTGCAGTTTGGACCGAGAGTAATATCAAAAAAATGAAAGAACAAATGAGTTTAATGCTAGCAGATTTTGATTGGGAAAGAGAAATTTCTACATGTTCGCCTGACTATTATAAATGGACACAAAAAATATTCTTGCTTTTATTTGAGCATGGATTGGCTTATAGAAAAGAAGCGGAAATAAATTGGGATCCAGTTGATCAGACTGTTTTAGCTAATGAGCAAGTTGATTCCGAAGGAAAATCATGGAGGTCTGGCGCTTATGTTGAGAAAAGAAATCTTGAACAGTGGTTTATTGGTATAACTAAATATGCCAAGGAGTTAAACCAGGATTTGAATGTTTTAAACAACTGGCCAGATAAGGTGAAATCAATGCAAACCCACTGGATTGGTGAATCCCACGGCGCGGAGATTAAATTCTTATCTAACGATAATCAGTTTTCAGAAATAACTGTCTTCACGTCTAGACCTGATACTTTATTTAGCGTGCAGTTTATTGCATTGGCATTAAACCACCCATTAATAGAGAAGATTGCAGTGAATGATCCAAAATTGAAAAGATTTATAGAAAGTTGTGAAAGTGCTGTCCCTGATTCGAAAGATGGATACTTAATTGAAGATTTGAAAGTTTCAATTCCTATCACTGTGAACAATGAAAGGAATAGTACCTTTGATATACGTGTTTACGCTGCTCCTTATGTTTTAGGAACCTATGGACATGGCGCTGTAATGGGTTGCCCAGCACATGATGAACGTGATTTCGAATTCTGGAAGCTTCATAATCCAACTATTGCACCATTGCAACTGGTTGGTAGCCCTAATATTGAAAAGAATGAAAGCCTTATTCCATACACCAATAAGATGGGTATTTTATATGATAAATCTATTTTACAAAACGGGTTAGAAAATTTGGGAGATTATAATAAAAAGACTACAAACAAAGCTGGACATGATATAGTCAGAACATTAGAGGGCTATAAATTGGGATCAGCATCAACTCAATATAGAATCAGGGATTGGTTAATTAGTAGACAAAGATATTGGGGAGCACCTATCCCTATCATCCATTGTGATAGCTGTGGACCAGTTCCAGTTCCTGATAAGGATTTGCCAGTATCATTACCAGAAATTGAAGGTCAAAGCTTTGGGAAAGGTAATCCTCTAGCCAAACTTGACGACTTTGTTAATACGAAATGCCCTTCTTGTGGAGAGAAAGCAAAGAGAGACACAGATACTATGGATACATTCATGGATTCTTCATGGTATTTCTTTCGTTATACGGACCCTAATAATACTCGATTACCATTTGACCACGACAAGGCCAATAAACATATGCCCATTGATATGTATATTGGGGGTGTAGAACATGCAATTTTGCACTTACTATATTCTAGGTTTATTTCTAAATTTTTCGGTAAAATTGGTCTCTGGGACGGAATCAGTCATAAGAATGAACCAATTAAACAATTGGTTACTCAAGGTATGGTTCATGGGAAGACATATACTGATCCTGAAAATGACAGATTTTTAAAGCCTGAAGAATTGGATTTCTCTGACGTAAACGCACCTAAAATAGTCAAGTCAGGTTTAGTACCGAATATATCCTATGAAAAAATGTCAAAATCTAAATATAATGGAGCCGATCCTGCAGAATGTATAAGGAAATATGGTGCTGATGCAACAAGAGCACATATGTTATTTCAAGCACCAGTTTCCGACATTCTAAATTGGAATGAAGAACAAATTCATGGGATTGATCGTTGGCTCCGAAGGGTTGTTAATTTGAATGGCTTTATTAGTGAATCATTGAATACTAATAAGGAAAGAACAAATAATGATGGTTATACTGAATTCAGGAATATTGAATTGAATGATACTATGTATGAAACAATCAAATTCAATGAAACAGAATTAGAACTATACAACAATGCACAGAGCTACGTCGAGAATGTTTCAAAATCAGTTGAAATTGATTTTTCGTTTAATACAATAATATCAGATTTTATGAAATTCACGAACTCTATTTATGCGGCGTTGAAGTCTGAAAAATATGTTTATCCTTACTTATTACTTGATTCCTATAAGAGGTTACTTATTATTATGGCACCAGTTACACCTTGTGTTGCTGAAGAATGTTGGGAATTAATTTCCAAATCATCACAAGCTCCATGGAAGTCGATATTTTTTCAAAAGTACCCTAGAATTCAACATATAGAATCTCCTTATATCACTTATAATGTATTTGTGAATGGAAAGTCGAGAACTCTGTTCAAGGGACGAAAATCTTTAGTGACAATGGGAGAGAATGAAATATTACAAGAGACTTTGAAGCATGGCTTACTAAGCCAATATGTGCCTAATGGAATCATCAAAAAAATGATTGTTAAACCGGGAATGATAAGCTTGCTTACACCGCAGAAATAATTGTACTTGTAAATAAATAGATGTAAATAATAACAAATGTACATATTAAGTAATGATTTTGTTAAGAGTCTAGACATACTTACATACCATTCAAATATATACAATTTCTATGTGAAAAATCTATATTACACTATTTACATGAAAAATGTTTTGCTTGACGGAAAAAAACAAAATTATTAATAGCCGCGCTCGATAACATACCTTTTAAAATCTTTACGTCTAATTTTACCTTCATAATTGATTTGTGCCCTCTTTGCAATACCTCTAATAGTCTTACAAATATTATCATGACCGATATCAACGGCAGCCAGATGTAATTCCCTTAGCTCATTCCAAGTCCATTTGAATTGATATTCTGTACTCAATAATATCGCCAATGCATCATCCAATAAATTCAATTTAGTCATGGATGTGACCATTGCATTTGCAAATTGAAAATCAAGTGTATCCTTCGTTGGACGGGACAATTCTTTGAAACTTGAGGTCTTTCTAAAAGTGCCTCTTTCAGACCAAATTCGTTGGGCAAATTTATAGTTCTTAAATTTACCAGCTGCTTTTAATGCTATAACATATGATAATGATGTACGAGGTATTTTCTTATTTTTATAATCATTATAACCTCCAAGGTCATTTAAAAGCGGAGATTTTGTAATAGATAATTCATCGAACTTCTTTTGTGCTTCACTGACAGATTTAGAACCTTTTTCTAAGTCGATGATTTTAATATTAGACTCAATAGATTCAGGAAGCTCTTCGATAATTACTCTTGTATCGTTAGATAAACCTGTCTTTTCAAGGAATGTTGCACTGTCAAATCTGTCTATAAAATCACTCAATTCTCCCATTTCTGCTGCTATATTTAAGAAAGTATTAGCACAATCGGTATTGACAAATTGCGGATTAAACATTAATGTATGCGCCCACAAAGCACTAGATTCAGCCATAACTTCCTCCTTATATGTTAAGTCAAGAACAGGTAAAAAAGGAATAGTATTTTGTGGCGATGTTCCTTTCGGAAACAAATTTACATCTGAAAGAATATTTCTCCTAAAAATTCTTCCTTTTTCATGGAACGTTATTGAAGGCAATTCAATTGATTCATCTGGTCGAGAGAGTTGGCTTTTAGAATAGGCTAATAACAAGAATGAGAATGATCTTGGGGTAGTTGCATTAGCTTCATTCAATTTGCTGTAAAATGCCCTCGAAAGAGCAACATCACCATCTTTTGCAGACAAGTAAAGCATATATTCGAATGTGTTTAATGTTGGTTCCCAGTTGTTATTATAGATATCAAAAATAAAATCCCATGATTTAAAACGTAATTCTGGTCTAGATGTACATCCACGAGCCAACGCAACCATTATTCTCTGATTAACTTCAATCTTTTCAAGAATCATTTCTCTATACAAGTCTAGTGCTTTTTCGATATTATCATTGTTTACGTATGATACAATGATATCTTGATAAGTTCTTGTAGTTGGTTTAGTTTTCTGAGATAAAAATTTCATGGAATCAAAAATTTCAACAGCCTGTTTATGATCATTAGCTTTATAAACACATGTAGACAAGATGCTGGAAAATGTTTTTTCTGAAGGCTCTAATTTGTTTTGTTTCATCTCACTTAAACAGAGGTTGATCTTCTCTAAGTTATTATTCTTTCCATAAGCTTGAATCAATAGTTCAAATGTTTCCCTTGATAACTTTCCTTTTTTATTAATCTTTTTTAAGTAATGACAATATTGTTCAATTTGCGTGATAGTTTCATCGGATAAATATTTGCCATGAGACAACCCTGCAATAAATACATTTACAATCTTTGAAGATTTCATCACACCACCTTCTTCTAATAGCTGTTCTAAGACAGGTATGAGTTGACAGATTTGCTCTTTTGATATAGAATATATGAAAATTCTAATATCTCTTTCTGGCAAATCTTTGAATCCTCCACCTTCTTTTAGCTGTTGCAATACCATGGGCCAGTTTATATCTGTTTTGGAAACTAAAAATTTAATTGCCAACCCTAATCTCTTCGTTATAGATTCAGGTAGGTCTATTGCTGGTGTCACAAGTGAATGTTTTGAAGCATTAAATGGTTGTGCTTGTTTTTCTTCTTCATTAGGTTTAATACTTTTTTCAGATAATGCGCCATATCTTTCATTACTTGCTTCAAGAGATTGATATACCTTCTCAGCATCTCTTTTAACATCGGATGGCATAGGGATATTTTGAAGTTTTTCAGTGTCTTCCTTTTTCTTGATTATTTTAGAGACACTTGCAGTTAAAGATTTCAACTCATTCAATCTTCTTTCATATTCCATTTCTTGTTGTTTTGCTTTGCGTTCAAAGTCTGCATCTACCCATTCACTTAACGTTTCTCTACTGTTTACTAAGCTATCATTTCGATGCCTCGATTTCTTTAGTGCTGACTTAGCTTTCTGTGATCTAACAACGAAAATGTTTCGTGAAATATATATTCGGCCTTGTGTGTTTGATATGTTTGATATAATCAGATTTGTGCATTTCCTTTGGATAGGGAGTCTCAACATCCTTTACACGAAGTTATTTATATCTTATTAATGATATCTGTATAATAAAGATTCAAATTGCAAAAAGTAGCTTATAGAAAAAAAATTTCGTTGTGAATTATACGACATTTATTGATTTAGTGTGCGCGACGTCTATATTACTAAAATTCTGGAGTTAATGGGTACTACAGGAGTATTTGAAACTACTAATAACGTTATAGATACATACTAAGTTATGTCATCTTCGACAGTGGTAGGATCAGGTCCTGGAAGAGACAGAACTACGTCAAATACCACGCTCCATCCAGATGTAGGATTAGTGTCTGCAACTGATGCAAATGTAACATCCAGCAAATCCTATAACTCTACAACACCTGTTGGATCAGCTGGAGGAGCTAATTTTCCAGGAGGGATTGCGCATGATATACCACCGGATATGAGTCTATTGCTTCAGAAATTAGAGGAGGACTTCACAGTTAATAAGACAATAGACCAATGGACTTATATTAATCGAAGAGAAGAAATTATGCAATCAGTTAATAAGCTTCATCAGCAACAGCAAAGTAATATTGATATAGACCCGAATATGTTGGAAAAACCGTTATACCCACGGAGATCGGCAGAACTTATGAATGAAAGTAATCTTTCGTCTGGTTATCTTTTGGGCATATTGGCAAATCGAGCCAGAATTTACAAGACAGAGGTTGCATTCTCTGTACTTGAAGCAAAAGGGAAAGAAATATCGTCAATCACATGGGAAAAATTATACACGAAGTCAGTTAAAGTTGCGCATGAGATTCATAAGATGTCACTTAAGAATAGTGATACCGTGGTATTACTATATAAAGATGGTGAAGTGTGTGAATTTGCGGTTGCAATGTTCGGTTGTTTTATAGCAGGAGTTACGGCGATTCCAATTCACCAAGACATTTCTTTGCATGAGGTGTTAGATATAATTAATTTGACTTCAACCAAGTTGGTATTGTATTCAGATACAGTGGCAAAGGAATTAGATAAATTAAATACGACAGGACAAAAAATTATATGGCCACCTAAGTTGATACGTTGGAAGACAACAGATTTTGGATCTGCAAAAAAATCAGATTTAGCCAATTGGACAAATAAAATAAACCAGCAACAACAAGCACCTCGTGAGACTATGTCAGATTTAGCTTATGTTGAATTTTCAAGATCACCGGTTGGTGAATTAAGAGGTATAGCACTAAGTCATAGAACAATTGTGCATCAAATGAATTGCCTTAATGTAACATTGCTGAGCTTGCCCGGTTCAGGTGGAGGTCTTCAAAGGAGTTATAAAGATTATAGAGGAAATAGAAAAGTCGTTTTAGCAACATTGGATATAAGGTTCTCTATTGGATTGATTTTAGGTATATTATTCACGGTTTATTCGGGTAATATGCTCGTCTGGGTACCTCAAAAAGTAATGGAAGTTCAAGGTTTATATGCGAATATATTATCAAAATGTCGTGCATCGTTGTTGTTAGCAGATTACCTCGGGTTGAAAAGAGTTACATATGATTATCAACAATCTCCTAATTTGACAAGGTACTATTCGAAAACGCAGAAGGTTGATTTTTCATCTGTGAAATGGGTTTTAGTCAATGCGTTAACGATAGATGGCGAATTTATTGAAATTTTGGCCCAGCGATATTTGAGACCTTTAGGTTGCCAAGAACCAGAGAATGCCATTATTCCAATGTTGACTTTGAGTGAGTATGGAGGGATGGTTATTTCATTGAGAGATTGGTTAGGAGATAAGGAAAAAATAGGTATTGAAAATGATGGAGACGAATCATCACCTAGTGATTTATCAGCTGTTTCCATAGATAAGGAAGCATTGTCAAGAAATATAGTAAAGGTTGTTGACACTGCTCCCTCCTCGTCTGACGAGAATCCTGTGGATACTTTAAGAGTTGACGCTTTTGGATTTCCGTTACCTGATGCAACTTTGGCGGTGGTAAACCCAGAACTGTCATTATTGGTCTGTAAAGGTGAATTAGGAGAAATTTGGATAGACAGTCCCTGTCTATCTGGGGGGTTTTATGGTTTACGAAAGGAGTCGAAACTGATCTTCCATGCCAAGTGCCGTGATGCTAACGGAATACTTGAAATGGATTTTTTAAGGACGGGTCTTTTGGGATTCACGTATAATGGTAAGTTGTATGTATTAGGGTTGTATGAAGACAGGATCCGTCATAGAGTAAGCTGGATTGATCAGAGGTTATACCACAGGCTAAAGAAAGATTTGATTATAGGGAATGGTTTCAGATATCACTATTCATCACATTTATTAGCAACCTTGGCTAGTGAAGTCAGAAATGTTTATGATTGTACTATTTTTGACGTGTTTATAGGTAACGAATACTTGCCAGTTGCAATCATTGAAACAGAAGTCATTCGAAGAATTAATGACGATCCTGGTAATAATGATAATGTCGTAAGTGGAGGAGGAAAGACACAAAATAACCTTGGTGATAGCGGTCAGACAACTTCAGTTCCTTTGAACGAGCCAGTATTGAATTCTATTTCTCAGAAATGTTTTGATACATTGTACAAACATCATTTATTACGGTTATATTGTGTGTTGGTTGTCGATTGCGATACATTGCCTAAAATTATGAGAAGCGGCGGTAGAGAGATAGCAAATATGTTATGTAAAAAGAGATTTTTGGAAGGTTCTTTAAGAGCAGAATACGTTAAATTCTTTGTTCGCAAATCAATAAGTATGATTCCACATGGTGAAGATGTGATCGGTGGTATTTGGTCTCCTTATGTCTCGAGGCTAAGAAATTCTGCATTAAAAAGATTCCCTAATCAATTTTCTGCTATTGATTATCGTGACAACTCATTAGATAATAATACAGGTGCACCTTTGACTGACTTCAAGTCAATCATCGATATTTTGAAATTCAGGGTAGCAAGTGCTGGTGATGCTGTTGCTTTCCAAAGTATTGATAATAGTGGTAAATCTGCTTCTAAACCGTTAACATGGAAGAAGTTTGAAAATAGGGTATATGCGGTTTGTAGTTATTTGATTGATAAGCTTTCTATCAAACCTGGAAAATATATTATTTTAATGTATTCGCTATCAGAGGAATTTGTTATTGCGGTTTATGCATGTTTGATGTGTGGTGTAATTCCGATTCCTATGTTACCTTTTGATTCGAATAGGATTGGAGAAGACTTTCCGGCGTTCGTTGGCGTTATTAAAGATTTTGATGTTCACGAAATATTTGTAAATGAAGAGGTTGAGAAGTTCTTGAAGAATGGACAGGTTGGGGATGCCTTGAAGAAGATGAATAATAAAAAGTCAAGAATTCATAAGATCAAGAATACAGGTAAATTGACAAAAGTTTCGAATATTGCATCGTTAAATTCTAAAATCAGAAAATACCAAGGAGAAGTTAATTTTCGTGATGATAAAACTATTGCAATGGTCTGGTTAAATTTCACATCTGACCATTATAGAGTGGGTACAACCTTGAGTCATAAGAACATTATTGGAATTTGCAAAGTATTTAAAGAAACCTGTAGCATAACATCGAAATCCTCGATAGTTGGATGTGTTCGTCATTCATCTGGAATTGGATTTGTACAGGCTGTATTATTAGGGGTATTCTTGGGAACTACTACATACTTAAGTTCCCCCGTAACATTTGCCGAAAATCCATTGGCATTTTTCCATTCTTTGGCACGTTACAAAGTTAAGGATGTGTTCGTAACTGAACAAATGTTGAAGTATGCGGCAATAAAATTCACACCTAAAGGATTTAATTTAGGCAATTTAAAAAACATGATGATAAGTACCGAAGGTAGAGTTGAAATTGATTTATTAAGGAAGATTGCCAAGGTTTTTCAACCTACAAAATTGAGCGCCGCTGCTATGTCATCAGTTTATACACATTGTTTCAATCCTATTATTTCGACGAGATCATATATGACGGTTGCTCCTGTTGATTTATATTTAGATCCAATTGCTCTAAGACAAGGTTACGTTTCTGCGGTAAATCAAATCGACGTCCCTAACGCATTGCATATACAAGATTCGGGTATGGTCCCAGTTTGTACGGAAATTGCTATTGTTAATCCTGAAAATAATATGATATGTAAGGAGGGCGAATTTGGTGAAATATGGGTATGTTCGGAGGCCAACCTTACTTCATTCACAAATGGACCAAATGGACCTGTCGATAATTTTACTAAGGAACAATTTTTAGGTAAAATCCAAGATGGTAATCCTGATATCATTTACTTGAGAACCGGAGACCTAGGGTTTTTGCATCACATTTCAATCACAAAAAATAGTACCAATGATAATGCCCATCAACCAGATAATGCCTCATTTCAACCACTTTTTGTTCTAGGAAAAATTGCTGACACATTCGAAGTAATGGGATTACATCATTTTCCAATTGATATAGAAAATACTATTGAATCTTGTCATGTCGATATTTTCAAAAACGGATCTTGCATTTTCAAATGTGCTGAGTATACTATTGTGGTTTGCGAATCAAGAAGAACCAGGAATTTTGCCTCATTAGTCCCATTGATTGTGAATATGGTCTTAAGCAAACATCATATAGTGGTTGATATTGTAGCGTTTATGAGGAAAGGTGAATTTCCAATATCAAGATTGGGTACAAAACAAAGAGCTAGAATAATTGATGCATGGGTCCAAGGTATTCTTCCTGTAACAGCTCTGTATGGCGTCAACTATGGAGAAAGCAATATGACTAAACTCGTCAAAGAAATTGATGCTGTTGCAAGAGATCACCCGATTACTGGTTTGAAAAACCCAGCTCTTTCGTTCTATGACCTTGATTTAGTTGATGAGTATGAGGACATTTTTGATGGTAACCAGCATGGCTTGTCTCTTAATGATGGGACATTTGACATAGCTGATAAAAGAAAAGCGATATTTTCAATGTCATATAATAGCTTAGTTTCTGATGATTCCTTACCAGCCTACAGATGAATATAGATTTATCTCTTATATTATGCGAATTAATGAATTTTATTTATAAGGGTTGTCGTGTAGAAATGTTCAATCAAAAAATAAATTTTTGACTAGAAAAAAAGCGTTCTTCGTCAGATCGATAAATAAGAATACACCGAAAGGCAATCATGTCCTACCAGAAGAAAAGGCCGTTAAGCCCTAATACCGTAGAAAAATCGAATGAAGGTGGATTTGGGATTTCCAAATTGTTCGGTTTTTTCAAACCTAAATCATCACGGCAACAATACAAGCAACAAAAACAAAGACCTTACCAAGTACCTTCTACAAGTGAACCGAATTTAATAAATATAGAGACTGACCCATTGGTAAACAACTTTTCGTCAACTAAGAAAAGAGCATTGTCAATTCAATCATTCCAGAACAATGGTGTTGTTCCACGATCATCTACTTTAAATTCTAATTTTGGCGCATATACAAATTATTATGATACATTGAAAAACGAGAGCGAAGTGTTAGATAATGACTTAGAAAGAAGATTGAGTGCCGAGTATGATAAAGATTTAGTTAAAGAAAGTATCTTACCAACAAGAAAACCACAATCTCAAGAGAGAGATGATTCGCCCATGTCAGGTTTGATGAAACCTAGACCATCAACTTTATCAGGCGTTAGTAATTGTGATGATCATGAGAACATGCCAATTATTATTGAACATGAGTTTGCTCCATTATACAAAGACAGTGATGGGAACCTAGTTAGACCGCCATTTATTAACTTAGATCCGAGAGAAAGATATCATGTTTTACAATTGAAGAAATCTATACAAGCATCTGAATCTTTACAAAACAGAATAAAATATATGATCAATCCCAAGGAAACCCAATCGAAATCTCTTTCAAACACAAATAAGGTTGAAACATCTACACAGACACACGATCAAGATTATTTAGAAAATTCATTAAATGTTTCCAGTTTGAAGAGGAGGTTACTGATAAAGAAACATAATGAGAATAAAAGGACAAAAAATTCCAGAGGGTACTTTATTGGCGAGTTTGTATACGACGACATTGAAAATAATAGTGATAAGTCTAAGGATAAATTCCATGGATATCTTGGGGATATAAATAAACCTCAGTTCAATAAGAATAACGACACAAAGAAGAACGGTACGTCTATCACTATACAACCTCGTAAAGATGAGAACCAAGTTTTCAATAGATTTAGTGATCAAAACATTAGGTCTATAGACAATAGGATTGGACTTGATGACTCTCTTTTGAAAAATGAAAAAATCAATGTTTCCTTAGATTCAGACTATCTTGCGAAATCAGAAAAGATATCAAATATAATTAAATTGAAAACAGATAATATGAATAAAACTAAGGAAAACGAATCAGTTCAACCAAGCTCAGGATTTAAATTTTCGATAAACTCAAACGACATTAATTCAATCATTAATAAGAAACAGGAAGATGATAAATTGGTCAATAAGTCTAATGAAATTTTAACTAAGGATGGATCAGAGGTAAGCAATTTAAAGCCATCATTTTCGTTCGGTACCTCAACGGAAATAAAAGGTAATAACAACAAACCAACCTTTTCTTTTGGTACTAATAGACAAACATTTGCATCGGATATGCGTCCGGACAAAAATGAAAATTCTGAACAAATTTTGAAACGTGGTAAAATGTCGGAAACAAAAGAAGAAACTAAATCTCCGTTTTCGTTTGGGAAATCTACTGAGAATAGCGGTGATTTAACAAAACCTGCTTCTTCTCTTGACGTGTCTACAAAGAAGAATGATACAAGCAAATCAACGTTTACATTCGGTGCACCATCTGAGCGTAAGGAAAGCGACAAGGCTTCACTTTCATTAGGAAGCTCGAATGAGAAAAATGACGATTCAAATAGACAATCCTTTTCTTTTGGAGCAGTTTCTGAGCAAATGGACAATAATAAGAAACCTAAAATTCCGTTTGGAGTGCGCTCTGATAAGAAAGATGAGATACCGAAACCGTCATTACCTTTTGGGACTTCAACAGATAAAAAGGATGACGTTTCGAAGCCAATATTTACGTTTGGTGCACCTTCTGAAAAGAAAGAAGATACAACTAAGCCTGCATTTACATTTGGTACCACTACGGAAAAGATAGATGACGCGACTAAACCTTCGTTCACTTTCGGAGCTGGTACAGAGAAGAAAGAAGCTATAGCTAAACCTAAATTTACATTTGGAACCACTACAGAAAAGAATGATGATGCAGCTAAACCTGAATTTGCATTTGGGGCGTCTATTGAAAAGAAGGATGATGTCGCTAAACCATCTTTTACCTTCGGAGTTGGTACTGAGAAGAAGGATGATACAGCTAAAGCTGCGTTTACATTTGGAGCTTCTGCCGAAAAGGAAGATGATACAGCTAAGCCGTCGTTTACATTGGGAGCTGGTACCAGGAAGAAAGACGACGGTCCAAAGCCAGCATTCACGTTTGGTACTCCTAGTAACGATGGCATCAATAAGCCAACATTTACATTCGGGGCATCCAGTGAAAAGAAGGAACCAACACCTTCTATTCCATTTAATGAGAAGCCAAGTGGTACCTCGTTCGGGGGTCTTTCCGCGTTTGGTACTGATGACAAAAATAACGATTCTACTCAGAAGCCCTTTGAAAAACCTACTGTAAAGTTTGGAAGTAATAGTGCTACACCAAACTTTAGTTTTGCTGGAACTAAAGAAACAACTCCGAAACCAAATTTCTCCTTTGCAAGTGGCACCGGTGCGCCTAATATGGCTCCAAACAATAACGTAACCCCTGCTAATAATTTATTCAATTTTACTGGTACTATGAGCAAAGAAGGAACTCCAGATCCTGCATCTATATTCGGAGGCGCCACAAACAAAATGAATACCAACAATTTGAATAATAACATGAACGGATTGAATAAGTCAGGTGAATCATCTCCATTTGGTTTCAATGCTCAGGTGAATACGTCAGATTTCAAGTTTACAAATGGTATCCAGCCACAATTTAATTCAGGAATACCTAACAATGAAATGAATACTCAGAACTTCAGTCCGATGACCGCACCGACATTATCAACAACCCCACCTATTATTAAGAGTAATCGGAAAATTGCCCAAATGAGACTGAGAAGAAGATAATCATAATAATCCATGTGACGTTTATTTATCAATATAATTCATATGCGTTTTGGTTATTAACGTGAATTTACCCCGATCATACTTCACCTATAGATTTATAATTGTAATATAATTGAGCCATATCTCTATATATTAATATAAGGATGTATTCTCCTTATGATTTTTAAATATTGGTAAACAGTAAATAGTGAAAAATTTTGAGAGGATTTTTGGAAATAAGTCCGATTTTTGAGAATTCCAATTGATTGATTATCTTTCGGAGATCGAAGAAATAAATTAGTTTTCCGAGATATATACATAAAATATAGCATGTCAGCTAACAGTAACTCCAAGTTCAGACCAGGAAGAATACAAACTATTAATGCTGAACAAGAAATTGTTTTGAAGCAGGTTTGGGCCCACTTTTTGAAATACTGGGGTTATGAAGTGAATATTTCCAACGATGATATTAAATTTAAGGAGAGTTTTATTCCGTCCACTAGTTCAATTGAATACGGGGAAAGAACAGGAGAAACTGAAATTTCGAACGGAGTAGTTCGGACGAATACGAGAGGATCACTCAACTCTAATATATCGGTTAAAAGTAGTGGCACCAAGAAGAGAGGTTTCTTTGAAAAGAAGACGGTTCCACCACCAAAGCTTCCTACAGATTCAAGGAGAATGTGCGATATAGAGGGTAATTCATCAATGGAAAGATATTCGCCTGTTGAAGAAGCTTCGGAGGAATTCAAATATATCTATTATAACCACTATAAACAGGGATACAAATTAGACGAAGAATTAGAAGACTGTGGTTCAGATATGAATTCTATGGATACTTACATTACGGCGTCTACATCGATCACTGATCCTGGGTCGTATGAACTGGTTCAGGATATTGAAAAAAAGGATGTTGGCATTCAACCATCAGGTCCGACTACAAAATCATTTAAGATTAAACCCCATACTAAACTTATGCCTTGTCTTGCTAAATATAGACCAGAAGATTTGCATAATTCTTTGATTGATTATTCAAAAAATGATCATTTAGATAATTTTGTATTGAGGTTCATTAGAGCAAGAAAATTCAAATACGAAGATGCAATAAGTATGTTATCTAAATCATTGGATTGGAGATGTAATACTTTCAAATTGAATGAGTACCTTCTTGAAGGAGATGCACCATCGTATTTGAATGGTACTAATAAAGGATTCATAAAGAACTTTACTGTTGGAAAATGTTACACCCAAGGAGTGGATAAAATGAAGAATCCAATAGTTTTATTCAAAGCTAAATTAAACTATTCCTCCGACTCTCCTTTGGAAGGAACACAGAGATATGCACTTGTAATTATAGAATGGAGTCGATTGAATTTGAAGGATATTAGTGAATCAAGAGATCAATGTTCGGTTGTTTTTGATTTGACTGGGTTTTCATTGAAGAATAACGACTTACCAGCAATCAAGTTTTTGGCAGAGATTTTTGAAGCTCACTATCCTGAGATCTTGGGCTCTATTTTGATCCACAATGCGCCTTGGATCTTTTCGACCATTTGGAATCTTATTAAAAACTGGCTTGATCCAGTTGTTGCATCCAAAATTCATTTCACGAAGAGTATTAACGACTTGAACAAATTCATTGATAGTGACAATCTTCCTGCTTCGGTAGGTGGAAATGATTCATATGCTGGTGAATACCCTAAACCTAAGGCAAGCGATGCCCATCCTCCGAAACAAAAAGATGCCTTTTATCGTGAACTTATGAACGAAAGGAATGAGAATTTTGTTAAATTCTTGGAGACCACTAAGAGATGGATAGAGTCCACAAATCCTGATGTCAGTGCCAAATACTTGCAAGATAAGATGGATATTGGCACTAGGATTGCTCAATTATATATTGATATAGACCCATACGTGAGAACCCCAGGGATTTATGACAGAAACGGATCCCTTGATTTAAGCATTTAAACTTTCATTTCAAAACTTCAACATTGATTTACTTCTACTTTACTATTTTATTGTCTTGTTATTTGTATCAATCCATGTATCGGTTATTATCCATCTTGTAGTAATTAATGATTTTTTAAAGTGATTATTCGAGTTAAATTCGTTTGCACAACAACAAATGTTGTATGATAGTGTCGGCAATTCCATAGCATTTGATTGTAGGAACTGAACACCACTGTAACTCTTTTCCTAGTAATGTAATTCAAAAAGAAACTACGAATAATATAACAAAATTATATCCATTAGCATAACATTGAATGTAATACACTTGTATGCTTATTATTCTTTTGGATTATTTATCTGAAAGAAAGATTATAAATTAAATGAGATAAATTAATTGAGATTAAACGAGAACAAAAAACCCAAAAATGAAATTATCAGATAAGTAATGAAAATAGAAATATTAATGAAAATAGAAATATTTTAATAGCCTGTTACAACTTTATATATTTATCATAAAATATGTCACGTCGCTCGGGTAGATCTAGGACCTATTCTGATCAATCAGAATTAAACTCAGAATTCCCGGAAGATGATGAAATTAATAATTATGAAGCAGAGGCAGAAGATGACGTCGATGAAGAACAGGAAGTAACGAGATGTATTTGCGGACAGGATGAAGTAAATACACGCGGTATCGGTCCTCAATTACATGCATTACTATGGAAAGAATATCAAATAAAAATTGATAATGGATTATTTATTCAATGTGATAAGTGTTCTGTCTGGCAGCATGGATACTGCGTGGGTTTATTCATAAACGAAGATGTTCCTGAAAAGTATTGGTGTGAGATATGTAAACCAGACTTACACATATTCATATACGATAATAATGAGACTATAAGGTCTTTATACAAGCCTGTTAACGATAAACGTAAGAAGTTATTGCTTGAAAATAGTATCAACCAAGAAAACAATAATAAACGAAATAAGGTTAAGCGTCAAACCCAGTTTAATTCTTCTCCACTATCGATAAATGAGAACAATAAACACCCACGAAAGGAACGCCGGCATTATGATGTGAATTATGACGAACAATTACAACAGGCATTGAGAGAAAGTGCTAAAGAAAGTGGTATAACCTACGATACTAAAAACAAAAATAAACGTAAAAAGAATGGAGACTTTATTGATACAAACAAGAAAGTCAAACATGAATCCGAAAAAGAGCACGAGCAATCAAATGCCGAAGATAATGAAATGGACAATGAAGAAAAAGACAATTCGAAATTGAAAAAGCTGAAGATAAAACCTAAAGGTTCGAAATCTAAAAACGTGAAGAATAAAACAATTGATAATGGTTCGACATCAACAACAATGACGAAGGAAGAATTAATAAACCAACCATCAAAACCTCGCTATGTGAACGAAAAATCATCAATTTATGAATTAAGAAAGAGAACAGGGGCTATTTTAGAATGGTTAGGTAGATCACAACTAGAATTAGAGGAAGAAAAACTTAATAAAATTGAATTATTTAGTTATAAGGATAAAATTGATTTAAACCAACAACAAATTGATCAAGATAATAATAAAGTCATAAATAACTTTAATGAAAATCTACACCTCATGGAAAAGTTAACTGAACAGATACTAAATTGGGAACAACAGTTTGGTAAATATGCCCCATAGATATATAACTAAATATTATTTATAAAATATCTCTTAATTGTTTAGTTTTTAATCCATGATCATTTGTAGTAGGTTGATTCGCTTGGCTCTCATTGATATCATCATACATGTTATTTAACCACTCCCCACTATTTAAAATAGTATCACTCCCGATAATTAAATTAATTTTATCATTTGAAAAGCTTAAGTCATGAATCAATCTTGACTCTTCGTACGTCATACCTCCTTTTATATAAATAATAACATCTTGAACCGAATCTCCAATATTCCCGTATTGCTTCGTAACAATATCAGGTATTAATTCAGATAAATGAAATTGATTTGAATGATTATGGTTCTGATCTATTAATTCATTTAATAGTTCATTTAATTTTGGAATGTATTGCATATATATATTGTTGGTGGTGTTATTATTAGCTGAGTTATTAAACAACAGATTAATACTTATCTTTTTATTGTTAAATATTTTGCCAATATTATTACTATTGTTATTATTTGTTGATATTGGCGATTTATTAAATTGTTTATTAAAGTTCTTCATCAATGATATTTGCGATACTGTTGGTAATGGATTGGTAATAGCAGGGTCATGAAATTTGTTCAAAAATAACGCTAGATCGTTACTGTTTTGACCGAATTTGGCAGAGTGTAACAAAACCAATTTTATCTTGTTTTCAGTGGAAATTGTTGTTTTGTCTAAAATTTCTAATAATCGAGTTTTAATAACATTCTGGCTTTCTAAATTACAGATTATTATCTGTTGCAATTCACTAACTTCCCAAAGGTTTTGATGGGAAATTTGGCTATCTAATTCACTAATTAAGTTCAAGTGCTTTAATATATTGTTCAGGAGTTTTTTAAATTCGGGAAATTTTGTTAATACCTTCTTCAACTCTGAAAGGTTTTGTGTTTTCAAGTTTTCCATGGATGATTGCTTGGTTTGTTTCTTATATTCTTCAACATACCCTTGGAATTTATCAGTCAAGTCACCATAATTCAAATACATAGATTGTTTAAAAAATGAATCTTGTGATTCAGATAAGATTATAGGTTCTTTGGAATCCAGCATTTCTACTATATTCTTATTGATTCCAATTAATTCATGTATCATGGATTGATATGTCCAAGGAAGGATTAAAGGTGTTATTGGGTCATTTTTGCGATCAAGTAATAATAATATAGGTGGAATATCAGAGCTCTTATTTAGGTCTTCAAATAAATTATTATTAGAATTCGAATTTATGTTATACAAGATTTCTGAACTCAATTTCTTTAATTCAATAGAATTTGACTCATATTTGATTACTGGACATTTTTTCAACGATAATAACAAACTCGTTAAACTATTTGATTCTTCGATAATAGTATTCTCGCCCTTGAGTATGTTGATTGAAAATAAATTATTATTCACAATTAAATAGTCTTGAAATATTTCAAAAACCAGATTTATTGCTTCAAATTCATCCGCCTCTGCTAGTATTTCCAACTGGTTTTTGTTTAAGGTGTTGTTGGTAAACAATTCATATTTGTTGAAATGAGGATTCTTTATTTCATTAATTAAGTTTCTTATGGAATCTGGCGTAGGCTTGATATAAACAATACAATTAAGATGTTTCATGACATTTAAGGTGCTTTGATTTTCGATTAATTCTACAAGCACAACATCATTTTGAAGTAGTTGTGATTGTGTATATGACATAGATATAATGGGGGTAGTATGTTTATCCACCAAAAGCACTCGTGCTTTGATTTCTGTCGATTGATGCGTACTCCTAGTTTCGAACAACCTATTTAAGTATGTATCGCTTACTTTAGATAGATTTAAAGTCATTTTTGTTCTTAAATTATAGGAGAATACAGTCATGGAATACTTTCAATTAATGAATTGACTTTGACTTCTTGTACAATACTGTATATAGCAATACTCTATTTTATTGTATTATCTAAATAAATTATAAATGAGCATGATCCTCATGCTGTTTAGAGTAATAGAAGTTTGAAAGAGGTTCCACTGGTCTAGGGATATCACCGGTTGGGTATTTTAACTTGAATTCATCAACATTTGCAATAAGTTTACCTGAAGGGTATTTCGAAGGTATAGGTGAAGTGAGATCTCTCTTTATAGTTATGAGTAAATCAGATTTCAAATGATCAATATCAGCAATATTGTTCTCTTTCTTGTCCGAAATTTCCATTGCTAATTCATCGACAAGCTTGGTAATGTCATTGGCGTTTGCTTCAATTAAAACGTCTAAATTATCTGAGCTGACAATAAAATCATTGTGGTAAATTAAGTTATTGATTGAACTGTGTAATAACTTCAGCTCTTCAAGTTCGAGGACATTACGAGATTTTAAATGAAGTATAATTCTTGAAGATTTAGATTCTGTCGAAATATACTCATTATAGAATGTAATAAATTCATCCTTCGTAATAGTTTCAAGGATCTCGACATGTTTTTCTCTTTCTTGGAAATCAAAAAATCCATTAATAATAGAATTCCAAAACTTGCTGACTTCTTCACTTAAGTTTTTCAATTTTGTTAGCTTTTTATCTTTCAATGCCTGTTTAAATTTAGCAAAGTTCTCATTTGTAAGATCTTTCTCCACGAATTTATTGAAACGATTTAAAAATTCTTCAATTCTATATTCAAGGTAATCTGAAGATCTCTCTGATTGCACTAGAACTCTAAACCCAAGGGTAGTTCTAGTCAATCTAGTACCAGAGAAAACAACGTAACCTAATTGCTCCTTTGTTCTTAATTGATTGAAACATGGCTCGTGAATAATAGTCCCTAATAAATCTGTTAATACTCTTAAGCGAACATCGTTAAACGAATCACTAATTTGGATAAAATATTCAATACACGAATTGATATTATTTTTATCTTGTAAGGTCACTTCGTATCTTATCCTTTCACCGGGTGGAACAACGTGAGTTTTAAGTTTTACGATTTCATTAATTTCTTCCTGCGTCTCACGAATTGCATTGAATTTACTGAAATGATTTTGAACTGTTCTAGAAATTTCATATGCCTTGGTGTCATTGAAATTACCATGAATCAATATTTCTCCAAATACACCTTGTTCCCAAACTTTCTCAGTTGAAAATTCAACTAGTTCATCGAAATTGACTTCCTTATTCAAGGTGTCGATTTTCACATCGTAAGGGTAAGTCTTATCATTGAGCAATGTCAAGAAATGAGTACCGATTTGTGAATATGGGACTTCGTATCCAAAATTCTTGAATTCTTGGTTTAATTTAAATTTGAAAACTTCAAATCTGTCTTGCTTCGGCTTGAAGTTAATTAGTTTTGCCAAGATTTGTTCTAATAAAACTGGTAATTTGTCATTATAACCGCTGACTCTCATTAGCAAGCCATCACGCCAGTGATGGATACTGAATGATATACCTACTAAAGATGCATAGTAAACGATCTCATTTAATTCATCATCAATTAACTGACCGAGAAGCATGGTATAAATTGATGCTTTACACGATGTGTTTGCATTTGGTAAATGAAGTACAATTTCGATAGCTCCCTTGGGAATTTGGAATTGGTCGTCTTGCTTATACCAAACTTGAAATTTATTATTATCCGCAATCAAATAAGGATGGGGTAATGGGTTATCCAGTTTGGCCTTTGAAACAGTGAAGTCTTTAGGAATAAAATCATTCGGAATAGGATAATGGAAATTGTCATTAATTTTAGCACTTTGAATTTCATTTTTTAGGTCGTTCGAAATACTTTCGTAGGAATATTGCGTTCCATACCAATGTTCCGATTCATTTAAATATGGTAATGATTGAGAGGTCAACAAAATACGGAAATTGTCTGGATTCAAAAATGAACCGTATTCTTTAATTTCTTGGCTGTTGAATTCTCTCATAATAGAAGAACTTAATAAATATTGTGGTGGAATATATGCACTTTTGGTAAACTTATAAAGGGAACTACTCATTTTAGAAACTGTCTGTGCAGCTCTTTGCTTTTGTTTGAATTTGAAATTAATAGTAGACATATTGCTCAATTCTTCCCATAACCATAATTTTGGCTCTTCGCTCAAAATTAATTTTAAGTATTCAAAAACATTAACGACAACTGCTTCCCAGTTTTCCAAACCTTTTGGAGTTAAATCGAATTCTAGTACAAAAATCGAGTTTCCTTGGCAAACTTTCATATTACCAGCAGATAATTCATTGACCCAACCTTTCAGTTTTAAATAATATAAAATAGATCCAGAACTCTCGTGCCCTAATAAGTGAGAATAATAGCCTGCTGGCTTGCTGTCCCAATTTGCTTCCTGGTCACTTGGGATCATAAAACTTAATTCTAATTTATTTGTATCCATGATTGGCTTCGCCTTAATAATTTTACCTAAATCATTAGGGTTATAAATCACTTCTCCTTTGTAATTTGGCCTAGACAAGTTATTGTTAGGAACCTCGGAAAATTTTTCGATTGCCCATGATGTTAATGTGTCCAAATCTTCTTTTCCCAAGATGACCAAACTCATTAAATTGGAAGAGTAATGGCTCTTATAGAAATCAAGCAATACATCTCTCACATTCAAGCCTTGGCTCGTTGGGTCTTCATGCAAAGTCTTATAATTTCCCGTGGAAAAACCATTATATGGGTGCTTGGGATTACTTGTCAGCTTGTCCAACTGGTAAAACCTCCACATGTCATTCTGTAAATTCTTCTTATTCTCTGAATCAACTGCTTTAATTTCACGGTCTTTGCATGACTTGCTGAATAACGGGCTAATAAAAAATTGGGAAAATCTGTCCAACGCCCCTTCTAAATAATCAGAACTCAACTCAAAATAGTAGTTTGTATGTTCTGAAGCTGTGTAAGCGTTTGAATGTCCAGAATGCTTCGCAAGATAGCTTGAATATTCGTTTTCTTCAGGGTATTTGGAGGTGCCCATAAACAATAAATGCTCACAGAAATGAGCCAACCCCGGGACTTGATAGTTCTTGTCCGCAAATGATCCCACATTAACGTCCAAAGACGCAGCAGATTTGTCTGTTGATGCATCGTTTATTACAAGAATATGCAAGTCATTCGAATTCAACTTGATAAATCTGTACGAACGATCATCTAATATTGGTTTGTCAATATTAGAATTATCTGCCAATAGAGTATATTTGTCACTTTGCATTTTTAGTTTAGTTGTACTTGTGTAAAATAGATTATGTAGATTTATTCCTGACTTATAATTAATAATTCGAAACAACCCTTTCGCTGAATACATTAACAAAACCAGATAAACAAAGAATTTAATGAAAAGGTTCATATGTTAATACCTACTTCGACTTTAGTGGTTATTCTGAATTATTATGTCGTTGCGTGTATTAACCGCGGCTTACGATTATATACATTTTTTATGAATTATAAGATGAATAGAATAGAATACATAAGATGTCAAGTTGTCTTGATAGGATGAAGTTCGTCTAGCTATTGGCGAAGAGAGTCGACCACTTTTTGGAGATTTTCTAGGAAACTGCTTACTAGATATTCAACACTGTCTAGTTTCGTAAGCGCACTCACTAGCACCGGGTCTGGGGAAGAAACCTCGATCTTTTTGATGACCATGACCACCATGTTGCTGTACGTGACACACTTTGTGATGTAATCTATAGGATCGTGCTTCGGTTTCAACAGGATGTGGTTCCACATATTGTTGACGAAGTTGGATTGGGAATGCAGCCCATCGGGTGTGGTCGAAGAGGACTTGTGGATTTTCTGTTCTATGTCGGCCATGTTGAGAGGCTGTGTCACCTGGGGTGTCAGAGCTCGACTGGCGTGGGAGCTGGGTAATTTCATTTCATCCCTAAGCTTGTCAATATACGATTTTCCGTGTGCATCGATATCGGACCATGGCTTTTCTTGCACTCGGTGCAAGTACTTGAGGTCCACACACACTTCCGCTTGACTGATATACAAATCGACAGCGATATTGGAAGTTAGCATGGGGCTGAATGCTGAACTATGCGTCACATTTAACGGGAACACAAGTCCCGGATCTGTGGGCAATTGCAAGCTGTTTTTTGCAATCTGTATTTCGTGGAGCATCTGGTGGAACAACGCAATGAGTTTGGTGTGCTGCTGGTCGCAATTGTCTTCAAATGCCTCTGTTGACGCTTTCTCGATAAGCTTCACCGCTGTGTCAATTGATTTCTTTGCTGTGATAATCTGTGGAAGCAACACTGGCTTTTTGAGCATCATTTTGTTGAGAATCTTGTTGAAATGACTTTCCTTCAACTGTACCGTCATCTGCGTTATATACGCCCCATCCCGGATGATAATCCCTTTGAGTGCCTCCAGCTTCGTGGATGACACTGGGAGCTTGATTTCAGGTCCGCGTTCTATGTGATTCCGTGCGTCTGGATGCTGTGGTGAGTTGTACAAGATGAGATTCGAACATATGCCTAGAGCTTCAATTATCTGGGGAAACTCGGGTGTAATCACAGTGGAAATGAGCCAATGCAATTCCCTATCAGCATGGTCTGTCTGTATCTCAGACAAAACACGCTGCATTCGAATATGGTCCACCTGCATCTTTTTTATGGTCAATATACTTAATTTCTGCTCTCTTACCTGTGAATTATGTCCGGTTTACTATCAGGTTATCATATCGCACTATAGAATTGGTACCAACATGTAAAATCTAACTAACCTGTAAAAAGTATATAAACTGTAAAAATGACCAAATTATCACCAAAAATTTTGTCAAAAACACCTTTCCAATGAAAACAACTACATGTGCAGGAGCGTTGTTTATATTCACAACCTGTTAGATAGTTAATCAAAGGCTTAAAAGAGAATAAACAAAGAGAATACGATGCTGGGACCTTCAACTTCGAGTGAAAGATCAACGGTAGCTACAAATAATCACGCCCATCATCCTCAACATCAACAAATTCACCCTCATCAACATGAACTTGCTAGACAGCCAGATTATAATCAGGCAGCAGTCGCTGTTGCAGCAGCATCGGGGATGATGCCGCCGGGACCCCATCCAGATGATGCTAACCAGTTTCACCCACACCAACACCACTATAATGCTGCTGCACACTTTCAACAACAGCAAGCACAAGTACAACAGGCGCAACAAGCACAGTTGCAACAATACCAGTTGTTGCAGCAGCAGCAACAACAGTTTCAACAGCAGCAGCAACAGATGCAGCCTCCACACCACCATATGGCGCCACACCACCATATACAACCTCCATTACAGCAACATGCGATGCACCAACCACAGATGCATGAACAGGTCGTACAGCCAGTAGGACACCATAGCAGCGGAGAATACGAAGGGGGACAATACCTCACGTCCAAGTTTATGGAGAATGAAATTATCAAAACGTTTCCTAGCAAACCCGAGTTGGTGAAATTTGTGAAGAACGTGCTCAATGACGAGGAGCTGTGTAAGATTGTGATCAATTCATCAAAGCCAAAGGCAGTGTATTTCCAGTGCGAGAGATCTGGTTCGTTCAGAACGACCGTGAAGGATTCCGCTAAGAGACAGAGAGTTGCTTACACCAAAAGGAACAAATGTGGCTACAGGTTGGTGGCGAATTTGTACCCGCCTGAAAAGGATAAGAAGAGGACTAAAAAGCCAGAGGACGATGAGCTCGACAAAGACATAGACGACAAACTTAATGAATTCCAGAACCAAAACTCCTTGGCCAACAATACCAACGAAATATGGATTTTGCGAATGATCCACCCGCAACACAACCATCCACCAGAGCCAAATGTGAATGCTAATAAAAAAAAGAGATCGAAATACACCAGGACGTTGGTGGAGAAGCCATTGACTAGAGGAAATTCTAATCCAATGAATAATTTCAATCCAAACGATATGGTCGCCCACCAACACCAGCAGCAACATCAACAGCAACAAGTTCATGTACCTCATCCACATGTGCATCCACATCACCACGATCCATCACATACCCCTTCGGTTCAGGATCCTGCGGTAATTGCGGCCATGGAAGCTACTCCAAACACCGACGCTGCTGAAGCTGCTGTAGCTGCTGCTGCCATGCATCATCAACATCCTCCAGTGGACCCTAATATTGACCCAAACGTTGACCCAAGTGTTCAGGAACATGACCATTCACATGGGACCTTACGATAATCAGGATTAAATGTTGCTTCGCAGGTTGTGACGTTTGTTCGAATTTTTATTCTATATTTTTTACAGTGTTTTTTCAGTTTATATTTTATGTTTAATTATACTTGTAACAGTGCATTTACGACTTCAGTATATTCAACAATTCTTACCTTTTTATGAATAATATTTTCTCTCTTGTTTTAAAGAATTCTGATGTATTATTCTTAATTGCTTTAATAAATTCATATTTTCGGTATCTAGAACAAAAGTTCTTATCGCAAAAATCCTTAAATTTGATTATATGGAGCAAAATACCTGTCATTAGTATAATTATTCAATTGAGGTACTATAAACTTGGCGAAATAAGGCGCTATATATACCTTGGTACATATAGTATCGTTTAATTATATGAATTCTAACATAGACATGCCAGAAACACCATGTCCTACTAGCGATGACTCCCATGCATCGACTCGTTCAATACCAACTGTTCGCTCAATATCACCATTAACAAGAGTTCCCTTAGAGAGAAGTGGACAGAATTCCAATTCAGTAGATATGTCATATTCATCTATAGAATCTTCGCTGAATAGCTCTCCAAGAAGTTATACTGAAGATAGTGCATTTGGAGATGACGAAGATGATGAACGACAACCACTTTTGGTTGTTCGTAGCAGTGAACCAGTTGACGAAATAGCTAAGGATTATGTTAGTTATAAAAACAATAAGGCATTTGTTTATACATTATTGGTTCTTATAGGGCTTTCAATTTTTTTTTATTTAACATTTCAACAACTGGATAGTCTAGTGATACTGGCCATTGATACAAATTTCCAAAGTATATCGGTAATGGATTTAAATAACGATGGTATAAATTGTCATTTAGTGGGTTCAGTGTCCATGCATTATGGGAATATTGATAATCATTTCTATAGGTTTTTTATGAAATTTGCATCCGTTATCATTGGAAGCGTTATAATTATACCAAACGAAGCTGTGAAATTATATGCAACTCCACAAGGAAGAAATAAATCAATTCATGTTTTAAATATATACCCACCAAACATTCAAGTTGATATAGCAAACGATGCATTAACAGAAATTGACTTTATAAGCAAGACAGAATTGATGAAAGAAAATATAGTAGAACTTCTTAATAGCCTAGAGGATACTAATGATGACGAGATTATAGTGAAGCTAATGGGTAAACTTGACACAACTATTGAATCAAAATTATTTCAATATTCTACAAAGAACGCTAGATTTTATTTTGACTACAATTTGAATAAAACTGATTTAGTACCAACAATCGTGCTCGACAACTTGATTGTGCAACAGAATCCAGAAAATAATAAGGAGATTGAGTTTTACAGCACTATTAATATTGACAACAACTTCCCTGTAAAAATCAGTTTAGCGTCAATCGACTGGGACGTATCTATTGAAGGTTGCAATAAAGAACTAGTCAAGTTTGGTGAATGGACGAGCTCTAATTTGTCTATCCAGCCAGACTTACCATTAGTATTCGACTTTAGTGGAAGATTACTGGAAATTCCAGATCGATTACTTCAAAGTTGCGACAATAATATAACCATAATAAATGAATTAGTTCAAAACTACTTTCTGAACAAACAAACCACAATTAACATTAATGCATCGTTCAACCAAAAGAACAGAGAAATTTTACCAAAGTGGTTATTATTTGTCCTTAGTGAAGTGACGTATAAAATACTGATTAGCTTACCTACCATCCAAAGCAATATTTCTGATAATATTCAATCTTATGATATCGATACTATCTTCCTTGAAGTTTTACTGTCTAATTCTCCTCAAATTTTCAGTACTGTCAGTAGTTCTAATTTTTCAGTGATAAGTACGTTCCCAGGAGCATTTAGTTTTGAGTTTGCAGTACCAAGGTTTCAAAATAGCATGCTATTGAGACAAGATTCAAAGACGTTTATGAATGGATGGTCCAATAAAGATAATACGCTAATTTTGCGTACATGTGATGACGATCATCTCCTACAATGGAATATAGGAATGGACAATTTTGGAGGCAACGCTTTAGAACCAGCACTATTGGGTAATTTTGCAAACAGTTTACTCAATGGTCACGATATTGGTGACCCGATATACCTTGACATGGTACTTGATGAGGTGGAGGTGTCTATGCCGATCATGAACACCACCTTGAAGCATCTAGTATTGCCAAGCGTCCGATTGGACTTCGAGTCCGCGTTGATCAACTCGATTTCTAATATTATCGACAGGCTCAACGTAACCATCAACAACATAATTTACATCGATTCAAACAAGGAGGAACTAACGTTGGTGGTCGACAGCTCGTTATTGAACCCTACAAACATCTCACTCGATGTACCCGAAGATACGATCTCGTTCGTGCTTAAACACAATGACACGATTATCGGCAATGTGAAAACGACCGATCTATTTATTCCCCAGACTGGCAAACGGTTTGACTTCTCCTTCACATTCACCATGAACGCAACCACCACCCACGGAAAGCTCGCGTTGGAGTACCTTATCGGCGAGTTCATTTCAGGCTACGAAGACCTCTCCTTCTCGGTACATGGCACAACTGCATCCGCATCTCGTAACAGCGGCCTCGCAGACTTCCTAGACCGCATCGCTGTCGACGACATCCGTGTGCCCAACATATCTTTCTCGCACAATCGACTGCAAAACTTCCTTCGTATGGTCGACCACCATCTGCAGCACCAGTCCCCGTTCTTAATCGATGCCACTATCCACATTTTCTCGTCGGAGTTGGAGCTTACTCTCTTTAATCCCCTTGACAATGCAGAAATCATCATCAAGATATTTGAGGCCCAGGCCTCCTACGAGGATGCCA
The DNA here is from genome assembly GCA_030564605.1 of Debaryomyces coudertii. Classification (NCBI taxonomy): domain Eukaryota; kingdom Fungi; phylum Ascomycota; class Pichiomycetes; order Serinales; family Debaryomycetaceae; genus Debaryomyces; species Debaryomyces coudertii. Next base: position 81,317 of record JAKTYF010000001.1, read on the forward strand.
AGTTGGGCCATGTGCAGTCGGGCCAGTATTTGACCGTCCCTCCAGGAATCTACAAGACAGCCCGCATACCGTTTGTCATGGACAGAGGCATCGGTATGGACATCTTACGGAAGGCACTCAATGGTAGCTTACGTGTCCAGGTCATTGCTGTGTTCAAGGCAAGCATCGGTGACTTCGAACTTCTGTTACTATATGAGGGTAGTAATCTTAGTGCTGCGATTAAGTGGTAGTCGCAAGCTGATGTAATCACACCACCGAAAATGGTCATATTGTTATATAAGCAAAACACAAGATTACATCCAAACACCGAAAGGCCCAAAGGTGCAACCTGAGAAAATCCAAACTTCAGTGGTCCCGAGGGATGTTTCAAGCAAAGAAGCATTCTAGAAGCGCGAGAAGTGGTCTGTGTCGCATAGTTACATAAGGAAATTCAAGAATAAGTGATCGATGCTGGTTAAAATCTTAAGCGTTACGTAATCTTTTGACATCACCGAAATAGACAATGCAAAATGGTCTAGATTAATGCAACAAGGCGAGAATGTCGCACAAAATTTTCATGTCGGAGAGAAATGTCGCACAAATAATTACTAAAAATAGGTTTATTTTGATTTAAAGGGAACAATTGGACATAAATGTGTTTAGAAAACATTGAATTTATCCTTCTTTTTATATAAACGATTGATTAGGTATCTTAGAATAGTCTATCGCTCATAAACCTGTCATGCCTTCATCCATTTTAAAGGTCACTACCTTAGTTGCTTTAGCATCGTTCATTTCCACCACATTGGCCACTCCTCCTGCTTGTTTATTAGCTTGTGTTGCTCAGGTCGAAAAAAAGTCAGACTGTAGTGGATTAAATGATTTACCATGTATTTGCTCAAAGAAAGACGATGATGTCAAGAAGTGTTTAGATGACATCTGTCCAAAGGGCGATGCAGACAGTGCCAAGTCGGCATTCAAGGAGTCTTGTAGCGGCCACTCGAATGCTTTGTCGAATTCGTCGAGTGCTTCGTCGAGTGCTTCGTCAAGTGCTTCATCAAGTGCTGCTTCGTCGAGTGCTTCATCGAGTGCTGCTTCGTCGAGTGCTGCTTCTTCTTCGAATGCTGCTTCTTCGAACGTTGCCTCTTCTTCGAACGTTGCTGCTTCCTCGACCGCAGCCCCTTCCACTGCAGCCACCTCCCAGGCCTCTACCTCGGATAACAAAGACGGTGAAGCTACTTATATGCCAGCTTCATCGCAAGCTGATTCTGATCAATCCACCACATTGGCTGGTGTTGCTACCACCGCCTCCGGTGCGTCTTCCGCCTCGAGTATTCCAGCTGTTCCAACCCAATCCGAAGGTGGTGCTAATGCCCAAGGCCTCTCTGTCGGTGTCGTCTTAGCTGGTTTAGCAGGTGCAGCTTTACTATAAACTATATAAAGTGATTTCTTTCTTACGTACATCTTTAATTCGTTGATACCTTTTTTGCAAAATATATGCTTTAAATAAATGTTCGTAGTAGCTTATTGTGATTTTCTATAGTAAATTTTTGTTATAATCTGCTCCGCGGGCTCATCCCACCAGTTTCACTATCAAAAACTCAACAAACATATACAACGCCAGGACATTCTCGTTAGTCTAGCACGGTATTGGGTCTTATTGATGAAAGCCACAATCAGTTGAATATATAACAGACTTGCGTCACCATTTTTTGCCACGAAATAAACTAACAATGACTAAGATAAACGAAGAGCTTGAGATGGCTGCTATGAAGCCAATCCCGTACACCTTATATTATGGCACATTTATACACACGCCAAAGTTGAAAGAACTAAAGATTTGCCTTAAGACTTTAGTTGGCGTGGACAAACTGGGAACAATAGACTTTATTCATGAGAACTATGACCAAGATGGACAATCACCCCTAGAATTTTTCATCGAAGAGTGCCATAAGCAGGGAAATCAAATTGACCTAAAGGATTTGCACTATGTTGACATATCCAATGATGCTACCAAATTCTTTTGTCCTGGGTTTGTTGACACGCATATACATGCGTCACAATACCCAAACGTCGGCATTGGGTTAGGATGTCCATTATTGGATTGGTTGAAGAATTACACCTACAAATTAGAGAACGGATTTACTGATCCACATGACGAGAAGTGTATGGAATTCGCTGATGATGTCTACCGCAAGGTCATTAAGAGAACCTTGGAAAATGGGACAACCTGTGCATCGTATTTTACAACCATCGACCCCCACACCACAATTTTATTTGCTAATTTGTTATTGAAACTTGGACAAAGAGGGTTTGTGGGAAAGGTATGTATGGATACTAATGACGTCTTCGAAGATTACCAGGAAGACTACGAAACCTGTGTGAAATCGATGGAATTAATCATCTCTTACTACGAACATACCAACCCGAGGGGTGAAAACTTGATAAAACCCATAGTGACACCAAGGTTTGCCCCAGTTTGTTCACTGGAATTATTGGAATATTTGGGATCGTTATCATCTTCTAAACACTTGCCTATTCAAACCCACATCAGTGAAAACGACAACGAAATTGAATTAGTTGCAAAGCTTTTCCCAAAGTTTGATAATTATGCCTCAGTATATGATAACTTTAAATTGTTGAACTCTTCAACAATATTATCGCATGGGATTCACCTCGATGCTGATGAACTAAAATTGGTCAAGAGCAGAAACTGCTCCATTTCACATTGTCCCACATCAAATACGTTTATTGCTAGCGGTGAGGCACCAGTGAAAAAGTACTTGTACAGAGATGAAATAAATGTATCATTGGGTTCGGATGTTTCTGGTGGATACAGTCTGTCAATTTTGGAAGTGATCAAACAATCAATTTTGGTTTCGCATCACCTTTCAATAAAAACGAGGCAAGAAACAACGTTCAACCCAAAGCTTACAATTGCAGACGCAATTTATATGGCAACCCAAGCCGGTGCAAAGGCTGTAGGATTGGAAAATTTGATTGGCTCATTTAAGATAGGCAAACGGTGGGATGCCCAGTTAATTAATTTAAATTCAGTTAATTCAAATATCGATATATTCCCATGTAACTTACCCGATTTGAAGAATATCTCAGAAGATAATGAGACTAAAATTATGAACCTATTAGGAAAATGGATCTTCTGCGGTGATGATAGAAACTGTATCATGGTTTGGTGCAATGGAAGACTTATTATCTGCAAATAAAAAAAATAAAGCCTTTTATTATTTATCTGTCATCTTGGTCCTGTGATGCATTATTTTATCATTTTATAATTATTCCTTTGAGAATGAACCTGTATTATATATATTGATAAGAAGAAGCTATACAAGAAATTCAATAATTCATTCAGCATAATAATTGGGAACTCTTTTGAAGTTTGGGTGCAAATTTGCACCATGTGCACCATGGAGAGCTATTTACTAATTAATACAAGAATCTAAATATCATTACGTTTAATACTATTTCTTTATTGAATATATCAATCATAAAAATGTAGTGTAGGTGCTTCTTTTTTAGGAAATTCTAGCAATTGATATGCCTAAACAAATACTGGTTTGAACCTAAAACACAGAAAACGTCAATGAGAGAAATACATTACAGAATTAACTGAGTAGATGAATATATCCGCAAATGAAAGTGTGGGGATTGAACTCAAATAAGATAATCGAGGGATATCTTTGAAGTAAAAAATTCCTGGTAAATCCTTTCGCTTGCAATCAAATTTATAAGATAATAAAGAAACAAGCCATAAATTACCCCCTTTTTATAAAAATAGACTATGCAATGTACAATACAAAGCTAGACTGTTTGACAAGACGTGTTTCATTTCCAATATATATAGCCAATTTTTCAAGACAGTTAATGCCAGGCATTTTTACATTGGTTTCAAGGTCAACAAAGTACAATTTTGTCATCATGAAAATCACAGTAATGTCAATTAGGAGGACTTTAAAATTTAACACTAATTTTAATGAGAATGACCCAAAAGTCTTAACATATTGATAATAGTCAACAAAACTATTCGTCTGATAAGATATAGCATCGCGCTTACATATAAAACCAAACGGTCGCGTTTATATGAAAAAATTGATGATAACACAATTATAAAAATATACTACTTTTAAACATTAGGATGACGGTGCCTGCATCTGATGGGTATAGAGGCACCAAAAGACGAAGTGGAGAAGGCGAAGAAGGTGATATATTTAATCCGATGGTATGTTGTTTCAAGTATAAATCAATGACAAATCAAATACTAACTATGAAAGCGAGAACAAAGTGTAACTGAGTATATGTCCCAAATGTTGGAAAGTAAACGGAGAAAAATGACACAGAAAGGTTCAGATGATGAACCTGAATCAGAGGGTGACTCTAGCAGTGAAGAGGAGCTTGATAATGAAGATCAGACTGATAATTCTCCAGCAAAAGCGGGTGTTATTGAAAAGATTGTTTTAAAAAATTTCATGTGCCACGATTCTTTTGAATTGAATTTAGGTCCCCAATTAAATTTCATTATTGGCAGGAACGGATCTGGTAAGAGTGCAGTTTTGACAGGAATTTCGGTAGGGTTAGGTGTCAAAGCCTCGGATACCAGTAGAGGCTCTTCGATTAAGAACTTAATCAAGGATGGTAAATCTACAGCTAGAGTGACTATAGTATTTCGAAATGAAGGCATAGAGGCATATAAACCAGAAGAATACGGTTCTAAGATTATTGTTGAAAGAAAGATACAAAGACAAGGATCAAACGGATATTTTATAAAATCAGAAAACTTCAAAACCATTTCCACAAAAAAGTCAGTTCTTGAGGAAATTTTGTACAAATTTAATATTGCTATTGATAATCCGTTAGCATTTTTATCGCAAGATAAAGCAAGGGAATTTTTAACACTGACTACGGATAAAGTTAAATATGATTATTTTATGGCGGGTTCCTTGATTAATGATATTATTGATAATTATAGAATAACCAGTGGTAATATTGTTGAAGTGCAAAATAAATTGAAGCTTGCGAAGACTCATTTAGATGTTACAACAAAGAATTATGAAGAATCTGCTTCATTGTATAATAAATTCAAAAAATCTGATTCGTTAAGAAAGCAATTAGAGCTCATACATGGTAAAATATATTGGTATAATGTAACAGTTATAGAACGGAAAATTCAAAAGTATAAAGATCAACTACAACAAGCTGATCAAGATATTCAACTTATTGAAAAAAAATTTGAAGAAATCGAACAGAAATCTGATCAACGTGAAATGACCGTGAAAAAGTTAGAGGAGAAAAACAATTCTATGTCACAGGATGTTATTAAGTCGCAAGAGTCTTATCAAGAACTTAAGATGACATATCAAAGGTTGAAAACAGGCATTAATGAAATTATTAATGAAATTAAAAAAGGTGAAGAAGATATAGTAGGATTCAATGACGATATTGGGAAATGTAAGACATTGATTGCCAAGGAACAACAAAGAATAGACGAGATTAATGGTGGATCGAAAGATAAACTAAACGATACTTTAGATGACTTGAAAGCAAAACTCAAAAAATTATCTGAACAGAGAGAGGAAGTTAGGGCCAAATTGAATGAATTTGAGAACTCTAATGATCCTGAATTGTTAAATTGTGAGAAAGAATTAAGGGCTTCAAAGAATACAATAAGTATTCTTCAAGAGAAAAAATCAAGGATTTTAGCGATCCAGAGGGATAAATATTCGCCGTGGGGAAATAATATAACCAATTTACTAGCACATATTAAATCCATCAATAATTGGCATTTCGAACCTATTGGACCTATAGGTGCTTTTGTGTCTGTCAAAGAAGAATATTCTGATTGGCGTGATTTGATTAATGTCTCAATCGGTAAAACACTTGACTCTTTTCTTGTTTGTGACGAGCATGATAGGAGAATTCTAAGCGATCTTTTTAGGAAATATCGCATTAATAAGAATATTATTACTAGGAAGTTTGAAAAATTTAATTTTGAAGAAGGTATTGCTTATGGTCATACTACGTTTTTGGACATTCTATCTGTCGATAATGAGAATATACTTTATACTCTTATCGATTCAAACAACATTGAACGAAACGTTATAACTGATGATAGAAGTAACGCAAATTATCTTATAACTCAGCCAAATGTGTTGAGCGTCTTTTCACTTTTAGACAATAAATCAGGACAAAGATCAAGTGGAGACAAAAATTCTTTTAGGATTGACCCAGTATATTATAGATTAAATGAACCGCATAAGTTATCTGATAGATCTCAGTCTAGCACGAAAGACATTATGAGATCTGATGGACAAATTGATAATGAAATTGAAAAAATTAATAGATTGGAAAGAAAGAAAAGAGAATTAAAAATGAAGTTACAGAATGAAAAACAGAATCTAGATCATAGATATGAGATGATTCAGAAGGATAATAGAAAATTAAATGATGAAATTTTTAAAATTGAGAATAGTCTTAACGAAAATGGTGATTTATCTAAAATTGAAGCTTTGAAAACCCAGATTTCAGAAGATGAAATTCAGGCCTCACAGAAAGAGAGTATTTTAGATTCATTAAATGAGGATTTAGAAAAGGATCGATCTCAGTTTATCGTCGTAAGAGAAAACATGAACAAACTTAAACAAGAATTACAAGAACTAATACAGATACAAGAAAATTCCAAAAGGGCGCTCGTTGAATGTGAAATTGAACGATCGGCCATGATTTCAGAGATTGAGCATTATGAAATGACAAAATCCAAACGTCGTGATGCAATTGTTGTATGTGAAAATAAAATACGACAAGGTAATGAGAGGCTTGCACCTCTAGTCACAGATGCAGAAAACAAATGCCCAAGAAGCGAAATTACTATAACAAACGAAGATACCAATGAATCTATAAGCACTGAATACGAGAGAGCGCAAGACGCGGTAAAAGAAGCAGAGAAGTCAGTAGGGAGATCGTACCAAGAAATTCAACAAGAGTTATTAACGAATAAAGAAACCAAAGAACTTAGCGAAGAAAGAGTAATTGATTTGGATAAAGTTTATCGGTCGTTATCTGACGACTTGAATAGTAGATTTAATTATTTGCATACAACTATCTTAAAGAATATTAATGAAGCATCTTCATCATTCGAGCGATCTTTAGCATTAAGAGGGTTCAAAGGTGATTTAAAGTTTGACTTTAGTGAAAAGAGTCTAACCATGTTAGTTCAAACAAAAGGTGATTCTAAAAAGCGTACTGTAGAGTCGTTGTCAGGCGGGGAGAAATCATTTACTCAGATTGCATTATTACTAGCTATTTGGAAAGTAATGGATTCTAAAGTGCGAGGTTTAGATGAATTTGACGTTTTCATGGATTCAGTAAATAGATCTATAAGTATTAAGCTTTTATTAAGCGAATTGAGACAATACCCAAAATCTCAATCAATTTTTATTACTCCCCAAGATATTGCAGTGGTAGGTGATTTGGATAGCAAAGATGTGAAGATCCACAAGATGAATGATCCAAGGATTTACAATTGAATGACGAACACTAATTGTTATGTATAATAAATTTATTTACATCTATAATAATAATTAATAATGATCATAATAATACACTAGGAAATTTCTAATTTCTAGTACGAATTATCGTGAAATATTTTGATTCACCTGAACATAGAGCTTTTAATTTGTTAATTTCCGAGTTGTCTAAGTAGATAATGAATGGGTTTTGACTAGATGGTAAACGCAATAACTCATCTAAGTAAAATTTTATTTTCTCGAAAGTAATGGCTCGATAAGATAATAATGTAGAAATAAAAATTTCACCAAGTTTCGAGGTGTGAATTTTTCCAGCAGCCTTCAGGTCAATTTCATCTTGAAATAATTTAATTCTATGAATGAATTGGTATATCTCGTCAGCTTCATTGGAATGATTGTAATAATTCTCAATATCAAAATTGTTGAATTTAATTTTACACGCTTTGTAAAGATAAATGAAATCTTCTTCACGAATTAAAACATTTAAATAAATTTTTGGATAAATTTTTGGCAATTTAACTAGCAACAGGAAAGCATCTTTAATATAGCCCAACTCACATAAACTGGCATTTATAAACACATGTAACATGAAATGACATTCAGATATATAGCTCATTAATGAATCAAGTCGTTCAGGCCCCGAGTTTTTCATTAAATGTTGAATATTTGCCTTAATTAATGAGCGGAAATATGGCAAATCACTAAGTTTTAAAGACCCTTCAATAACAGGAGTAAAGGCATGATCAGGATATGTGTAAACGTTTCTCTCCTCGTTCGGTCTGAATAGTTTAGTATTTAGCCTTCTCATAGCTGCTTCTTCTTGAAAATCAAGGTCTGTTTTCATATCATCAGGCACACTAGAAATCGAATCATTATTGTTTTTGATATTATCTCTTCTCCAGCGAAAATGATTAAATGCAGATATCTTAGGAGCTGTTTCTTCATTTTTCTTATAGTTTTTATGTCCTTTGAGAATAAATGCAAGTGTACGGAACAGCTCGAGGGCAGCTCGTAAGTTGCCTTCATTACTGTATGCCTCTACGAGAGAACATTTCAAAGATTTGTAGGTAGCTGAATGCCCAGAGTACGAATAAAATCGCTTGAAGTAGGCTAATAGACCATTAATTCTCATGGGATCACTATTGTGCTGAAATATCAGCGCCAATCTCTCTATGAACGAATTTGCAACTAAAAATGGTATGTAGTTATTTTGGAAACTAATACCAGAAATTTCTCCAGAGTGAGATTTATGATTATCTATGAGTTCATGATATATCAAACACGAACCAAGATAATGGCCTAATTCACAAGTCTTAGATATATAGTATGACCATAACTCATTACTCAAATTAAAATTCGGAATTTTTTCAAATAGTATATGCAATAATGTTGTAACAGCATTTATGTTCTCTTCCTTTATTAAGGTGTATATAAAGGTTTCTAACAATTTGATATTCAATTCTTGTTGCAAGTTTTCGACAATGAATTGATAAACCTTTGCATGATCCAGCTCACAACTAAGAAGTAATTGAAGAGTGATATTACGTCTTACTGCATCCGTAAATTTGTCTCCATTCAATTCTGCAAGATACTCTTGCACAAATGCATGATGTTCATTTGGGATGATGGATACGTTTTCTAGAAAATCATTCATAAGGTATGAATCGTTGACATTTATTGAGCTTTTGTAAAATATAGTATCTAGTATTCCTATAATAGAGCGACGATCCGGATTTTGTCTGAATTCATTGACTCTTTCATAGTATGAAGCGTGTATCTTATTGTTTTTATAGTTCTGTGGGTGGCATACTGCACTATATGATCTCGTTATAATAAAAGTCCGAGATATAAGATATCTTTTGTCAAGGCACTTGGACCACATAATCTATCAACTCAATCGAACTCTTCTTAAATATAAGCGGCCGTTTCTCACTATTGTTATCCCACCTGCCATAGCTACACTGAGCTGATAGATGAAAAATTATTAAATACATATCACGATTACATAATCATGATTATCACCAAAATTTATTTGAAAAATTCTTCGACCTTTGAATAATGAAACAGTAGTTATTTAATACAGCGATATACTTCAGATGTTGAGAACATGTATGGCTCGGTCACAACGAGCCATTAAGATACAAAATGTATTTAAAACTAGTACTTTGTCATTGGCGCCAGCTTTACATAATCAAAATTCGTTTATTCGTTTCAATTCAACCAAATCTAGTGAAATTGTGGATAAAGTTTCAGAAATTAAGAAGGAGTTAACGTCATTTGACCACGAGTTAAACCCTACAGGATACGTTACAGATTTGACTTCGGATCAGTTAGGGTATTTGGACTCTATTGGTTTAGCACAAGGGTATGGGCCAACTGCACTTATTGAACGGTTATTAGAATACTCTCATGTTTACACTGGGTTGCCATGGTGGGTCACCATTATTTTAACCACGGCGGCAGTTAGGTCGGTTATATTCCCATTGTATGTGAAAGCTTCCATTAATGGAGCTAAGATGGCTAAAATCAAACCTGAATTGGATGAGGTCATGAAGGAATTGAAAGAAGCAGAAAATCCACAAGAACAAGTCCAAGCTGCGAACAAGAGAAAGAAGTTGATGAAAGAAAATGATGTACATATGTCACACCAAATGTTTCCTATCTTACAATTACCAATTGCTTATGGGTTTTTCCAAGGTTTAAGAAAGATGGCTAACCATCCAGTCGAGGGCTTTTCTACCCAGGGTAATGCGTGGTTCGAAGATTTGACTCAAGTAGATCCATATTGTGGCTTACAGGTTATCTCAGCAGCTGTTGTGGTTTTTATGGTAAGATTAGGTGGTGAAACCGGTGCTGCTGCGATGAATCCAATGATGAAAAAGGTTATGACCTACGTTCCAATACTTTCTATTTTTATTACTAAGGAACTTTCAGCAGCTGTTGTGTTATATTTTGCTGCTAATGCTATATTCTCACTTGTTCAAGCCTTAGTCTTGAGAAATAAGTACTTTCGTAAGTTTGCTAAGATGCCACCAATCGCTCGTCCAACAACAATTCCTGGTGGAAAGCAACCCCCAACAACAGTCAGTGAATGGTGGAAAGAATTTAACGAAAACATGAACCAAAATGTCGGAAAAAAGATGAAGGAGTCTAATACCAAGTTGGGTGCTATACATAAGAGAAAGAATGAAGTCAATAATGGGTTTATTAAAAAGCATTAACTTAGAATTTTGTAAATAGTCAACAGAAAAATGATTCTGTAGTAATGTATGTTGAAATATGCACATACAAAAGAAATGAAAGAATCTAAACAGAAATAAATAATGTATTTCGATATATATTAATTAAATAAATGATCAAGTCAAATAAAGTGAACTGAAAGTCAAAAGGTAGAGTACTTTGATGCATATCGTGTAACCATGAAATAAATTGTTCGTATTAGAACACATTATCATAATTAATAATTAATTTCTCTAGGACAGAGTTCATGAAACCAAAGTTATTGATTAAACAATCTAAATTGCTTGCTTCAGTTAGGGCTGGTCCAATAACAGTTGCCAAATTCGATGCTGTCATTCTATTATATTCGCTGAATTGTGAAACCTTTTGTAAATGTTTTAATAATAATTTCAATGTTTGATGGTTTGCAGGTGGCAAGCTCTTCAATATCTGTTTATAATTTTCAATCACGTTTGTATCAGATCTATCTGATGTTTCTTTTTCAAACGAAAAAAAATCCTCGATAACTTGATCGACTAAAAGAGCGTCAGGTAATTCTCTAAAAAATGATTTAACACAACTTGCTAGGATATGAGGATCGTAAGCCCTTTCATTAAAGCTGATAGTTCCATTCTTATCAATAATCGATTTAACATGATTAAGCTCACTTATGGATGAACTAATTCTATAAATACCAACATCCTTTAGACCGTCATTTTCAATTTCTCCAAAAATTACTAATAAAAACTTAGGTACAGATGATTGATCTCTATTACATACAACTTCAATTGGAATTCCAAAAGTACTAAAGGCATGATTTGCTTTGAAATTTAAACTCTTTGAATAAAACCAATGTCTATTTGCGTAATTAAGCTTGATTAACCAATCGTTTAATTCAGTTTCATTAGGCGCTTGAAAGAAAGAGTCTTCATTCGGAGGATCAGAATCAATTTTAAATGCAAATGGCAACGAATAAACTGGGAAGATTTTCTTACCTTTTAATGGTATAATTAAAAATGGCTTCTGTTTAGGATCATTATGTAAATCTGGGTTAGGTAATTTGTTGGAAGTTATAATCTTTTCAGACGTGTTCGATGCATTTAAAGAAAATGGCCTTGATTTACCAAATATTCCACTAATCTTAAACCTGGAAGAAGAATTAGATTTATAAGATAAAGATTGGCGTCTTAAACTAGAATTTGAAGATTTCTTCGACAAGGAATGTGAGGAAGTAGTATTATTTGAGGTAAATGAGTCACTATTTGGAGAGCCTCTGTCATCGCTTAAACATTTCTTTTTGTTGTCTAACACTAAAATCTTGTACTGGTCAAGCAAAACAGACCCAAATAACTTAGTCTTTTCTTTCTCTTGGCCAACAATGAAATCTTTAATTTTATGTCTATTGACAAGTGATTCGTCTAATTTTAATAAGAAATCAAATTCTCTGCTTTCATGACAATTAAACGCATTCGACTCTTGTCCTTCAATATCCTCAACACAGAGTTCTTTAATAATTTTGTAAATTAAATATCTTTTATTGAAATTAATTGTTTGCTTGTGGAAATTTGGACATTTGTTGGCTTCAATCAAATTCTCAATTATCCAACCAAAACATGGTAACAACGGTTCGTGTATAGCAAAATTATCCATGTCAATACTTGATGGTAATAACAGATTTAAGTCATCAAATGAAATATTTACAGCATTGCCGTTTAAAGATGTGGAAGCACTTATCCATAAACCCGCGAAAAGTCTACTCTCGGGTAAGTATATAACGTTAGAAATAGCGGTTTCAATGCAAGACGGAATGTTATCATGATCACCTTCAAACACAAATTGATTATCACTCATCTTCATTTTTGAAATTTTTAGCATAAGCAATAATGTTTTCATGCGATCTAATCTTTCATCAACTGTTAGGTTTAAGTCAGATAGCTGAATTAACAAGTAACTTCTAAATTTGAAATATAATTTGAAAAGCTTCCGGAAAACTAACGGGAATTGTTTCAATACTAATTGCTTTTCGTTAGGGTCTGAAAGAGATTCGAAGAAATTAAAAATATTTGAAATGATCAATTTATCATCGCTAGCGGAAGCTTTTTGAAGATTGAATCCTAATAATGAATGTTTTTCAAATTGATTTTCTAAAACTTTAAAAATCTTTATCCAATCTTCAGACTTGATTAACTTATAAAACGTAGTTAATAATTTGTTGAATTTGTGCAAGAACTTCTCCACTTTATTCAAATTTTTATGCCCAGGCAAATTTCTATTAATTGGAACTTCATGTAATGAATTGCTGAACCTGAATTCTTTGATAAGAAACTCGTCAAACTTCAGAATTTCAATTGGTCTAAATGTCTTTTTGATAAATAGTTTTTTCAATTTCTTGTAATAGTTGACTAAACTTTCGAAGGACTTCTCTAGATGAGAATCAATCTTGTTTGAATTATACCATTGCAAAATCTCATTACTGAGAAGTCTTAATAATTTAATAAATATTTTTTTGTTAATTAAATCATTTAGAAAGTTTGAATAAAAGTTGTTAATCAAGACGATTAATACCTTCAAGATATTTATCTGAATTTTTATCAATGCTTCATAGTCAACATTTCCTAATTCACTTAAGTTGACAGAAGTATCTAGTTCCCAGTTTGGGAATTCATGTTGCTGTTGAATATCCATATTACCATTTTTAATTAAATATAGTTTTTTCATAATTGAAATGATTGCATTGCTTGAATTAATGAATCTGTGGGATAATTTATTTAATAAATCTTCAGTAGTTATAAAAGAATTATAATTCAACAAAAACACGAACCTGTATTCTGATAAATTAATTGTAATATTTTCATTAAAATATTTTGCATCAATCAATAGTAAATCGATTAATCTATCAATGGATGCATATTTTGGAATATAGACACTTTGTTGGGAAAAATTTGACGAATCAGTAGAAATAAGACTATAGTTTTTGGAGTGCTTATTTATGTTAATAGGCTTTTCATCATTATGAACAACTGACGGCTTTGACTTATCATTAATATCAAGGTTATTGAATTTTTCTGCATTTAGGATATCATCAACGTCAATTCCTAAGCCAGGAATTTCATCATCGTCCTCATTATCTTCTAATCCTTGCAAGGTAGACGAGTTGATAAACGATGATTCCAAATCAGTTATAAAATCATCAACACGGAAGGTTAATTCATCGTCAATTATAAAGTTGTGTTTTATTACCGAAGAATCCAAACTTTGGAAATTAATATTTAATGGATCTGGTGCAGCGTTTCGTAAAGTCAAGTCATCATACTTTGCTAAATTGATTTTAAAATAGTTATTATTGAATGTTGGTATCTTAGATGTACGATTATCAGTTGATAATTGGTGTGATGAAGAGGGTAAAGAAATATTGTTTGACGTGGCATCATTCAAAGGTGCGTTCAAGGAACTCAGTGAGTCATTCGAATGGATAGATACCGTGGACATAGTAGTATGAGAACCTTCCAATTTAGAGACCAGGCCATTCGCAGGTGTCTTTAGATATGCTTCAGGTAACTCGGGTTCCATAATTATTGATAATTTCATTATTTTCTCTAAATTTGTTGAATCACAATTGACTTCAATCAATTTTAATAATTTCTTATGCAATTCGGTATTAACATTAGTGTTATAAGTGTCTTTGTACTTAGTTGGTAGAGGCCTGGTATCGTCACTATTGACACCCAAGTACAAAACTTGGTTTAAGCTTTCATTTGAGAAGATGAAACCCATATTATCATACCTTCTCAAGACATCGTCATTATATTTAATAATCTCATCATAGTTAGTCAAACTTGATAAATATTCATTCCATCTATTAAATGAGTAATTGATCCTTTTCCATATGGATTCCAATTCACGTATATCAGTAGAGGAATTTATCATGATTAAATCACCAAAATATGGTATTACATTTTGCTTAGGATAAATCTTCCCTAACCCTCTTGGAGTCATAATATGGTAGGAATCTCTAGATGCAAAATCATCAAATTTTAAACTTTGACTAGAATCCTTAAAGATTTCGTTATTTATAGGCCCATTTACAAGAAATCTTCTGTCTAATTCAAATAACACAGGCGACCAATCATTTTTTAATAATCTAACATAATCTTGAGAAACTAGATACCAAATTCTTGTTAATCTCAATATTGGCTGAGATAATATAATTGTGGCGATACCTAGCCAAGATGACATGTTTCCTGATTTTTCTAGAAGACAGCCTAAATCAATCCATTTCTCAATCAACCTTGCTTTTCTTTCCAATAAATTATTAAATGAACTGTGGCTGTTCTCCAAAAACATGTGGTTTATAAGCAATCTCGATAAATAGTGGATATGATGGTCGTTATCAAAAATTAAAGGATTTTTTTTGTAGAAAAAGTCTTGGGCACTGTTATCCTTTAATGATGAGTATAATAATAAGGACTTATCAATGTTCGAATTCCATTTCTTGAAAAAACTTAAATCAATAAAATTGATTGTTTTTGTAAAGTCGATTAAGTTGATATTGTTAATGAATATGTTAGAATTCAAATCTTTAAATGGGTTCTCAGATGGTAGATCATACGAAACAAGCTCGACTATCGAGTTTTGTTTAAGCACCACGCCTGTTCTGAAGTCATGCACTTTGCGTGTGTCATTTTCGCTTCTTAAGTTACCTGATAATACGTCTACTATTTTCAAAATAATAGAGTATATGTCGCTTCTAACCAAAAATCCCTGAAAGTTATGTTGGATGTGCGACAAAAATCGTAAGAGTCTATCAGTTATTAATGATTCGCTAAAATCTCCTTTCAATTTCGAGTCAAATAAATTCGTTATGGATGTCAAAACCCACTTTAGTACCACTCCAAAGTCAGGGAACAACGGCAACGTGCTTATCAACAGGCTGATAGAGTTAGCATAAGTAGGATCAGTCTCAAATAACAAAAAGTGCACGAGTGCCTCGATGGAAGAGCCGCTCATAAACTGACCTCTGTCGAAATCGTACCTCAACTCGGGATGTACCATGTCCGTACGGAAGAATGTCATGTCGAAGAACTCTTCGTGAATCTCCTCCGGGTATATCGACTGCTCCAGCACTCCAGACTCGTTTTTATGCTTGAACATCTCCGTCTGTTCGTCTCTTTCGTCCGTCGCGTCCGCGAGCTGGAACCTCCTAGCATTCAACATCATTGGTTTATACATGTACAAATGTGATCCCTTCAACTCTGTCCTATATACCCTTAACATGCTCTCGTTCATGTCATGTACAGAGCTCGACCCGATTGTCGCGTTAAGCCAGGCGTTCTTCACGGTTTGATGGTCGTAGTCGCTCTTTGCGAGTGTTGAAACTGATCTCACAGAATTTTTGGTTCCTATTGTATGTATGGATTCTGAACTTTCTGGTATACTTCCAACAGTTGAATTGGCCAACGTTGTTTGATCATCTACTCCATCGCTCTCGCCGTGCCCTCCAATGGGCTTTTCGTGATCCTGATGATCGCTGTTGGGATATATCAGCATAAAACTCTTTCTTTTATCCCTCTCTTTTCTCAGACCCCAGATCTTTCTCATTTTGAATATCTACTGTTAGTTTACGGGATATGTCTTTACTAGAGTCTTCAAATGTATATATGCTTAGAAAGAAACAGTTGTGTTGATTCGAATTGCGGTGATTGAAGTGAGAAAATTTTGATACCGCGTATTATCCAAAGGAGGCTATTAGCCAAGCAGAAGATAGCTTATATGAGTGTTGGAGTCACCACCGCCATAAAAAAGATCAATGAAATGAATAGTAAATGATACTGTGGTTGAAAATAAAATTTCATGGTGTATAAAGGTGGGTACTAGGTTATATATGGTACAATTAGCGTAGAACGATGGACTGTGAGTGACTACAAGGTGGGTACGACGAGTTCGACGAAAATAGAGCGTAGATTGTATATACAACATAAAGAGGTTCAACGTTTACAAATTGGATCTAATGGATAGAATTGGTACTATCTGTGCTATATAGCTGGAACCCAATTCGTCTGTAGTTGAATTGGTACATGCCAATCCCACTACCCAGAGAAATCGCTAGAGTTTTCTCCGATAACATAAAGTACACGAGCATGTAGGACACAATTGCTGGCGGGGTTGTCTATTATCTTTGTCCAATTCATATGTTGCCCTGTAACAAGCACATCGTCAAGTCGGAGTGTCATGTATTTTCAACTACTACTCTGGTGACAGAATGTCATAAGTGTCTCTTAAACATGAAACAACTATCAATATCTTGGTCAGAATATTGCATATAACGCCAGAAACAACAACCGTTACGTCCAGAAACTGCATATCTTCTAGGTAAGATGACTCGGCAACTTCAGGGGGGGGGGGGCAGTACTGAGTGGCATAGATGAAGTCCGAGTTGATTGCAAAATCTGGTGGAAAACACACTGAACATGTATGAGAAACGCGTTCAAAGCGCCAGAAAACGCAGACGGAATCCCGATGGGTTTAGGTACGCCCTGCAGACTTCAGAAGCATTACAGACTATTAGTGTAATATATATACACAGACTGGTTGGACTGGCAGTTTTATGGTGAATAGTAGTCGGGTAAGAGCCAATGCGACTATCTGCAGGGAAATATGAAAAATTCATTTGGTATAATACTTAGTATATGGGGTCTTCAGCAATGTGGATCAACAGGACGAGAAGGTCTGTTCTTAGAAGCGGCTGGTCCAGTATCAGCTCACGGCACATCAGCACTAGCGAAATTGAGACGATAAACTATGCTAATAGGAAGTTGATAATTGAACAGATACCGCAAGCGTATTATCCACCTATTGACGCTATCAGACCCAATGACGTTAAGCGCTGTCGTATACCCAACTTCAGGCGGCGTTTTGAGACCGTCGAATTTTCACAGTATCCGAACAAGTGGTATCCCGAGTTGTATAATGTTGAAGGCAAGATAACGAGCATTCGGAAATCGGGCAAGGCGATGTACTTCATAGATTTGGTACAAGACGAGGCAAAGGTTCAGATCATGGCCAGCAATAAGCTCATGCAGATGACCAAACAGGACTTCGACAATGTTCATGTATTTTTCAGGAAGGGAGACTTTGTCTCGTGTGTTGGACACCCGTCAACCACCAACGTTGGCGAGTTATCGTTGAAGTTATGCAGGCCCATCAATTTGGCGTCACCATGCTTGAATCTGATGGCAATACCCGACAAGATAAAGGACAAGGGTGTTATAAACAGCAATAGGGTATTGAACTATTTGGTGAACGCAGATCTGAAGCAAAAGTTAATCATAAAATCCATCGTTATCCAGACAATTCGTAATTTTTTTGTTAAAAGAGATTTTATGGAAGTTCAGACGCCGATGCTTGGTGGCTATGGAACTGGTGCAAATGCTGAGCCTTTCAAAACTGTTCTGAATGCGTTGAAGTCAACTGGTGAGAACAACAGTAAATATTTGCAGCTAAGAGTGGCTCCTGAACTCTGGCTAAAGAAGCTAATCATTGGCGGGTTCGACAAAATTTTTGAAATAGGCCAAAATTTTAGAAACGAAGGCATTGATCTGACGCATAATCCAGAATTCACCACTTGTGAGTTTTATCAATCGTTCACAGATTTGAATGAATTAATGCTGTTAACAGAAGAGTTATTTAAGGACCTTTTCGAAACATTAAAGGGAAAAAAAATGTCACTCGTAGAAGAACAATTAACATCACTTTCTGCATTGGCTAGTGGTGTTTTTCCCAAATACGAATTTATCCCTACGTTAGAACTGAAGACCGGTGTCACTTTGCCACACGAGTTGACAACTAAAAACTTGGTTGAATATTATCAGAAGATAGGCCTAAAAGTTCCTGCATTGGAATCACCCTCTAATCTTCTTGATAATCTCTCTTCAATCTACTTGGAATCGATATCCAAGGACACTAAAACACCGATATTCATATACAACCAACCTTCAGTATTATCACCATTAGCAAAATCTACTATATTAGAGTATGGTGAAAGAAGCTACGATGTTTCATTGCGATTCGAATTATTCATTCAGGGCAAAGAATACGTTAATTCTTACGAAGAGGAAAATTCTCCCTTTGAACAATCTAAGAAATTTAAGCTACAACAGCTGGCGAAAGCACAATTTAATGATAACGAAATGATTATTCCGGATTGGGAATACATAAAGCTGATGGAATATGGTTTACCTCCAACTGGTGGATGGGGATGCGGTATTGATCGTTTATGTATGTTATTCTCGGGGAGCGAAAGGATTGAGGAAGTTCTTTCTTTTGGTAATATTAGAGACGTAGTTAGACAGTAATTGTATATACTTTATTAAAATCATATATTATTCTTGTATATATAAAAGCTTTAATTATTTCCATTGTATAGATTTTTGAAATTGAAATTTTTTTTTTTTCACCCGTCCAACCTCTTAATGAGATCAATTTTTCTAAATTCATTCAGGACTGATAACGACAGGATAAAGATTTGACCATTTTCTGAAATATCAATAACTGTCCAGGCTATACATAGGATGGATTTCTACCAAAGAGAAGAGAATGATGGTGTTAGATTTTCTTGGAATTGTATTCCAAGAACCAAATTGCAGCACCAAAGAAATGTTATTCCATTGGCCTCCATGTATACACCCATGAATAACAAATCTAGTATTTCAGTCGCACCAGCAAGCGATATGATAGTCTGTCGTCAATGTCGGTCATTTATAAACCCATATGTGTCTATAACAGAACAACAACCAGATGTGTGGTATTGCCAATTTTGTCAATTTGCAAATAGATTGGGTCAAAACCAACCAGTACCATCTGGTTTAACACCAGAATGTTCAACTATCGAGTATTCTACAGGAAGGGCTAGTAAGTTTCCTCCTATATTCTTTTATGTTGTTGATACGTGTTTTGTGGATGAAGACTTAGAAGATGCATATAAATCGTTAAAGGAATCGTTGGTTATTTCGTTGTCATTATTACCAGAAAATGCATTGGTAGGGTTCATTTCTTTTGGTAAAAATGTCCAAATTCATGAGCTAACCTCAGATGGGATAGGGAAACAGCACACATTTAATGGTAGTAAGGAGTATAACTTAGATCAACTTCAAAAATCGTTAGGTTTATTGGCTGCGGGATTACGTATACAAAACCACCAAAATTCACATCATGATCCATTAAATGAACTCTTGGGACCTGTGGGTAAGAAATTTTTACAACCTGTCAGTATGGTTGAATATCAATTAACATCAATTATTGAAAATTTACTGACAAACAGATTTCCATACCCAGCAATGAAAGAAAGAGCTAGTCGTGCTACTGGTTCGGCAATAAATATTGCATCTTTGCTACTATCAGCAATTCTAGGAGATACTGGCACTACTGGTGGTCATATTTTGTGTTTTGTTGGCGGCGTTTGTACGTTTGGGCCCGGAAGAATTGCTACGAATCAATTGAAGGAACCAATAAGATCACACAAGGATATCGAAAAGGCACACCACGCTATACCATCTGTTCCAATGAATGGATCCAATTCTAAGCCTGATATTTCATTAGTCAAGAGTGCTAAGAAATTCTATGAAAAGGTTACTAAACACTTAGTCGCGATGGGTTTAAGCTGTAATGTTTTCATTGGAAGCTACGACCAAATAGGTCTATACGAAATGGACGAAGTTTGTTATAAGACTGGAGGTGTAGTGGTGATGAGTGATTCTTTTAATACAGCGATATTCAAGCAAAGTTTTATAAAATTCTTCAATAAACAACAAGAAGAAAATTGTGAATATTTAGACATGGCATTTAATGCAACTTTAGAGTGTCGTACCACATTGGATTTACAAATACAAGGTTTAGTTGGTAACGCTACAAAATTACCTTACAGAAAGGATAATCGATACATCGAGCCAATTATTTCCAAGACAAGTATTGGAGAGGGAAACACAAACTCCTGGAAATTGTGTAACGCTAATCCACAGTCTACTTATGCGATTTATTTTGATAAGCTAGACTCACCGTCAATAGGGTTTAGTTATGTACAATATTTATTCCACTATCAACACCCTTCTGGCGAATTAAGATTAAGAGTGACAACCGTTCCAGTCACGGTTATTGCTGATAATGATATATCAAATTTAGAGTTAGGATTTGATCAAGAAGCATCTATTGTTTTAATTGCTAGAAAGTCTATTAACATGTTGCAGCCAATCCACGAGAACTCAGATAAATCCCATTACGATCCATCTGATGTCCTAAAACATCTTGATAAGCTGTTGATAGATTACTGCTCCAGATATGCTGTCTATACAAAAGGTATGCTCGAATCCTTCCGATTATCAGCAGCATTTGCATTATTACCACAGTTTATGTACTATTTGAGAAGATCACCTTTCATACGAATTTTCAATAATTCTCCAGATGAAACGTCATTCGTGAGACACGTATTCATGCACGAGGATGTTAGTAACTCATTGATCATGATACAGCCTACATTATTATCGTATGATGTTGATACCTTCGGTGCCATTGATGAAGAAACTGGTGAGGCCAACACAGAACCAGAGCCAGTATTACTAGACTCCTTATCCCTTGGTCCAAGTAAAGTGTTGTTATTAGATACGTTCTTTCATATATTGATCCACCACGGCTCAAAGGTCGCCCAATGGCGTAAGGCAGGTTACCATACTATGGAGGGCTACGAACATTTCAAGGAGTTTTTGGAGGCTCCTAAGAGGGAAGCGATGGAGATTTTGATCGACAGATTTCCACTTCCAAGGTTTATTGACTGTGATGAAGGTGGCTCTCAAGCAAGGTTTTTAATGGCTAACTTGAACCCATCAACCAGCTATGCATCGAATCCAAATAACATGTATGGTGGCCAATTGGACGTCTTGACCGATGATACAAATTTACAACTGTTTATGGAACATGTTCAAAAAGTTATCATCTTAAAGAAATAATAACGTGTTGTGATAATCAACTATGTAAACATTTGATAGACGAATTATGTAAATATGTCAAATACACAAAATGATAAATTGATTTTTTGATTTGTAAAACTTCGATATAGCTCAGAAATATCTGTTCTTGCTATAAAGTCAACATCTACGATGAAGAGGAAATGGGTGTCGACAAGTGTTGAAAAGATCCCAGATGAAGTAAATTTGAATCAACTATTGCAGATCCCCACATATAAGATACAGAAATATAATGTGCAACAATTGAACAAATTACAAGTCCCACCGAGTCTCACACCCGTATCTGAATCAAAGAAGATATCTACATGGGTTGGCGATTTGTTGCATTGTATGGCTACATTTGATGATGATAATATTAAATTGGATGAACAAAGTGGACCATACACAAACACTATTAATGAAGTCAAGTTGTTATTATTTTTGGGTGCATTGGGTAAAGAATATATATCTTCAATTAAGGATGAATTAAGACATTATACGGACTCGTTATTTTTTATTTCTTCTAGTTTGACACTAGACTCTTGTGAGAAGGCTCATCTTTCTGATAACCAGCAATGTTCACAATTATCGACATATTTCGAGGTGGTTGATCCACTCGGAGGCGGGCTGTATCCGATGGACTACTTGGTAGTAGTTGACTCTCGTAATTATATGAGATGCAAGATACCAATACGGATTTGTCGTAACAGTTTCCACAGTCCACACGAAAAATTTGGTGTTGATTTAAATAACCTTGCAAGCTTGATTGAAGAGCATATGCAACATTTTAAGGCTACACTGGCATTAACTTATTAACTTCTTTTATTCGCGTACCTGCGATATATAGTCTAATATACAAAATTTTCTATTGCAATAGGGCAATTCTCTCTTGTTCCAAATCTTTATATTGATCGCGTTGGTTCTCAATTTCTTCTCTTACCTTACTAATATATACATCCAATCTTGCTAATTCGTCAATTTCATCAGGTCTCACATACTCTTGATCTCTCTTGGATTCGTCTGAAAGCTTATATGGCAATAGATTCAGTGGTTTTTGCGTCAATATCTCAAACACCTTCTCAGTTGGCTCCTGGAACACTAATTCATCGTATAATACAGAGTGTACTTCACCATTCTCCTTTCGCGGGTGTTGTGGATTAAACGGATGTAATTTGAGCCCATGAAATATCTGGAAATTCTTTTCGTTAATTCCCAACTCGGCTCCTGAATGGAAATGCAATTTTATTATGATTTCAAACTCCCCCCACCCAGTTTCTGTAACCTGATATGGTGGTTTTTCTATTGATCGCACAGGGGTATCATATGTTTCATGTAGCTTAAAGGTAACCTTCTTGATTAAGGGGGTTAAATCTATGTTATCAAGAAGTGGTCTAAAAAAAACAGTCCATTCATGCGAATGATCTGGTGGTGTCTTTTCTGTTCTCTTTTCAGGAGCAAGACGAACTGAGTGATTTCCATATAGGACAGGAACAGCAATAGACACATTCTTTATTCTTTTTGAACTAGAACTCATATTATATATTCGTAAAAATAAAGAAGAGACAATTGTAGACATCTAAGTATACGTTTTCAAACTTGTGATAATTTAGTGCGCGTGAATTTCACGAGCATAAGATGAATTATTGAAATATATGAATTGTAGTATGTGTATATATAGACGATAAGAGTTCTGTAAGCTGAAGAGTCTAATTAGGCATCAATGGTTTCCATTCTGACATCATTTTGTCATTACCAGCTGAAGAGATACTTCTTACTGAAGAAGCAGGCGTTGAATTGGGAAGTTCAGCCGCAGACGTTGCCTCCAGAGACGATGGCTTTGTTTTAGATGATGCCAAGGAAGCTGGTTTTGTAGGAACAATTGGTGTAAGCTTTGGATGATCTAGAGGAGTAAGGGCATTCTCAGTAGTCGTTGGGGTTGAAACAGGCGAACCCCTAGATGGTGTAGTAGGATTGGACCTGCTTGAGATAAGCGGTGTGGCTGAGAACCCAATAGGAGGTTTCGCCGGGGTATTTGTCCTTCTAGATGGAGGCGGTGGTGGGGGAGTAGATGCAGTTATCGATGGTGTACGCAGTAATGGGTTTGATACTGACTTTGATGGGCTAGGAATAAGTGCTTCTTGACTAAATGGCGTAGGTGGAAGTTTTCTAGGAAAAGTATTTGAAGCAGTCTTTGTTTGGTCCTGTGATGTATGTTTTCTGCTTATTGGTGGTGCGGGAATCCTCCTTGGTAAACTGTTCGATCGATCAATAGGACGTATTGGTAGTTTTGGTGCATTGGCATTATTATCATCAAGAAGGTTCATTTCTGATAATGTATCTATAGAAAAGTTTGAATCCGAATTCATAGAAGATGGCTTAGATGACGAAGCCATGCTATCTGATAATTCCAAAAGGGAGATTTCATCTATATCACCATGCTCTTTCTTGTAAGTATCATATAAATGCTTGGAAATCTTGATTTTCTTCTCCTCATCAACGAATTTGACTTTACTTTTAAGTGTCGAATATACTGGCTTATGATCACTTGCAAAAATTTCCATGCAGCAATTATAATTTAATTGTTGTAACGGGTCTATGCCCCTCGACGTCATATATAAAACTCTATCTGTCCAAGATGGAATTCTTTGTTTTTCAGAAGAATCATAATTTGAGGTGCCCTTATCAAACTTGTAAGTAGGGTAGAACTTAACAACTCCTTCCTTAAAGCCATAAAACGCCCCCTTACGGGTGATTTCTTGATTTAACTGATCCATGGCAGCTAACTCATCGAATGCACCATTCTCAATAAAGTAACGGCATTGGTCATTTGGTAATGATACACGATAATTCAAATCACCAAACCATATAATATGGTCATGATCTTTGATTGTGTAGTTTCTCGTAAAAGTTAAACCAGTCATAATGGTCATATAGTCATTATATCTTTCAACAAGAGCAGATGTACCTGCAGCCAAGTGAGAGGTAACTAATACAAACGAAGTCAGACCGAATTCGAACCTAACACCACATGCACCTTTATTGGCGGTAATACCACCTAAACCAGTCTTCTTAGAAGAACCTGCTACTTGGGTAACATTGTGAACCTGGCTCTTCTTAACAAATAAGAAAAGCGACATAGACGCAATTGATTCAGCTCTTAATAACAAATAAGGCTCATCCTGAGAGTTTAATTGAGATTCTAATAATTTCGCCCATTGTGATGGCTTAGTAGAGTCTGAACTCAATATCGATCCCGCATTTAATTCTATAATTTCTTGTAAACCAATTGCATAGACTTCTGGTAATTCAATTTCAGCATTTTCAGGCGGGAAAAGAAAGCTTGTCAAGTCAAGCTTACTATGTGGTACTGCTGCATTCACGTTAAACGTACCGACAAATAAGCTTATGTTTTTCCAAGTTGTAAATATCCTGGCTTCTTCATGCATTTTATCTTGAACGTATTCGTTAATTGGATCGTATATTCTAACTGGTGTGGAATTTTGCGCATCATACCCTAATAATAAATCCATCGTTGATTGTTTCTTGGAGTCCATGAATGTATTTTGGTACATTCTTGAAACAGATTTAGTTACATCAGAAAGTGCACCCGCGAAATTCATCTTACCAGACCTTGAAAAGGAGGATTTTAACGCATTCGTCCCTGTGTAAATTTGCGATATCGCATCACCATGATCAGCCCATAGAGTGTTATGTTTATTGACGAGTTCTTCCACAGCATCCCTCTCTCTATAGCTAGTCTCGTGATTACCACGTTGGTTTTGCAAAGTATGTTCTAAAATGTTCTGGCAAATGACTTGTTGAATTAAATTGGTACGATCCAAACAATCCAAGCAGTTTGTACGAAAAACACCATCTTGTCTGGTTACGGCTTCTCCCTGTGTGGTGTCATAAACAAACCAACCAAAGTTCTCCAAAGAATCGTAAAGCATAGGTAAAATTTTTGTTGCACCTGCAAATCCACCACTCAGTTGTTTAGTCTCGTGATGAAAATCAAATTCACTGAATGCCATTTCTTGCTTATGTGTAGATCCGTTATATAGTTGTTTGTAACGACGCAGAACTTGAATCTCTGCCGGTTTAATCTTGGATAGCAAGTTGATAATATGACAAACTCCATATTTTTGACATATCTCTGTAAAATGCTTATTAAAAACTGGTTGTGTAGCCTCGAAAGATCTTGTGAGAGTAATTTTTGGATTAATCAATGTCAGATCCTGTTCCCAAAATGTCGGCACTGAACCTCTAATTTGTGTAAACGAACTTATTTGTTCATGTGAAGGTTGGTTAAAAATAAACTCAGTCTCTACAAAATTTGCCACGTTACCATTATCATCTATACCACGGGCATTAAATCTAGTACCTGCTCTTTTCCAAGATTGCTTCGAAACAATCGTCATGCTATCACCTGAAGAATTCAAATTGACTGTTTTTGCGAACCCTCTGATAACCGTCGTTAAGAATCTGTTATCATCCAAAACAGATAGCACATACGAATCTAAATTAGACCTGAATTTGATTATCTCTGACATCATAAATGAGTTCCACATGTACTCTTCCAGGTAATGTTCAAGGTTGATCTTTCTAACACCGGATTTCTCACAATGCAGCCTCGAATTCTGAACTCCTCTATTTTGTATTAGCGACGTCAAGTCAAAATCATTTGAATAATAGAATGACCCATTGGACAAAAGCTTTTGCATTTCATGACACGGATGCGCCTCTCTAACATAATTATTTTCCGTCTCAATTTCATCCAGTGTCGTGGGCATTGGAAGTCCCGAGGGGTCTAAGCTGACAAAGTCCCATTCGTCACTCGATAAGGATACAAAGTCCACCGAATAAATCTTGTCCACCGATTCATATTCGACAGGGTGTGCTACTTCAGTAATTGCCCCCGTAATTACCGCTAAGAATGCTTTTTTGTCTATGCTAATTAATCCTAGACACCCAAATACTTCTTTTTTTAATAAAGGCTTGAATCCATTCTCTTTATTAATTTGTTCGTTGGGTAATAATTCGACTGCTACTGCCGATTCTTTATGTAAATGCTTTGATTTAGTATTGTTGAGTTCTTGGAAACATAACGAATGTGTATCCGAGTTTATGGCTATTGTACGAGGATTTTCTTTGTAAATCACCCTCATTATGGACTAAATTCTCTATTCTTTAGTCCGTCTGGATGTTGTCTCGCGAAGCATACAAGACGTTACTGATTTAAATGAAGTTTAAAATTGAAACACTGGAGGAAAATACTAACCTGCAAACTGATTTGGAAAAGTTACAGGTTAGCCTGGTATATTGTCTTGGGTATCAGTAAATTGACGTAAGTGGTTATAACTAGTCAGCGACCTCGTAACGGGAGGCTGTACTCTCGTTGTTCCTTATTGCTCGTAACAATAAAAGCTAAATCAAAAGAATTCCACGTTTTGTTGATCCTAAGCGTAGCCACAATCCTACGAACTCTCGCGAGACTCCAAGATAATCAAACCAGAAGCTTTCGGGCGTAAATATCTTACAAACATACGACTTATGGAACATTCTACTGTACAAAAAAATGCTAAATCAGTTCTTATAAAGACTTTTTTCCTTGCTATTCTGCGACTTCATTAATACATGAAATTCTAAGTCGATAGACTAGTCAATACTACATATTTACGTCGTAGGTAATGTCAGCATCCTTCATTAAAGGAGCCACACCTTTTTCAAGACATGTGTTAGAAAGAAGTATTCAATGTCGTTGTTTGGACATTTACCCTGCTTTGCGGCAATTGTAATTTTTTATAATATCCAAACCTGCCCATTTTTTCTGACACTTAAACCCATAATTTAATCAGAGATTCAGCATTGTTTGACTTCTATTATGACGGCACATGTCACGTATAAAACCGGTTATTTGGTCCCCTAGAACATTTAGGCTGAAAATTGTATTTAATCCCGATTACATAATCGACGGACTAATTTTCATGGAAAATGTTCAAGAAGTCAACGATCGGGTCTATTTTGTTCATTTGTAAAGAAACATAAACAATATAAATAAGTAATCAATATAATATGGCATCTCCAAGCTACCAAATCACCTTGTCAGACGAGTCCAAAGAAAGAATTACAAAGGTTTTAGAATACTCCAAGACCATTGCTCACTACGGATTCATTCCATTCGTTTTATACTTAGGATGGTCTGCGACCCCAAACAGACCATCTTTATTCAACTTATTGAGTCCCTTCCCATCCGCCTAAGTTATCAGGGGCTAGTGGGTGCTGTTAGGGATCATGCTGCTGGTAGATGTATCGAAGCGGAAAACAGTGTAGAGAAATCTGCATGGCCGTTAGTGTACCATTGATCGTAGGATGGTTACTGGGGCGCCTCCAGCTCTAAACTAGGGTGTACATTTAGGACGGTGAAAGGCCACGTCTTTATTATTAGTGTATGGCTTATTATGTATATAGTTGTTCATTAAATGAATGTTAATCTATTTTATTTTATATACTGCTACCTTGTAGGAAACAGTCTCAGGGAGTTACTTCAATGTTTCCAGTGTAGACAGGAGATCAGGTATTGACTGAATTATAGGTAATACGTACAGATATTTGACACTTAGCACTTGGGTATAATTGGGAGAAAACTTCTGATAACTGGGTCGTGATTGCTTCCCACTGCGCATTTTTCAGATTAAGATGAGCAGAGACAGAATGGATACTAGTTGATAACATAATAGATACGATAGAATAATCAAATAATGGCATCAGTACCGGCTAACAATGATGCCTTGTTTGGCCGAAGACAAGTTGAGATGATATCGGGACTTACAGCAGGGTTTTCCACAACTATAGTGATGCATCCACTAGACTTGATTAAAGTAAGGTTGCAATTATCACCAGGTATAAGTACCCGTCCGTTCAAGTTATTCTATGATATTATATCCAAGATTAATAAATCGGCAACCGAAGATTTCAATACCTATAAACAAACGCAGCATGCGAAGGGCATCAATAATTCGATGCTCAGTAGATATAAGTTTCCCCATACGATTTTGCAATACTACAGGGGTATATTACCAAACATTGCCGGAAATATTGTGGCATGGTCATGCTACTTTACTTTGTACGCAGAATTTAAGAACTTAATAGACTTTTCAAATGACACTGCCAATTACTTCACGTCGTCCACGGCTGCTGGTGTGACTACAGGGTTATTGACTAATCCAATATGGGTGTTGAAAACTAGAATACTTGGCACGAACAGGAGCGAATCAGGGGCATATAGGTCGACGCTCGATGGAATAAGAATCATGCTCAGGAAAGAAGGGATTCTCAGTTTCTGGAAAGGAACGATCCCAGGGTTGTTTCTGGTTTTCCAAGCAAGCTTGCAATTCACCTTCTATGACCACTTCAAGCAATACCAGCTCTCTAAAAAACCAACCAGATTCGAAGGGTTGTCGACGGTCGAGTATATCATTTCGTCTGCTGCATCGAAAATCTTGAGTACCATCATTATGTACCCAACACAAGTGGTAAAGTCTAGGTTACAGAACTCCACCACCAAGCACATGTCCATAGAATCTGTGTGTAAGGTTATATGGCATAAAGAGGGCCGCTGGTGGGGATTCTATAAAGGAGTGGGTACCAACATGCTTCGGGTAGTACCGGCGACATGCATCACTTTCGTGTCATACGAGACAATCAAAGACGCATTGTCCCATTTATAATATAGATCTGTATATATGACAAGGCTGATTACAAGCAATGGACGAAAGTCATCTAGTAGCACATTAGGACTGACGGAATGTAGATAAAGCATAGGATAGGTAGACGTAAACATCAAATTCGATATTTTCACGTGAATGGGCCCTACGCGTTATGGAAAACCATCACAAATATGTAAGGTGATGATGATATTGTTTCCAAACAACTGCAACTGTTAAGAACGGAGATGACTGTTAGTAAACGGAAACAGGTACTGGAATCGGATGAGCTCAACCAAATTGATACAAAGAAACGGAAGCTACAGGAAGAGGTTGTGCCAGAAGTTAGTGCTTGGATACCACCGTCTGTGAGTGAGATCAACAAACCATTCAACTTCGACTCTTCAACATATCACTCACAGATTCCACGAGAGATTCAGTCAGACATGACTGCACCCGTGGTACTTGGAGTTGATGAGGCGGGCAGGGGACCTGTGTTGGGCCCCATGGTATACGGTATCGCTTACTCGCTCGAGTCGTACCTGAAGGACTTGCAGTTTAAATACGGGTTTGCCGATTCCAAGACTCTTAAGGACGACAAGCGGCGCCAGTTGTTCCAGATGATCGAGAATAGTTCCCATGAGCTTCACACACATGTTGGGTGGGCCACTACGACCATGACAGCTAAGGACATCTCTAGCGGCATGCTCCAGACCAGCCTTGGCAAGGGATCGTACAACTTGAACGAGCAGGCCCACGACACTACCATTGCTTTGATCAAACAGGTCCTCGCTCGCGGCGTCAATGTTACGAAGGTGTACATCGACACGGTGGGGCCGCCGGCGTCATACCAGGCCAAGTTGCTGAAGATCTTCCCGGGCGTAACTATCACGGTCGCCAAAAAGGCCGACTCCATCTACCCTATCGTCAGTACAGCCTCCGTCGTGGCCAAAGTCACCCGTGATCTCAACTTACACTTCTACAATACCCGTTTGTCGCTTCTACATCATCATGTCCTAGGCTCGGGCTATCCTTCCGACCCCAACACTAGCAGGTGGCTCCACGCCAATGTCGACCGAGTGTTTGGCTGGTGCTTCGGTCTAGTCCGCTTCTCGTGGCAGACTTCCAAGGACAGCTTGGAAAAGAATAACGCTGTGCCTGTCGTCTATGAGGCCCAATGCATCAAAGAGGACTCAGGCTACCAAGACGTGAGCAACTTCTTCTCTGATTCTGGGACCCAGAGTGACACACGCAATTCGCCTGCCAGCACCCTCACAATCGACTCTCTGTACTATGGTTCACCTAGTGTCCTCCTCTGATCTTCCACACTTTCATACCAACGTTTTGTATAGTATATTGTATAGTAAATGCTACAGTGGGCTTGCTAGTACAATGATTTGGGCGCAAATTCCATCGGAGTTTAAGTTCCGGTGATGAATGACACAAAACCACCGCGGAAGACAACCATGCGATCGATGAGTATTAGTAGGTTAGTTGGTTCATACTTGTTTATCAATCAATATTGTTTGCTTGACAGTTATATTAGTTATATATTGGTAAACAGAAAGAAGAATGAGTGCTTTAATCGCTGCGTCAAGATGTGCAATGGGCTTCCGTGCCGTTGCTTGCACTAAACAATATAGTGCTGGGTATTTGCAATTAGCAAGATTATACTCGTCGGGTAAGTTCCCGCCACATACTGTGATCAACATGCCAGCTTTGTCACCAACGATGACACAAGGTAATATTGGAAGCTGGGCCAAGAGTGCGGGTGATGAATTACATGCTGGGGAAGCAATTGCTGAAATTGAAACCGATAAAGCCTCGATGGACTTTGAGTTTCAAGAAGACGGGTACTTGGCAAAGATTTTGTTAGGAGATGGAAGCAAGGATGTGCCAGTGGGTAAGCCAATTGCTGTGTACGTGGAAGAATCCGAAGACGTAGCAGCTTTTGAATCATTCACAGCGGAAGACGCTGGAGATGCTGGCACTGAGGCGAAGGCCCCAGAACCAGAGGCCGAATCGAAATCTCAGGAAAGCAAGCCAGAAGCCAAGGAAAGCAAACCAGAAGCCAAGGAAGAGAAGCCTAAGTCAGACAGCGCTTCAGCTCCGGCACCACAAAAACCAGTTGGTAGAATCTTTGCCTCTCCTTTGGCCAAGACCATTGCTTTGGACAAGGGCATTGCTTTGAAGAATATCAAGGGTACAGGACCAAACGGTAGAATCGTCGCTAAGGATGTCGAAAACTTCAAGGCCCCAGCTGCTGCTGTTTCTCCAGCTGCTGCAAGTTCTTCAGGTGCTGTTGCTACGTATGAAGACGTTCCAATCTCGAACATGAGAAAGACTATTGCTACAAGATTGACCCAATCGTCTCAAGAATCCCCTTCATACATTGTGCAATCGCAAATGTCTGTTTCCAAGTTATTGAAATTGCGTCAATCCTTGAATGCTGCTGCCGAAGACAGATACAGATTATCCATCAACGACTTGTTGATCAAGGCTATTGCGTTGACCAATTTAAGAGTCCCAGAAGCGAACTCAGCTTGGTTGGTCGACCAAGGTGTCATCAGAACGTACTCGAGCGTCGATGTCTCCGTTGCTGTTGCCACTCCTACCGGTTTAATCACACCAATTATTAAGAATGCCAACACCAAGGGTTTAGCTGCTATTTCTAACGAAATCAAGGAATTAGGTAAAAAAGCCAAGGCAGGTAAGTTGGCTCCAGAAGAGTACCAAGGCGGCACCATCACCATATCCAACTTGGGTATGAATCACGCTGTCAACAGCTTTACCTCTATTATCAACCCTCCTCAATCAGCCATCGTTGCTATTGGTACTGTTGACAAGAAGGCGGTTCCATCTAATGTTAACGAACAAGGATTTATTTTTGATGACGTTATGACCATCACCGGTACCTTTGACCACAGAACTGTCGATGGTGCTCTTGGTGGTGAATGGATTAAAGCATTAAAGACAATTGTCGAAAATCCATTAGAAATGTTAGTCTAACTGAAGAAGATTATCAGATCTTTTGAGCTTCATTGATTGAAAAAAAAATCTTAATATATCATAATCTATAACATAATATAAAAATAAAACAACGAATAGAATAGAATATATGTTTCGTCTCGTGTAATATTGAAATCCACGTATAAGTATGGCAATTTAATTTAGTGAGTGAGCAAGACTCAGCGATTTTTTTTGAGTAAACCAAAATAATCAAATTCTATCTTTCTCTTTAATATAAAGGTAGACTGCCAATGACATTGAAGACCATATATATAGCCAGACACGGATATAGGGCGAACTGGTTACCACCGCCACATCCACCGAATCCTACAGGTATTGATAGCGATCCACCATTGGCACCACACGGTGTCGATCAAGCCAAACAATTAGCTGGGTATCTTAATTCATTACCAAATAATGAGCAACCTCAGTTTATTTTATCGTCCCCTTTCTATAGATGCGTTCAAACTAGTGAACCTATTTGCGAAATGCTCTCGGTGCCGCTAGTATTAGAACGTGGTGTTGGTGAATGGTATAAAAAAAACCGTGGTATTGTTCCGGAACCAGCTAATTACGACGTGCTAAAGCCATTCTTTTCGTGCTTACTGGATGCCAGTGTATGGGATAGAGATACTACTGTTGGCGTTATTCCGTCACTAGACGGTGAATCAGAAGAGGAAATCTTTGCTAGAGCTGTCAAATTTTGGAAAGAATTCATCCCAGTATTAGAGTCGAAGTACCCAGAAATCACCACGATTTTGATTGTCACGCATGCAGCAACTAAAATTGCACTTGGTATGTCATTACTTAAATTAAACAATGTATTTGAGTCAATTGACAACGATAACACGTTATTAAAAGCTGGTGCATGTTCGTTGGATAGATACGAACGGGGAACCCAAGATTGGTCGATTAAAATGAATGGAAATTGTGAATTCTTGTTGGATGGTGAAGAAATGAACTGGGATTTCCATTCATCGTTTGAGGCCGGTTCGGACGAAGATATCAAGGCAAGACAAGAAGAGGCTAAAAGAATGGCACAGGCGAATAACAACAACGAAGACTCTAACAAGGAATCAACACCGGTCACTGAAATTGCATCAGGCTCGGACCAGTTACCCAATGAGGAATACGAGGTACGTTCATAGAATGTAGATAGAATTTTAATACAAAAGAGATTTTATTACTAACTCATAAAAGAATTTTTACGTAACAATAGATATACCAATGATTGGAAATTCAAACGTTTCACAATTTGAAGATATCAAGCAAGCAGGTTCTCAGACAAATCAGGATTCAAAAGAAAACATAACCTCCAACTCAAAACAAAATTATATCAAATCGTCATCACAACTTCAGATGACTGATTTGAACAACCAAACCCCCTTAATTAAATTATCTAATAGCAATGTCAATGCAGATAATGATTCGCTCAATAATATATCTGTCATAGATGGGAATATTTATCAAACCAACTGGACAAAATTAGTTGGAACAGACTTGATTTTCGATGATTACGGTGAGTTGATTGGAAGTGTAAGAGAGCACTTGAAATGTGATGAAAACACTAAGATCACTTTAAAGAATGAGAAGGAGAGGAAAGAGACCGATATGTCTGCTGAGGATGATGTCAAGAACAAAGACGAGCAAACGTCGTTCTTGTTGAAAGCTATTAAGGCTACCAAGAAAAAACAACCCCAAGAATAGGTCAAATCAATTTAATGGATTTGGATTAATTAGAATGTATAATTGTTTAGTTCTATACCATACTGCAAAAAATAAGATAAATTGGGGAGGGCTGCAGCGACCAATTTTTTGTTCTGCGAAAGATTAAAACTCCGATTTCTAATGAACTATTTCACTTATTGATTCCGTAATAAACGAATATGCGATTCAAGCATCCAGTATATGACCAACTAAAGTGCTATCAGTTTGTATTAGCGTCCACCTCATTACGGAGGTTGGAGATTCTTCAGAATAATCTCCAGATCACCAACGTCACAGTAATGCCGTCTAAATTTGAAGAGAACTTGCTGAAAGAAACCCACACTTGCCAAGAATACGTTTCCAATACATCTCTCGGAAAAGGAGAATCGGTTTTAAAGCAATTGGTTATGCATGATGGTCCCAGCTCAATCATCTTGTCTTCGGACACAATCATTACCTGTAATGGTGAAATTTTCGAAAAACCTAACACCAAGGAGAGACAGTTCGAAATGTTTCAGAAGTATCGTTTGCATCCCAATTTGCAAGTCATCACGTCGGTAAATGTAATTAAGTTTGATGCGACCACAAAAACCTCCAGCATAAAATCAGCAAATGAGGTCACCAACCTCAGATTCAACGACCAACTATCCGACAAATTTTTGCAGTATTACATTGACAGTGAGGAGGGACTTCAGGTTGCGGGTGGCTTTAAGTATCAGGAATCAGGATGCTTGTTGTTCGAGTCTATTGACGGTGATTATTTCAACATTGTCGGTTTACCAGCCACCACTACATTTCGTTTGATAACCGATACCTTACAGCCTGATGGTGCCTGAACACTAATAGAGGCGATATATGCTACCATATCTGGTCTACATGCTACGTTTTTCTACAAAATAATATTCTGTCTCGGGGCTTGCCTTCTTGTTCCTGATGCTCAGTCTCAGTAAGTTGGCCAGAGATAAAGAACAATCAATAAGCTATTACACATAAGACAACAGATATCAAAAAGATGAATTTCCATTTAATATTGTATTAGAAAACACAAGAAAAATAGAAGATTTTAGTTATGTATATTGATCTCGATGATAACGCACATGATGAGTCGTAATCAACAAATATTCGATAACCGTCCTTGTTGTAATCCTGACAAAAGTATTGGTTTTTATTCCAAATGATGATGAATGTTATGAAAGAAAAATAAAACCAGATCAAAACTTTTAGTACTTATACAATTAGGAGAAAACTGAGATTGTTACCATATGTTTATAAATCTGTTTTAAATTAATGGAGATTGGTAAAACGAATCATTATAAAGAAATTCATTATTTAAATAAATAAATCATATATTAAATACAAGAATTTCATTTTTGCATATTGTGTTACTATAATTTAAATAAAAACTATGATGATTATTTTATTTATTGTTTTCGGGAACCGTACGGCAAAGGCCATTTTATGCAATGTTTAAAAAATGAAGAATAGCTATTATAATACCAAAATAAGTAGGGAAATTTAGCATATGATTGTGAGAGATAGTTCAATTTGGAATTTTAGATTTGAGATTTTGAACTATTGGAAAAATTTACGATATTGTTGATGTAATTCTTTTGTACTATGGTATGTGTATTTTCTACAATCATCTACTGTACCATAGTAGTCAGTCTGGCTAGATGACCATGAAACTGCCTAAATCATGCATTCTATCGATTTATACCATTGAACCTGTATACAAAGTTTAGAGATGTTTTGTGTAATGATTTATTTTTCAGGCGATGAGACTTAAATAAAAATTAAATTTGTAGTTAGAGTGAGTTTTGAGGAATAATAGACGGAATAATATGGGTAAAGTTAGTGATAAGAAGCAAAACACCGAAAGAAAGGTCGAAGATATCGAGGCAGACTTGCAATTATCCGAATTAAGTGGAGACGAAGTGTCAGAAGATACAGAAAATACCAACGGTAGTGATGACGATAGCGATGAGGAAAGTGAGTTAGAAGGATTTTCAAGTGACAGCGACGAGGAGGAAGACGAAGAAGAAGAAGAAAAGGCCACCGAAGACAGACACACAAAAATGCCACAAGTAGATAAACAAATACAAGCATCGGGCCACACGGTGACCAAAAAGAAGGCCGTCGGCACAGGGACTAGCGCATCCAAGAGCAAGCGAGGTGTCATATATGTTGGGCGTATCCCTCACGGGTTCTACGAGGCAGAAATGAAGAAGTACTTTGCACAATTTGGCGATATCACCCGCTTAAGATTGTCGAGAAACAAAAAGACTGGGAAATCGAAGCACTACGGGTTTATCGAGTTTGCCCAGCACGACGTGGCCAGGATCGCCGCTGAAACCATGAACAACTACCTCTTGTTCGGCCACTTACTAAAGGTCCACTTGGTAGAGGATCCAAACATCCACAAGGACTTGTTCCAGGGTGCTAATATGAAATACAAAGTCATTCCATGGAAGAAGATCGGCCAGAACAAGAACGACGCCGCCAGGTCAAAGGAAAAGTGGGACAAATTGTCACAAAAATGGTCTAAAAAGAAGGCCATCAAACAGCAGCAGTTGACAGATAAAGGCATTGACTTCGACTTGACTTCTATATAGTCTTATTCATAAATACACGAGCTCTACACTAGAGGCATTGTAGTTTTAGGTCCAAATTAGTCGTTTAAATATCACGTGATTCGATGTTAATTCGCTTACGTTCATGACAATTTTTATTGGAATTGATGTCTTCACATGGAATCTCCAAAAAAACAGTATATATTAGACGTATATATTCGAACGTTTCATTATAGATATCAAAGATAAGATAATTTAGCAACATGTCCGAAGAAGAGTTGAAGACGTACACATTAGATGAAGTTTCGCAACACAACACGGTTTCAGACCTTTGGGTTGTTTACCATGGAGGAGTATACGATGTGACCAAATACATAGATGAGCATCCAGGTGGTGAAGAAGTAGTTATTGATGTTGCCGGTACTGATGCGTCTGAAGCATTCGAGGATATTGGACACTCCGACGATGCTCGTGAAATCTTGAAGTCGTTATTGATTGGTAAGGTTGAAGGTAACTCTGTCACTTCGCCAGTCAACACAGCCAAAAAGACGGACGAGTCGGGCGCATCGATGCCTTTGCTTGCGTTAGTGGTGTTGTTAGCTGCTGTTGGTGTTTACTTTTATATTAAATAGGGAAGTTTAAGTGTTTACAACAAAATACTACATAATTAATATGAGATGTTGTAGATGCGACACGGGCCTTGTTTCAGTGGTCATGGCAGTATTCTGGCTATGTGAACGGTAAGCCATTAGTTCATTGTTTCTGGTTCATAAGCTGGTTTTCTACGATACGGTTTGTCTTCTGTTCGTTGTTATCATATGATCGCGTGCACAGAATTTTCATCAAAAAACAAATGTTGGAATTTGGGATTACATGTGAATACGAACTAGCAAGCATGAAGTGCAATCAATGGCGTATCAGAATATTAATAGTATTATCAGTAACTTTTTAGATGACGTTTTTTCTAGCCAGGAAAGAACGTGTTTTGTCTTTCGGTTTCTCCGTACGGTTCAGTAGAGGTGACTTCTCTCCGATAGAATGTAATAGCAGTAATGTAATCCTTTGGACCTACGGCATTATCAAGCGGAACCTGTTGGCGAAATAGTTTAGTAATTGTCTCTACCAGGCTCCCATTAGAATATTTTGAATTACAAGTGGTCTTTTATTAGGACTTGTTGTAATTTCCACTAGATGAAGTATATATAATGTAAGCAATGACTCAACGTACATATATATGTGGTGAAATTGACTTTCAAGAATTCCGGCAAATGACCCATATATAAGGATCGATTTAGCCTTCAAATACCAAACATTTTTTATTCATTTTTTACCAACACCATAAATGTCCAAGTATCAGCAGAGTTTAGGATTTATCAAGAAATTGGGGTTGGAATACCCAATCATCCAGTCTCCAATGGGTGGTATCAGTACTGTTAAATTGGCATCAGTTGTTAGTATAAACGGGGGATTAGGGTCGATCCCACTCGGTTCAGTTGATCTTAGAAAAGAAAGTGGACTTGACTCAGTAGTCAAGCAGTTGAATGAGTTCAAGTCGTTGGCTAACACCAACACCGTTAACCTAAATTTTTTCTGTCATAATCATGAAGAACAACAAGCACCTACAGACAATGAGACTAATAACTGGCATAAACTCTTCGATAAGATCAAACCAAACGTTAACCATGACATACCGAACTTACAAAAGACCAATATTTCCTTGAACGAGATAGAGATTAACCATACACAGATATTCGTACAGTTATTAGAGAAATTGGTGGAATTCAAGCCAAAAGTTGTAAGTTTTCATTTCGGGTACCCATCCGCCAAGGCTATTAAATTCTTACAGGAAAATGGAATTATGGTTTTTGTTTCCGTAACTTCAGTAAAGGAGGCCAAAGAGTTGTTAGGCTTAAAAGTCGATGGTTTAATTACTCAAGGATATGAGGCTGGTGGTCATAGAGGCAATTTTTTGGTTGGTGAAAGATTGGACGAAAACTTACCTACATTTTCCTTATTTACGCAAATCCGGACAATGGTAGAGAAAGATTCATGGAAGCCTTACCTTATACCTGCTGGTGGGATTATGGATGGTAAAGCCATAGAGTATTATTTGGCTAATGGAGCCTCTGGTGTTCAATTAGGAACAATTTTCTTGAGCACACCAGAATCGAATTCTAATGACTTTATTAAAAATGAGGTATCTGGTTCTAACAATACACCAACAATTATGACCTCGTTGGTATCAGGTAAGCCAGCAAGGTGCCTAAGGACCTCCTTTATAGAAGATTTGATTAAGGGCTATCATGATTTAAAGCTCGATAATCAACCTGCGTATGGTTATGCTTACTATGGCTACAAAACTTTGGCAGCTTTGCTTAAGGATTCTCGATATGGGTTTTATTTGGCAGGCCAAAATTACCATCAAATTAATCCTGACTTGAACACAAAACAAGTCATGCTAAAACTAGAAAAAGAGCTTAACCAGGCAGGATTTAATACACAAAACTAGTGAATGATTTATTGTTATATGGTCTGTATGGGATTTATTTATATATTGTATACATCTTTTGATACCTACGATATTTAATCTAGTATATATCGTATTTTGATATTTCCAAGTACAGATATTCTAGTCTAGTTTTCATCAAGCGTTGATTTAAGATGCTTTGGACTCAATTGTATATATAGTGTTTCTTTTCAAATCTAATTTGTGTTATCTTTAAAATTGCTAATTTTGAGGAAATTTGACAATTCTTGCATACTTTTATCAAATGATTTTTCGCAATTTTAAGGATCACTGAAAGATTGATGATAGCGAGGTCAGAAACTAATGAATATCTACTTATTTCAATCTATTTAAGTTCATTCTTATACATACCCCCAGGTTTCGATGAATTTGTATTATTTCAGAATGTCTCGTCTTCTCTATTGTACATGTCTATTTATTTAATTATTTGATTTTAAGCAGTACATTCTGACAGGATATAATTCCTTTGGCAATCCTTTTTGGATATCACTGGCAATTAGTTTAAATCCAGCCCGAATGAATAATTCCCTAAATTTTGCATCTGTTCTTGTTACCGAAGAATCGGTCTCGTCGAAAATATCTTCATAGGGTGCTATGTTCTCCTTCACAATCAAAGTACCTATGCCATTCCCAATTAATGCACCCTTGCATCTTTGCCAGAACTTGACTAACTCTTCATCTGGTAACTGTCCAACACACCATTGACACCATATTAACCAGTATTTCCCACGTTTTCCCGACAGACACTCCCATTCTTGCATACCGATGTCGTAAATGTCTCCCAATTTCCCTTTGTTTCTAACACCTGCCAATTCGTTATCCATTTGTGCAACAAATGGCTTGACTGGCTCTAATAAGTCACATCTGTCGCCCACTTTCCACAACAAGTCTCTGGTTATTCTACCT
Source organism: Debaryomyces coudertii (assembly GCA_030564605.1). Taxonomy (NCBI): domain Eukaryota; kingdom Fungi; phylum Ascomycota; class Pichiomycetes; order Serinales; family Debaryomycetaceae; genus Debaryomyces; species Debaryomyces coudertii. The sequence continues at coordinate 121,466 of JAKTYF010000001.1, forward strand.
ATACCTGCACCCATATCGATTGTGAGCTTTTCTGTACCATCAGGGCAAATCATTCTCGCTTGCAACTTTCTCAAAAATGTAGATGACCCTACTATATCGGCCTTTGGCACGGCTGTTTGTTCTCCAAACCCTCCTAACACCCCATCGACTGATGCTGGAACAGCGGTCCAATAGTCGATTGCATCATTGTAATTAATCTGCGAGTCGGCAACAAGATCTTTGTTTATATCTTGTGGTTCGTTGGACTGAATCGACTTTATTGGCATGCTTATTGATATGTTTTCCAACAGCCTTTTGTCTGTCTTGATCTTTATAAAACTTTTTCAAAAGATGATATTGCGACATTATTGCGATATCATCATCACTAAATGTCGCAATATGGAAAATAGCATTACGCGTAAGCTTACAGAATAAATGAAACACTTTTTGTGTTTATTGCCCTATTCATACATAATACACAGAATGACATCGAGCTACTATGACTTGGATGATATACTAGCTGACGGTGAAAAAGTTCCATGTCGTTTTAATATTACAGTCCCAGGATTAGGATATTTGGAGGGTAATCCTGGGAAATCAATCGCAAAAGATACCAGGATTGAGTTACCGTTATGGCTTGCAGAAATCTTGGCTATATGTGAACTCCTGGAAGATTCACAACAGAGTTTCATCGACTTATCGCATCCAGATTTTATAAATACCAAGGTATTAAATGCTATCAAAACTAATGCGGTGAACATAGATTTGCATTCAATATTAACCAATTACTATAAATTGAGTGAAAAATGGGCATCAATGTTTAATGATGTGGAATTGATAGAGATAGTCATGCAGATGTTGAAGGAGAGATCGTTTGAGGTCAATAATTTTGCAAGTAATGCAGGCAAGCAGATCAACAACAACTTCATTTTCTCCCTCGATGAGTTCGAAAAGAAGTTGTTCAAAGTAACATCTGACAGTAACAAGCAAATGCGAAACTGGCTAAAGGATTAGAGATTGGATAATGACCCATGAATGTATAGTACGAATAATGATTGTTTTCAATTGTTTAGTATATTGATATGGAATTATAGCATATTAATCAACACAAAAAATAGTAATACATTTATACAGTTCGATTCGTGGACTTGTTCACCGTATTGTTCATCTTGAGGCTAATTTTCATCTTGCGGTTGATTCTCATTCTGAGTTTCATCTTGGGCCTCTTCATCTTGGGCCTCTTCATTTTGGGCCTCTTCATCTTGGGCCTCTTCATTTTGGGCCTCTTCATTTTGGGCATCTTCATTTTCCTGAGCTCGCTCATTTTCCCTTGGTTCATCCCTCGCCTCATTAAATAAATCGTCGTCTAATTCGTCATCACTATCTTCTATAGTTTCTTTGGACAACTTAGATATCTTTCTCTTCTTGGAAGTTTTGATTTCATCTTCCTCATTGCCATCTTCTTCTCCTTTCCTCTTCATATCATTCTCAGTTTCGGACTCATCTGCTGATGGAGATGGCGCATCATCTTCACTATCGCTGACAATATTTTTCTTACCTTTCTTCTTCAGTTTGCTGCTCTTCGTGGACGATTTTTTGTTTCTTTTCTTTTTCTCGTCCTTAGCTGACTCCTTGTTAAGTAACTTGTCGGCATCTTCTTCGTCAACAACAACATTCATTCTAGCCTCTTCAGCCCATTGCTGTGCTTGTTCTTGTAACTTAGCTCTTTCCTTTGCCATCTCTCCTTCGATTTGTTTCTCTTTAAACTTCCTGTCTTCGTCTTCTCTCAATAATTGAGCAGCTTCTTGTTCCCTCAATTTCTTGGCTTCTTCTAACCTTATTTCAGACTTCGTAACACTGTCAATAGTTTCATCAAGACATGAGTTCAACCTATTTAACAAAGTGTTAGTACCCAAATTAGCACGGGATTTTAATTCAGATTTAGGATATGGTGGATGTTTTTCATCATCTGAGGACAAAGAGTTCAATGTTTCGATAGCTGCTTTTAAATTTTCTATACCCTTTTTGATATCATCAACAAGTCTTTGTTCAACTGGAAGCTTACTAATAAATTCAGCAAGTTGGAATTGAATATAAGCTACGTTAAATCTTAATGAAGACCTTGTGCCAGTAGCATTTTGCAATGCTTTTTCACTATAGGATAATGCATTATTCAAATAACTCAAGTTTTTCTCAGATAGACCTCTTGAGAGCCAAGCACGACCCAAGAATGATAGAATTTTAGAGTCCGTATCATTCGCATATCTCATTAATGCAATTTCATAATTTTCGATAGCCTTTGAATATTGTTTCAAATCCAAGAGGACGTGTCCTAAATTGAGATAGACGGATATGTCGTTCAAAGAATCTCTAATTTTCCTCAAAATGTCTAAACCTTTATTAGGTTCTTTATTTTCGATGTATACAATGGCTAAACCTTGAGCGCCATAAACATTGTGAGGATCAACCGATAATACTTTTGTGAATAATTCTACCGCTCTGATATAGTATTTCTTCTTTTTTTCATCTTGGCTCAGTCCTTTTACGTCTCTTGCCATAATGCAATAAATATTGGCCAATGACAATAATGCGTAAGAATCGTGAGAATCATACTCAACTAGAGTGTTCTTTTGATGATTTGTGTCAGCGTCTGGCTTCATGCCTAGTTTTTTACCAAAAGTTTTGACAAACCAACCATAGAATGAGCGGATCTCCAAGTCTGATGCATTCAAATTCAATAGGTTTTCAATTTCTTGTTTAATGTCTTCCTTTGTAGATTTGTTAGTTGAGACGCAATCTAAAAATAATAATCTTAATTTAGCAGAAAAATAATTTGGGCATTCATTGAGTAATGAATCATAAATCTTGATGGACTCTGATTCATTAGACAATTCTTTTGACCTAGCAAGGTTGAATGATATAGTGACATTTAAGTCATCACGTAAGTCCATCAATACATCGCCATTTTCATCTTTGAAATCATCATATGTATTCAACTTTTCAGATGCTGTTTGGAAAATGTGAGCGGCAGTCTCATAATTATGCTTAATAAAATTAAAGACCGCAATATTATTATACACTTCTAATGGAGCATCTTTGTTAATTTGTTTTCTCGATTCAATTGCCTTATTCAAATAATTTAAAGATTGATTCATATCCTTCGTTTCGTATAATTTACTCAATATCAAATATGCGTTCAAAGCAACAGGCTCTTGATTCAGTGATTCAACATCGTCTTCATTCTTTATGTTAGAAGTTATTCCTCTATTCTTAGCCAACCTCAAGTATCTTTCCAACATAGAAATTCCCTGTTCTTGCTTTCTCTTACTCTTATGTTTAGAATATAATACACCTAATGAATAGTTCACTTCCAAGCATTTTGAATCTGTCTTTAAGATAGATTCATAGGTAATAATAGCTTCTTCTGTCGAACCACGGTTGATTTGTGATTGACCCAAACCCAACTTAGCCATTAAATTGTTTTCATTTAATTTAATTGCCTCATGAAAATATTTTTGTGATTGCATGAAATCGGATTTAGCAAACGAAACTCTACCTAACCATAATGCTGCTTGTGATAATATATTAGAGTTGAATTTGGAAACCTTAGAAGGGTTATACAATTTTGTAGGCGCTGAGCTACCAGAGATTGAGTGAATTACTTTATTGCAAATTTTTTCAACTAACGAGTAATCCTCTTTTGAAAAATAATACGTTGCCAAGGTTAATAGAATAACCGCATCATTTGAGTTTTCTCTATAATTATCTGCCAACTTCGTTAAACATTTTTCATAATTTAACTGAAAGTCTTTATCACCTAGCGAGTTATTAAAATTAATGTTGAAACTGGCTAAGTTTAATAAGATTTTAGCCTTCAAATTAGTTGGGTCAAGTTCCAATGCTCTTTTCCATGAATTAATCGCCATTGGCTCATCTTTAAGAAACCAGAAACATAAACCGATTCCAATTCTTGGATCTGGTTTCATCAAGGGGTTTAAAATTAAAACCTGTTGATATAATTTCAAAGCATTAGCATAATTTTTTGTCTTGTTTAAGATAATTTGAGCCTTTCCTAGTAGGGCAAAGCAATTATTATTGTCTATTTTCAATAATCTATCAAAGATATCCAACGCAGGTTCAATTTGATCTTTATACAAGTATAGCACAGCTTTTGCCAATAAAATAGAAATACTGCCCTTGGAGTTGTCCAAATTTGAAACGCGGTTAATTTCCTCACTGGCATTAACCAAGTTCTCCTCCTTATTTATTCCGTTAGAGATAAATTTCAAGTATAACCAACTCAAGTATGAATGAAATGCTAACTTATCTTCATTAGTAAATTGCGATAAACCCATAGCAGTTTTAATTACATTCAAACTTTCATTTAGTTTATTCTGTTGAGCATAAGCCATAGCGACTGAAACCCAATATTTTCTAGGACAGTTTTCTGTTTCCAAGAAACTAATTAATTCATTACTGTCTTCTGGTAATTCTTCAACTAAGTTAATACTAACAATTTGACCATTACTTAATGGAACGTCTAAATTACCAATCGTTTCAGTTTTGTGTTTTCCTAAATAAAAGGATACATCTATTGGATCTTCCATGTCAGACCCTATTCTGGTTGTTTATTTCGATTGAGAAAGATCTGAACGTTGTATGTGGGTTGGAGGTCCTGTTGATAATTTAATTTTCAAGTGAATGAAAATTATCTAAGGTCGTGCGAAAATATGAAAAATCTATTGATAACTTTTTCTATATAGATTACAATCCATCTATTATTATATGATTAGCCTTGCTGATTATGGCGTTATGAACACAATCGTCAAGCAAACTCAAAAGAACAAGTTGCTGAGATAGATGGGCCTCAGATCTAATGACTTTTCCTCGTATTTTCAAATTTTTAGGATAGTCAAGTAAATTTGATATATCAATAGATACAAAAAGCTCTATTTTGAAATTATGTTTACAACAGAAGTATCTTATTTTGAATTTTATTGTATTTTCATCATCTGAATCAATGAAGACTATCGGTAACTTCCAAGAGATCGTGTATATGTCCTTATCGATTGCTTGTAATAATAACCATTGCTTTTTGAAATTTCGGAAGTGTTCAACTATCGTTGATCCAGAAATCAAGTTGAACAATTTTGTTGCAATATTTGTCTTGATAAAAGAATTTTTGAATGGAATAGATGAGCTTTGATTTACAGAATAACGTATGTTGGACAAATCATGAATATTTGTAAAGTCCATCGCAATATCAACACCCTCGAAATTGAAATTAATTGTAGTACCGTGCATAGTTTTATAGGTCAATTTTGTAAACGATTGCAAGAAATTAAATTTTAATTTCAATAATTCGATTTCTGATAATTCGTATGTCTTATTGTCACTCAACGACTTCTCCACCTCGTTTATTTCATCATTGAAAGCATTGATTAAAGCTTTATTATCGCTTATGATTGAATTTAATTTATTTAACTCTTCGTTCTGGAGTGATTGGTATTGTTGGTTATCCTTGAGTCTTTTACAAGTGGTAGCCAATTCATTTTTCAATATGATTAAATCACTGGAGCTTAAAGTATTACAATGCGTTTCTATTTGCAATAATTGAGTCAACTGATTTGATACATTATCAAACTTAATTTTCAATTGTTCATGAATTCTATCAATAGCAGTCAAGTTTTTCAATAACAGCTCTTTGTCTTGAATAAGAATCAGATGTTTATCGTCCAACTGAATGATTAAGTTTTCGATTAATTGTGTTCTCCAACCATACCAAACCTCTTTTGCTTGATGTCTTGTAAGATCTTTGATTAATTGAAATTCCGATTTCATTGCCAATTTTTCACTCGGACTACTCAGATAATACTGTTTGAATAGCCTCGGGTTATTCTCCATTGTAAACTGATTGAATTGATCAAATAGTAAAGTACCATCCTTAATATTTTTAGTAAGTTCTTTGCAACTAAAATCATATAATTCCAATAAAGGAATTCTATTCATAGCACTAACAAATTCGTCAATCTTATAGTCTTCCTCTTCGTTAATTTTTAGTAATGAAATACTTATTCTATCACCAGATTTAATACCGATTTCCAAGTCATCGTAAAATCTAATGCTGATATCTTTCAAAAATTCATTCAACGAAACTGGCGTGCAATTTTCATCTTGCTCAGCATCGCCAATGGATTCTGTACTTATATCAGCCAAAGGAATAGTGGTAGTTATTGTTTTATTAATACCATTATGATTATCGATTTTGGGATATTTATGTGATATAGGTTCAGCTTCATCACTCTTTCTCTTAGATTGTACCTGTTTGATTTCTCCATATTCTTGGGTTAATTGCATTCTTTGTGATGATTCATCCACGTCAGTCCTGACACGAGCAGAATTTTCTGAAACGAATTCTTGTCCAATCTGAGTTGGCTCCGTGCTTGTTGAGTCTGGATTATCCATTTCTGTATCTTGTATTTTTTCCTCTACTGAGTTATCATTGGAATGATGATTTCCCATTCTAGTTTCTTGCAATTGTTCAGCTTGTTCAATAAAAATATCACTCGCATGAATATCGTCATCCTTTTGACTATTATCTTTCAGAAGTTCATTTTCAACTTCGTTGCTTCCCTCGAATATTTTATCTTGAATGTTATCAATTTGTTCGACAGTACTATGTTCAGTTTGTTCCTTATTCGTTATCTCTGTTATTTTATCCGATTCCATTTTATGAACGTTAATTTCCTTTGAGTATTCAATAGGTGTCTTATTGCTTTCTTGAACCTTTCCAATATTGTCATTAAACGTGTCAGTGTCATTTTCAATAGCTTGAGGTTGAATATGTGCCAACTGGTTATCTTTATCTTTATCCGATATGTTTATTTTACCTAATTCTTGGGTAAACTCCATAACGGATTCATTTTCTCGAATCTTCAGATCATCATTATACTGCTCATGTGATTCAGCGTTTGGTATTTCATGTATCAATTCTGGTCTATTGCTTTGGTGATATATCTTAGTCATGTCCATGGTTATTTCTTGATTGAAATGATCTTGCTGCTGATAGTTTCCGGAAGTAATTTGTGTGTTGGCATGAGAATAAAACTTGGTAATGTCCATTGTTTCTTCTAAATCATTGTCATCGGGATGCTGATTTCCAGTATTTTCGTCATCATTGACTTTTATATTATGATCCTCATACGTACGATAACTTGTTTGTGTTGAAATTTTCATAGGTTCCTCATGAAGATGCTCATTTGATTCTTGAGTATATTCGTTATCCTTATTCATTGAACGCACGCTGTTTATCATGTCATGTTGTTCATTTTGAAATTCTGTTGGTTCGACATTTTGTATGGAATTATCTACACGACTAGTAATCGTGTTAACAATGTTTTGGAGGTTAAGACCAATGTTGTTCGTTAATTCCATATCCCCCTCATCGTCATCCTGATATATACATTGCAAGGGATTTTCATCGTCGGCAACTGGATCACAAATATCACTATTGGGTTCCCTGGGATGGTTGTCATCACGATTCTCTGTTTGATTGGTATCGTTTATTGTATTCGGACCATTACCGCTCTGCCTGACTTCATTGTCACGCGTAGTGTTCCCGGATTTTTGATCAAATTGACCAGTTAATTCCATTGTTTCTTCCTCTCCATCTTCTATGCTGCCTCCAAACTTCCCCATTTCTTCGTCTGAATCTCCCTCTAGGTCATCTCCACTAATAGGTCTATTATTCAATTCCTGATTAGCATTTTTACTTTCTTCTTCAGGATCATCCTGGTTGTCCTCAGAAGTCGTGCTATTATTACCTGAGTCAACAGTAGAATTACCTGAATCACTGTTATCTCTCAGCAGTGGAATGAAAGCAATAGTTTCTCTTCTTTTATCTACTTGTACGGGAACAAAGTTTATCTTGTGCAATGTGACTTCTGGATGAAACGATACTCTTCTGTTTAAACGGTTGGTCGATGGCAACAATGGGAGCGTAGTATCATTCTTGAGGATACTTCTCGAGGGCCTCTCCCCCATGTTTTCTTTATTCATCAGTTACACACTCTAATACTAGGAGTATAACTTTATCCTACAGATCAGGTAAACAATCAAATGTTTTTGTAAACAAAAAATTAATATGACCTGGTACGCGTACGACTGATATACAAACTTGGTTTCCGTCCTGTTAAGTTAATACCATTGCACCTCGACGGTTCGGACCGGCATCAACATACAAATACACGTGGAAGTACAGTGTGTTAGACGGAACATTGGAATGTAAGATTCATCAATCGACAATAGAATACATATACAGAACGAGTTGATAGACGTTACATTAAGTCCGAACACCAGAGATTGGTACAGCAGAATAATACTGTAGTAGTTAGAAGACTATCACTTGTTCGTGTTCGCCCTGATTTATCGTGCTCATTTGTATTGTCGTACCTCTTTAAACTATCATTATTTGTGTCTGGTTAAATCGTTCATTTCGGTCATATTGGCCGTATCATGTACATTGGTCATATGGCCTTCTGATTAGCCTTTAAGAAACTCACGACTGCCGAGTAGAAAATCTTGCGTTCTGTACTCGCTGAATACAATAATGATGTCACCAGAAACCAATTATCCAGCTAAGTTGGCCAGGGTTAGCAGGCAAACAGACCCACATTGCGACACTTGCGAGCTTTATTCTAGTTCCCATTTGTCCCGGGAAAAATTGCCCAGCATCGAATTACAACATACCCTGCATTCGTACAGACACAGACATCTCAATCATCTTTGGTGACATATTTCCATTATCAATTGGTTCTAGACAAATATGTCTTTCGCAGCAAAATTTTCACCAACGACGAAAACCCTCACTTGTAGCACTCAGTGGGTGAAATGACTGCACAACTACAAATGCTGTCTATGGAGCGTAAAGTCCTCAGTAGGTGTCAGTATTGGAACATTCAGACGGTCCCACATACCTCATTTGGCTGCTTTTTGTAAGACATAAAGGTATCTCTAGCGACGCGGTTAACCTCGGTTAAATGACAATTAGTACCCCAAATTACCGAATATCACAAGCTCCAGTCAACCGAGAAACCCCAGATATATTTTATATATAAAAGAAATATTAACATTATTATATATTTCGATTCTTATTGACTGAATATAATTTGTCTAGAGCTTAAATTATAGATTCATTGAGTTAAGTGTATAACAGAAACAGGAAAAATGGTCGCCGATACAATACTTTATCACCCAACATACAGTAAATTAGTTAGATTTCTTGATACAACCCCAAAGAGAGAAAAATGTTTCAGATTAGTGGTATACTTGTCAAGATTTTTATCCTATTACTTACAAAGACAAGGATTCTCACCAGACGTGGTCAACATATTTAAGGACTTGAAGCAGCACATCACAATTATCAGAAAGGGGATGAGATTCTTGAAGCCTTTGAATCACCTTCAGACTGCTGCACAAACATTCGACAACAAGTTGATGGATCCAGTTTTGCAAAAGACCACCATTATTAGAAACTTAGGTTACGTAGGATACCTCTCGTTGGACTCGATCACATGGTTTAAGTTAATGAACATTCTCTCGGCCAAGAAATTCCCTACGATCTCCACCTGGACGTCGAGATTCTGGTTGATCGCTTTGATTGCAGGTGTTGTCAACTCGTTGAGAACATTGAAGATTAACTATGCCAAATTGGAAGAAAAGGAGAGCCAAGAGGTCAACAAGAAGATCTACGCTGCCAAGAGAAAGTTGGTCTGGGACTTCTTGGATATGTTCACCTGCTTGAACAGTTTGAACTACTTGCACTTCACGGAAGGTGACGTTGGTCTAGCAGGTACTATTACCTCGATCATGGGCTTGCATGACTTATGGAGCTCTTCTAAATAATGAGGCTACAGTATAGCCGAGGTAAAACACCACATCGCTGCATGAAATAATGTAGAAGAACCCCAAGGACATAAAACTTTCGTTACGGCGATCTTTTCCTATAACAGCAATGTTATCACATACTATTTTTTTTTTTATCTCTCATTGTATATTCGGAATACATATATAAGTAATTTCCACTCCTTGGATAACCGTGTGCAAGCTTACCTCTGATATAGCAATGTTATTGGGTGCTACGGTTCTTTGAACAAGCAATTACAAGCGGCAATTTTCAATCCTGTGGATCTACAGTCAATCATCGTTCACAGCCAGCTATAACGCACAATATGACACACTATAAGCTCTATCTATTTGTTATTGTCATCAAACCCTTGGTAATACCCATTCCAGTACCATTTCATAACCAAATTCTTCAATTCATTCCGTAATTCTTCTTTGTTAGACTGCTCCTCAATTAGTTTCTCTAGAATTGGAACGTCTATGCTAAGCATCTGTTCTTGATTGTGTGAATTCTTCAATTTGGCCCAACTCTCGTTTATTCTTTCGTCTATTGATTCCATAGTGTCAGAATTACGGGTAAAATTTAATTTTTACAAGGGCAGTAATTATACTGGAAGTATAATTCAATAATATCGTAAATTTTACTAATACCAGTCTATAGGAATTTCATTTCATCATAGTGGTATTATTGTTCCATAATTTGGTGTAACATGTAAAAAATGGTGTAACAAGCAAAACATCTCATCACCAAAAAATTATTCAACTTGTTGATGGTACGATAAACGAATATATATTCAGCAAATACTAGACGCAAATATGAATAATAATGGAGTTAAGGAATTGAGGATTCATATTGGCAATATATCTCCTAAATTGGCAGAGAATCAGCTGTCTTTGGAGACCAGGTTAAGCAAATTTGGTAAAGTTATTAAGCCATTGGAATTACATACGAAACCGATCCAAGATTATTATTTTGGATTTATTACTTTGGAGCTCAGTAATACAGACCTTGAAAAGTTGAAAAATGCATTTCATGGCATTCTTTTCATGGGAATGAAGTTAACTGTGGGTGTTGCTAAACAGAATTTTCCTGAAGCATGGAAACAAGATACCAATAGGCCGGATGTCCTAAAGTTTGATAGAATAAAGAGAGATCGGATTCAAAGAGCTCGATGTGAAAGAATAAAGGAGGCGAATGCGTCATACTTTATTAACTCAATAGATGGATCAGTGGTTTCTGACTCGTTGAATATTGGTGCAAACGCGGCATTAGGATATTCGAAGTCTAGCCATACCTTCAATGACATGTCTGGAAATATCAAGCACACACAACCAACCCAGTACTTATTAGGTAAGAAGTCGTACAGTGCAAGCACTACTCTGACGAATGTCTCCTGTCAGTCATACTCTAGAACTTCAGGAAAGGGGGAAATAATTAAGGGCAGACATAGAGTCACTAAGAGACCACATATGCATTTTTCAAAGGGACAACAAACATTACGGATCTTGATCAATGGCGAATTGAAGCAAATCCAAGGATACAAGACTAAGTTATGGGGAATGGAGAAACACAAAACTACAAGAGATTTAACTTGGAGGTATCATAATGGTACTTGGAGAAGTGGTGATGATCATATAATTGAAAAGAATACAACTGTGAAGATTAGAGATCCAATAATTGGAGGACCTCAATTGGTTGAATGCCGAATCGACGGCAGGGGGGCAGAGAATTATGGCAAAGATATTGATATAGACTTAGAAGAAGATGAACTAAAAGAAGAACGAAACAAAAACAACTCGATCTTAGCATCGTTATTCTCCAATTATGACTTCGATAAACCTATTAGTTTGAGTGACGTTGAAGACAATGGAATCGATGAAAAAGATATTGTCTACGACAGTCAGGGACGCTGTAAAGTCAAAAGATACGATTACGAAATCGAAGGAAAACAAGGCGAAGATGAGAATGATGAATTGGAATATAATATTGATTCTGAGAAGGCCAAAGGATTAATCAATTCTTTCAAAGAGTTCTCAGAAAGGCCTAAAGAAGAGGCGCACTACGACGAAGATGATGAAGGCAATGAATTAGACTTCAATTCAATAGGTAAACAATACGCGACAGAAGCGATCCATGACAAATATGACAAAGAACATGGATTTGAGATAGTCAAGAATAATTTGAATCGTGCCGACGATAATGATGAACAAGAGAAAGAGTTGAGCGATAAACCAATATACGACGAGGAAGAAAAAAAAGAGGAAGAAGACGAAGACGAAGAAGAATTTATACCTACTTTCGGTAACAATGCAGAAAGTCAACCCAGTAATACTGACACGTTAAGATCCTTGTTTAACCCTAACCAGATAATGTCATCAGGACAACATGAATCCCTGTTCAAATTGGCCCTTTCCGAAGATGATGAAGATATTGACGATGAAAAAGCAGTAGACTTGTCCCAGCAAAGAGAATTATTGGACAAAATTAAATCAAAACAACAACAAGAGGCAGAGGAAATTCAAACATCATCAGCTAAGAAGTTCGGTTTATTCTGGTCTCATACAGACTCCCCATTCTTACAATCGCAATCACAATTAAACAAAATTGGTGTATTTGACGATTCGGTCAAATTGCCAGGCGAGGCAGAGTCACTGCTACTTAATTCTGAGGGTGAATCACCTTACGAACAATGGTTCTGGCAAATGAGAGGTGAACTTTCTCGTGAATGCAAGAGACGTAAAAGAGATGTCTTGAGAATTTTTAAGAAAAAGACTAATAAAAAACCAGTTATATAGATGAATATAAATATATTGCATACATAGCATTTGTGAAATACATCAAATTAAATTTTGTGATAATGTTCTTACCAGCAGAATTTTTATCGCTAATTTTTGAAGCTCAAAACTTCATCGCATCTAAAAGATAAGATTTCTTACAATTATTCTTACAGTTGTTTTTTTACGAATTCACGGCCCATAATGCCAGGAATAGAAAAAAAAGTGATTGAAAAGTCAGAGTTACCTCCATTTACATTGAAAAACGTGTTGAATGACATTTACAATGGAATGTTTGCTTTAGTTTATGATCCATTTTGTAATAGGATCATATGCCCTATTATTATTTTATTGACATCATTGCTGTCGAAGGTTATAATTCGATTAATTCCTTACACAGAAATTGATTTTAGGACATACATGCAACAAATCCAAATAATCAACGACGGAGAACTTGATTATAGTTTAGTTAAAGGAGACACAGGACTTATTGTGTATCCAGCTGGATTTGTCCAGATATATCAATTCTTCAGCTGGTTGACAAATGAGGGCACAGAAATTGAAATAGCTCAACATGCATTTGGATATTTACTAGCTTTGACGAATTTTATGGTTATAATAGTGTACACTATGACTCCGGAGTTTAAACCTTGGCCAGTGTATTTGTTACTATTGAGCAAAAGATTATTCTCTATATATGTGCTCCGTTTATTTAATGATTGCTTTACTACCATTTGTATGGTTTGCGTGACGATTCTATTACAACAAGCGTCATACTGGTATAAAAAGGGTGGTCCGTCAATTAGCTTTTGGTTGACTATGGTGGCAGCTGATTTATACAGTGTTGCAATTTCTATAAAGATGAATGCATTATTATACTTGCCAGGTTTTATTATAATTGCATATTTCTTATGTGGCGAGAACTTACTCAAGCTTAGTATAATAGTATCAGTTATTCCTGTAGTTCAGGTCCTTGTGGGATGGAGATTCTTATTACCTCTTTTCAATGACGAGGATGCATCTTACATAAGGTGGACATATATCAACCAAGCATTTAATTTTGACAGAAAGTTTTTATACGAATGGACGGTAAATTGGAGATTTGTTTCAGAAGAATTATTTTTGTCAGATGTATTTAGTAGAGTACTATTAATTGCAAATGCTTTAACGTTAACATTTTTCATCGTCACAAGATTTGTCTCTCCGAAGATTACAGGAAAATCAATCCCATGTCTTATCAAGGATGCTTTTTTAAGGCCTTTTGGGAGCTCAATTAATAAAGGTAACCTATTAATAGATCATAAGCAAGGACCAAAACTAGTCATGTTGATATTTAGCTCCACTAATATCTTAGGTATCTTGTTCGCAAGGTCATTGCATTATCAATTTCTTTCATGGTACTGTTGGCAATTACCGTTTATGTTATATATGACAGGATGGGGGTTACAGGTTAGTTTTCCTGTATGGTTAGCGCATGAGTGGTGTTGGAATATGTTTCCATCAACCCCATTGAGTTCGTTTTTGTTAATATCTATTTTGTCGGTAGTATTACTTGGAGTGTGGTACAATACCAATGAATGGTTTGCAAATTCACCATCTGATATGACTCCGGTTGATAATACTGGCGAATCTAAGAAAAATATATAGTTTACATTCATTTAATACTAATATAAATACATTATAGAAATAAATACCTCAGATGATTTATAAGTTTCAATTCACTAATGCCGCATCAATAAATTAATTATTAGTATACTAACTTAATAAACACTTAAATTTTAATACCTGGCAATATAATACATATATTTTAGAAATAAAATGCGAATTGAAAATGTCCGTAATACTTAAAATTTCTTACGAAAATAACACTTCCCGAGAATAGTTATCGGATGTTATCGTTAGTCTCTATTTTCGATCGCGTCAACGTTTCCCCAGTTGAATTCATTCATTCCATCGTTTAACGAGTTATCACCGCTTCCATCCAAAAACTGGTTGAAGTCAAAATCAATATCATCTAACCCTCCATTGTTCATTGGAGCTCCAAATAACTGGTTATCATTATTGTTGTTTCCCCCAAGGATTTCAACTGGAAATATTTGATCATTGGATGGATCATGAAACGAAGTTGAGTTAGCTGAAGGAAGCACTTCATCATCCTTTTTATCTTTCGATGGTTCTTCTGGAATAGACTTCTCTTTATTAACATTGTTTTTAATTATACTTTGTTTATTTGGCGATTCCATTGCTGATGTATTCTTACGTTTTCTTTTCGAGACTGCATCAGTCGCTGATTCTGATGCAGGAGTTAATGGGACAGAAAATTCCTTTTTGAATGTTGCTCCACTACTGCTATTATTGTTACTATTATTATTACTGTTTGAAGTACTTGTGGCACCACTATTTACATTCAGCGCATTCAGCACATTCGGCTTTAGGTTAGTTGGTAAAGACGATGCACTTGGTTTTCTACCTCTCTTAGCAGGTGTTTCCTTCTTGCGTTTTGCAGCTGTCGTTGGTGAGGGTTTATTATTAATAACAGGGGAATTCATGCTAGCTGCAGGCGAACCATTCTGTGCGTGAGGTTGTGGATTTGCTTGCTGCAATTGTGCTTGGGGTGGCATCGAGCTTGCATTTAAATCCATTGATCCATTCGGATCTGGGTTGCCACTACTCCTTGCGATATCAAGCCTTTTCTTATTTTGTTTTTCAAGTAGCATTAACTGCATTTGATAGTCTTGAAGTGCATTCATGTTACGATTTGTAGGAGCGCCATTATCGTTTGCATTCGGATTAGTCATTATAACGTTGTCGCCTTGATTTCCCGTTATTGCAGGCTTACCATTATTATTCATTCTGAGTCCTGATGGAGGTTGTGGATGATTAAATGTAGTTGGAGTTTGTCCATTTCCATTATTCATTTGTTGTTGAGGTTGTGGGAATGGCTGTATACTGTTTGGTTGTTGTGTATGTTGACCTTGAGGAGTGACTTGAGGATTCATCCTTGGAACATTTGATGGTGAGTTATTACTCGAAATATCTTGTGCCTTTTGTTGTCCTGGGACAGGTGGCTGTTGAGGGTGGTGCAGTTGTGCGGCAACAGCTTGTTGACGCAAGTTATTCATTTGGTTCTGTGCATGTTGCTGCATTCTGTTCTGGGATTGTTGCTGCTGTTGCTGTTGATTTACAAACATTCTTTGTTGTAAACTAAAATTGTTGTTTGGAGGCATATTGGCGAGCATTTGCTGATGTTGAGGATCAACTTGGTTACCACCCATAGGCATTTGTTGCTTCATCATCATTTGCATCATATAACGCTGTTGTTGTTGTTGTTGCTCCAATTGTTGCTGCTGCTGCGGAGTAAATTGTTGTGGACCGTGTTGCTGATCCATAGAAACTTTCTGCTGTTGGGAAGGTTGCATTTGCTGTTGCATTTGTCCAGCAGGTCCAAACATGTTAGGCTGGGTATTCAAGCCTTGAAGATCTTGTTGCTGTCTTTGTTTCAAAATTTGCGACTGATAATACAGAGTCGCAAGCTGGGAACCACCTTTATTGTTTTTTGCTTGTAAGACATCCCAGAA
The DNA here is from genome assembly GCA_030564605.1 of Debaryomyces coudertii. NCBI lineage: Eukaryota > Fungi > Ascomycota > Pichiomycetes > Serinales > Debaryomycetaceae > Debaryomyces > Debaryomyces coudertii. The sequence goes on from JAKTYF010000001.1 coordinate 137,701, forward strand.
TACTTGCCACCACTCGTATAAAAAACCCTGGGGTGCTTCCATTGCTAATGCCAAACAGGGTAAATTGTTTTCTTTCTGGAACTGTTGGAAGTTACCATTCGGACTATGGGGAGAAGTTTTCGATGTACTTACAGGTCCCAGTGAATTTGTCACATGTCCAGTGTTCATATGAAGGGGTGAGTTGTTGTTAGAATTCGACGAACTATTTTGGATTGATGGCACTTCTGCTTCGTTCACAAAAATTTTTGCTGTTTGTGGAAGCCTGCTCTTGATAAGAAAATCGTATACGTATGCATTCAAAAGTTGTTTTGAATTTGTAGCCTGTGAGTCGCTGATGCTAGTAGAAGAATCCATCGGCGGTTTTTTCGCTGTCGATAGACTAGGTCCGTCGGCTCCTGGAGCCCCAGATGTCTTCTTATTATGTAAATGTGGAGTACTATGATGACTCATGTTAATTATACTGTAGTTTTATACCCTGTTTTTCAATATCACTTATTTGTACTTTATCTTCTTCCTATCTATCGGTATTAAGTGTTTGTAAAAATTACAATGCTCTGCAATCGGATTAACTTCTGCGTTGAATATTAGCCACTCTATTGCCCAAAAGTAGCTCAAATTTAGGTGACTGAATGTATCGAATTGTAGTTATATTATGATAATATCAGCTGATATCTAGTCCAATCAATCAAATATATTCCTGATTAGTTGGATATTGTTTTCTCAGTATACTTAATAGACCCTTTTTTTTGAAAAATTGGGCGTTGATCCTATCGGGAACAAGTAGACTACTGAATACGGAAATAAGTTAAAACTTCCACAAATTCAAGAATTTAATACTATATTTATTATAACCTATAATCCCTATAAACAAACCACGTAGAAGTATAACACAGTATATACATTAATATTCCAAACAATGACAATTTTCAATATCCAAAACAATAACCACTAAAAATAAAATAGTACAATAAATAGCCCACGAAGAATCGGTAAACACGAGCTGATATCAACCTAGATAATACCACCAATGGAAGAAACTAATCTCTAACACCAGACGGTTGCATCACTGATGCTACGGTAGCTGCCGCTTTTGCCCCAGATACTGCTGGAGGTGGCAGTAGAGCTAAGAGACCCCGACAGATATCCAGAAAGCGCACCCGAAGAAAACTGAGAGTCACTTTTGAAGTCTGTGGGTTGGAAAGGATCAAAGGTGGTGGGGATCACCATATTATTCGAGCTCTTCGGAGATGTATGTTGTTTGGTTGGAATTTGTGTAGATGGCGGTAGCGATTGGACTGTCAGGAACGCATCGGGGCAGGTACCGTTAGCTACATTGACAGGAACACCCCCAAAAGCGCTTGGTGTAGATGAAGACGCCTGTGGTTGTTGTATCTGTATCGCAGGCTTGAATGGTACATTGCTTTGGCGTCTCTGGTTGTTCTGATTAACATAAGTGTACTGTCTGGGAGGTTGATTTTCGATTTCCACGAATGCGTTTTCGATAATGTCGATCTGGTGACCAAAAGGCTCCACAGTAATGACTCGTTTAGGATAGTGAAAGGAGTCAGTCATAGCTATAGAGCTAGATGTAAAGCAAAACGTGTCAAGCGTGGGAAAACAATGAAGACAAAGAATAAATTTTATTGGCTTCGATCGATTGTCCCCGGAAATTTTTCAGATGCTCACAATTAGTATCCTACGTGGAGGTAATATCATTTATATATATATATGTCTTACACAGCTCTAAATCGTCTGGAAGACCATATGGACAAGAGAGAATCGTAACATTAACGTCTATACTTTTAGAATACAATAAGATATGACAACTATGGAAGAAAGAAGAAAGTTACTCTAACGTTTCTTTTTTTGTTTAATTTCTTCGTCTTTGGTAGCGTGTAACTTGATTTGGTTTGGATAATCGGGTCTATTACCAATGTGGCCTTGAGACCAGTCGTAACTCATAGCGTAGGCAAATATAGTACCGTTTTTGTTGAAACAGGTGGCCGGTATAGTGTAGTTGACTGCTGGGAAGGTCTTCAATCTTTGTTTAGCATCCTTATCCCAGAAACAGAATGTTCCATCAGAACCTGCAGTACTGAATGTACCGTAGATTGGATGGAATGCAATGGAGTTGACAGAATAAATATGAGACTCTGAGTTAGCAGACGTACGCAATGCAGATGTAGCGTTAGCGCCCGTTGGACTCTTACGATGGCATCTGAAAGAGAATCCATATTTGCTCTGTTCGCTCTCATCGATATACTGGATGGCACATCTTCCTTCAATGGAACCGATCGCAAAACCGTTACCCTGTGGGTAACAACTTATGGACCTGGTTTGCCATTTCAAAGGTGACATCGAGTTTTTGAAGATCTGTTGAGGATTGTTCAAGTCAATTATACTGATTTGTCTCTCGGCACACCCAACGACTAACAATTTCTGCGACGAGTCCATACAATAGACTCTCTCTGGCAAGTTGATGGTGGACACTGGCTGGGGCGATCTCATATCCCAGTACTTCAACGTCTTGTCCCACGACCCTGAAACTACCACTTGAGTGTTAGTAGGACCACATTCAACGTAGCGTACTGCTTTTACTGGCGCATCATGTGCTCCGATTTGCTGGGCTTGTTGCGAAGCTATATCATATAGTTTGACCTGTTTATCAGCCCCACCACTAATTACCTTTGTTCCGTCGATCGACCATCTTGCTGTGAAGACTGGTGCCTCGTGTTCGAACATTGCCCTACCCTGGTTATTGCCAGTATTAGGGTCAATTTCGTAGATGCGGACCTTTTTGTCCCAACTCGATGCTACCAACAAATCTTGTTGTGGTGAGAAGGATATGTCTGATATTGAGTCTTCCGGTGAATTATTAATAGTTATGTCATTTATCAATTCCTGTCCATTAGATGCACTCGTATTGGAGGCGTTAGCTCCAGTATTGCTACTTAAGAAAGACATATTAGCTACTTCTAATGGATCATAAATCGATTACTTTCTTCTACAGTTCTAAATTTCAAAACATCACCAAATTTTTATCGCTGCTAACCTGTAAACATAACCAACATGTAAACATCGATTGATAACACTTGAATTTTGTCTTACTAGATCCACAAGTATTTGGTAGATTGAATAAGACTTAAAAAGACAGTTATTAGTTATATTTGCTATAGACCTTTTGAATTGTCGAGGTTATAGAAAACAGGAGATTTGATAGAGAAAAATGTCATTTTCAGTGCCGAACTCTATCAAAGTTTCCTACAATGACGATGAGATTCCGATACTATCGTATGATCACGACACGCTGATAATGCCAGATGAAAGTAGTGAAGAGAACAAGAGAAAATATGAAAACAATACGTACATTGACTGGAATAAGGAATCGATGGTGGAGTCCAATTCTTCTGCACTCACATATAGGAAATGGACAACGATTATCGTACTGTCGATTATTTTGGGGTATGTGACGACGTTCATTGATTTGGCATCAGTTTGGCTCAATGATTTGAAGAAGGGACTTTGCTTTGGTAAGATCGATAGGTGGTCACTTTCGAACCCGTATCTGACATGCCCAGCAGGTGATTGGTATGACTGGTCGAAGATTTTGGTGGGTGCCGAAGGGTTCTTCTCGAACATTTTTATCAATTTTCCAATCTATTTAGTGTTTGCAGCATGTTGGATTGTAATAGCGGCGTACATCACTATAAACAGAGACATATTTATTAAGCAGTCGGGTATCCCCGAAATCAAACTCATTATATCTGGATTCAATTTCGACTTGCCAGTGTATTTGGGTTTGCACACATTGATTTACAAGACATTCGGTTTGATTCTAGTTGTCAGTTCGGGGTTGTGGTTGGGCAAAGAGGGGCCTTTGGTCCATGTATCTTGTTGTATCCTTAATATTTTGTACGGAATTATCGTAGGCAAAGAAAAGCAGAATGAGGCTGTCAGGAGAGAGTTATTGAGTGCTGCAACAGCGACAGGTATATCTGTTGCATTCAATGCACCAATTGGTGGTGTTTTATTCGTGTTGGAGAGTATTCCTAGCTTCTTTATGCCCACGAAGGTTATGTGGACTTCGTTTTTGAGCGCAACTACTGCAGTAGTGGTTCTTACTGGATTTAAGTTATTTACCGAGGGGGAGAATTTTTATGAAAAGGATTTATTCGATGTGAATTTTGGGAATTTTAGTTGGCTTTTTGTAGAACTTATTCCATTTGTGATCTTGGGTGTACTCGGTGCTTTTTATGGCTACGTATTTATTAATTTCAATGCAAAGTTTTCCTCAAAGCTCTTCAGAGGTAGGGTACAGGGGAAGTTATGTCAGATATTCAATATTTCAGAATCATGGGGCAAATATCTAGAAATTATAGCCATCCTTGTATTGACTAGTTTACTTAATTTCCCATTTGAAATCACTAAGCTACCATTACATGCATATTTAAAGATATTGTTTACTGACTGTCCTAATAATTCTAATACGGATCTAGACTCCAATTCATCTAATTTTATGTGTCTGCCTTCTAATGGCATTACATGCTTAAAATTGGCCTACATTATTATTCAAGGGTTCTTTCTCTCATCATATACATACGGTGTGAACTTACCTGGTGGTATTTTGATGCCTTCCTTGGTATTGGGTGCTTCGACTGGAAGGTTACTAGGTATCATATCGCAAGCATTGCAAAATCAATTTCACTTGGAATCATTAGCAACTTGTACACAAAACTCGTGTCTTGTCTCGCCTTCATCATACGCTGTCATAGGCGCAGCGTCGTTCATGGGAGGTATTACCAAATTGACGATGTGTGTTGTTGTTATTATGTTTGAATTGACAGGTGCTGTTACATATGTTCTACCCATTATGTGTTCAGTCATGGTACTGAAATTTGTTAATGACTGGCTTTGTAGCGACAACATTTATGATTCCTGGCTAAAGAACCACTTCAATAGATATGACAACCAAAAGGGTGAGCCGAATGAAGGAAAAGGTAACGGCCTATGTGATTTCACGAATTTGACATCTTCGGTAAAAAACAGATTGCCTGATGTTACGATTGCCAAAGCAATGATTCCTATAGAAAAGACAAAATACATTTGTCTTACTCCGGACACACCTTATACCATCAAATCGTTGTATTGTTTTATAAATAGTGACAACCATGAAGGCTATCCATTAATCTTGAACGAGAGAAATCGGATTAGCTTAGGATATGTCTATAAGAACATCTTGACATCAAAATTGTCGACTTTAAGCAGTGAGTTGGGTGGATCTGTTATCAGCTTTCAAATTCAAAATTTGCCAAACCACATACTTTCACAACAATTACATTACGAAAGAACTTTTGGAACAGCCGACATGATACGATTAGATATCGCGGCTGAGAATTCGGTTATAATTACGAATGACCAAACACCTTTAGTCTTAGTCTTAGAAATGTTTGAAAAACTAAGCTTGAACTATCTAATTATCATGAATCATAATCCCCATGCCAGTCAACATATGAGTGGCTTTATTGATCGGTTCATCGTTTCCCGATTGATCAATCTGAAATTCTGTAAATTACAAGGCGAGGATATGGATTCTGATAGTGTTCAAGAATTTGACATTGAGAACACTTTAGAAGATGATCATTTATTAACTAGTCGCTTAGATCGTATGAGCGTTGAATTGATTACATAGTACCTAATAGAGACCAATAAACGTTTATTTGCATGTATATTATATTATATCATACCATTTTGATTCGCGATATTTAGTGATCTATATGAAATTAAAGATATCTAAGATTGAGTTGTATATTTGAAAATGGTATAAAACATGCCTTCATCTAGACCTCCACAAACAACCATTGTATTTGAGAATCTTCCTAACAGTTCGAACCTCAACCTATGGTTGATGGGAATAGATACCCAATTTTTTAACATAAACCAAATCTTTCGAGGCATCAAGCTCATTCCAGCAGGGATCCATTTGTTTCATTACTCAATGGCAATTGATAGCGGAAATACAAAAGAAGGTGAATTACTCTCAGATGCAGTAGTATCTTCCAGCTCACGTTATGGTTTCTGGTTTGAGTGTAAGAATAATGATATTTTAATATTAAGATGGGACGAGACATCAGAAAGGTTAAATATTATCGACCCGCAAACAGAGGAAGAACAATTGAATTACAGCAAATACTTGAATACAATTGGAGACGTATATTCGATGATGATCATCTACCCAGAAAATGAACGGGCTTGGTTCAGAAATTTGATTAATTATGTTGACTTTGAACTAGTACAAGAATTTGTACCTTCAGATAATGACATGTACTCGGGTGAAATAACTTCAATGATGCCTTCTAAAGAAGAGAATATGGTTCTATTAGATACTTTAGAAAAAGCCAATCCCCAGGCATTGTCATCATTTGAAGATCAATCAGATAAGGAGTTGACGTATACAATAATACAATTCAAGATGAATAAAAATAAGACAGAATCAGTGAATGAAATAACGGAAAATTATCTCGATAAGTCATGGTATTTAAACCAACTTTATGGCAATGATATTGAATTGATGCTAGGTGAATTACAGTTATCGTTCATAAATTTTGTTATACTAGGAAACTTTTGTTCAGGGTTGCAATGGTTAAATATTTTAAGGTTGATTCTGATGAGCAAAAAGTTTGTGGTATCCAGTCAAAGAGTTGCATTGAATCTCCTTACTGCCTTTCAACACCACCTCGAAAATTTACCCAAGGAATATTTGGTTGATGATCTTGCTCTTAACAACCTGCTTGATTTGCAGACGTATGTTTCAATAATAGAAAATTTTGCCAAAGATATTTTCCCAAAAGATACCTGGGGCTCTAATGGCTGTTGCGGAAAGATGAAACTTTCGGGATTCATCAAGGAGAAGTGGCAAGCGATAATAGATATCAACAAAACTAAGTTCAATATTGATTTTGAAAAGCTTCGTCTAAATAGCTTTGACGAAAATGAAATAGAGGTTTATGATTTGAAGGATTACGATGAAAATGACGAAGATGCTCCAGCCATAGTGTGATAATAAATATGCTCTTTTTACAATCTATATGATTCTATCTATTTATCCGCTTTTTTCTTTTTCGACTGCTTCTTTAGCTTTTCCTCCCGGGATACGATCTTTCCTTTATGAATATCTTTACCTTCACTAAGTAAGTTAGCATACGCCTCACGATATTCCTCCTTTTCCTCTGTGGTCATTGCATTCCACTCATTAGCGATTTCTCTTCTCGACTCCTTCTTATCTAGATGACTATACTTTGGATGTGTTATAGAAAAATAGTAATTCCAAGCATGAATGAACGTAACCGTTCCTAATCTAGACCGCTTCTTTGGCGCAGTGTTTTGTTTTGATATGTTTGTATTTAACGATGGTATATCCTCCTTCAACTGGGTTCTATATAATGCATCCTCCTTTTGTTTCTTAATATCTGCTCGTGTAATCTTTGTCATGATTGGTTTCGTGCTGACGTCTACTTTTCGACCCCAATCATCCACAATTTTTTGTAATGCTTCGTATGACTGTGGGGCATCTTTTATATCAGGATATGCGTCCTCTATAGCCTGGTGTATATTCAGTGTCGTCCATCTATAGGCATAGTATGGTTTCGGTATGATAAACCATCCGTAGTTTGTGTGTATTGCATGAAAATCGTATGGCTTGTCGACTACCAAATGTGATGGTGAGAATTCTATTTGCTTGGAAGCTGCTGTACGGTAACCAGCTCTCGTCAGCACTCCATAATACATCTTGCTCATTCTAAACATTGTGAATCTTCTTATTTTAATTGCACTTTTCTTTTTGTCTCCAGTAATTTTGTGATAAATATTTTTCGCATCGGGGGTTTATCAAATAATCGACTCCAGAATTACAATTTATAAGTTTCTTTCAACAATAAAATATAATAAGTAGGATGCAGACACCCAACTCGCCTTTATTTCCTGCTCAACAGTTGACGTTATCACCCAGTGTTTTAAGCTTGGGTGGGCTTGCCGGTGCAGTAAGTGGGGTCGAGAGTTCGGCATTAATTCCACAGTTACCTGATAAGCCATTAACACTGACATCGTCGATTCAAGCGTACATTATACCGGCAGAAAAAAACTTGTTTATGCAAGGATTTGAACCAGAAGAATATGAGGATAGACCACCAACATTATTAAGAGGCTGTTTGTATTTGCGAGTATTGAAACCGTCAAAAATTAAATCAATAACTCTTACATTTAAGGGTCAACAAAGGACAGATTGGCCAGAAGGAATCCCACCGAAAAAGACATCGTACGTTGAGTTGAATGATGTGTTGTCCCACACATGGCCGTTTTACCAACCGGGAAATCCACTCCACAACAATAATGGAGGAGCAGACTTTTTCCAAGAGTTGCCGAAAGAAAACAGACCTGATACCGATAACTTGTCTTTGAACCCAACAAGCAATAACTCGAGGTCTCATTCACCACTACCAGACAATGGACGAGGCAATTTTTTCACTAGAAATTTATCACCAGCTACAAGTTTTATGAAGAGAGCAACATCTCCGTCCTTGGCTGTGAATGAGTCGTTTTCAGATCTTACATCGGTTTTATCTGCGGAAGCGGATCCCACAAAGGCAGGGTTCTTTCCTCCAGGTGATTATGTTTATAACTTTGAGCATCCATTACATCCCTCGATCCCGGAAACTTCTTCAGTAACATTTGGTGAGGTGTTCTATTATATTGAGGTTTCGATTATAAGAGCCGGTACTTTTAAACTGAACTTATCTGGGAAGCTACCAATAAATATCATTAGAACGCCTTCAGAATCTAATATGGAAGAAAATGAGCCTATAATAATAACGAGAGATTGGGAAGACCAATTAAGATACGATATTGTCATAGGACGGAAATCTATCGTCTTAGATTCATACTTGCCTTTGGCATTTCGGTTTGTACCATTATGGGGCAAAGTTGCATTGCACAGGATTCGAGTATATTTATCCGAAAACCTAGAGTATTATTGTCAGAATAAAAAGGTTCATAGAATTGAGCCATCGAAAAAGTACCTTTTGTTGGAGCATAAGGCAAAGAAAGGGAAATCATTATTATCTAGAAATCTGGGTCAGAGCGAGAGCGAAGAAGACGAAGAAACTTTACCGAAGGAATTAGAATTTCAACTATTTGTTCCAAGAGTGTTAAATGGACGGGCGAAGCACGAAATACACCCAGATACCTCGTATGAAAATATACAGGCCCATCATTGGATTAAGATTTGTTTAAGACTTTCTAAAACCGACCCTGAAGATGCAACTAAGAGAAAGCATTATGAGATCCTGATTGATTCACCTATTCATATTTTGTCTTCATTAGCTGCACATGCAAATACATTGTTACCAGCTTACGACGAACACGTTGTATTGGGCTCATCTTATAATTTACCACAATATTCTACAGTTACGCCACCCTTGTCTCCTGAGGTCATACCTATTGATACGACGATAGGTACTGGTAAAATAAAGAGAGCTGGTACTGAAAATGGCACATCTTTGGATGAAATGATTGAAAGCTCTCACCCGAAGTTTGAGCATATTAATAACAACCATACTGACTTTATCGATTATGATGCTGATATGCATTTGGAAGCAAATTTATACCAGCCAGCGAATGACAATAAACCTGAAATGCATTCACCCCAGGCTGTACCACTTCTGGGAACATTTAATTCGCCGATGCAGAGACCAATCCACCTTGTTAGAAAGCCATCTATAAACCCTCCTCCTTTTCAAGAAAATTCTAAAGATATGCTTATAGGCGTTGATAACTTCCCACCACCAGCATATGAAGAGGAACACCATTCGTTATCTATGTCGCCGTTAAGAATAGATGATGGAGATGATAGGGGTAGGAGTAGATCAATTCCTCGAGTGCCATCAGTAGCTCTCACTGTCCCTCATGAAGGTCCCGTGAAGAATTTGTTAAGCCAACAACTAAGAAAGTCCGAAACTAGGCTTCCTAGAAAGCTTGAGGGAGAAGATATCTCAGATTCTGCTATCTCATCTATCAAACCACCAACCATGAGCCCTATGAGAAATGCTGTGAGTCCATATAGACGAACAACAGAAGGGTCTATAAGACACTCAAATTCTAGTGCAAACTCTAGTGAAACTGGTTTAACTAATTCAATCATAAGTTCTGCTCAATCTAGTGAAACTAAGACTACTAATGATCAAGATGACCTCGAAAGTTCTTCCAACATGCATGAATTTGCAAAGGAAGTAAACGACAAGGAAAATGCAAGTAGAAAATTTAGCACTGAAGATTCTGAACTTGAGAGAGAAAAATCAGAAAATAGACATGAATCTCGTCAATCATCGATTCTGTCATTGACGTCGTCACTTGAGATGCCGATTGAGCAAACACTACCATTATTAAAACAATCTAATTCTTCATTATCAGCTCCTAACGCAAATTATAAAACCATGAACTCATCGATCCATTCTTTGAATGATAGGAGAACAAGCAATGTACACGAAATAACGAAAATTATTGACTTGGTAGAAGGACGTGACTTCAACGACGACTTCTACCGAGTTAATGATAATTTGTCGCATTTGAGAAATCCAAGAATCAAAAAACACTACCAGAACAATTCTGATGGCAATTTAACAGAAAATGAGATTAATAAAATCAGACAAAAATCATTTGGAGTTGTAAACAATAATCATCGTGACAGATTATCAAGTATCAATTCGTCGGGTGAATCGACTGTGGAAGATGACGAGACAGACAGTGGACAACCTTCTAACTCCAATGCAAAACCGAATTCAAATGATTTGGTCAAACCTACCTCCGGTTCACCTGTTCCGGGATTTAATTATGGATACATTATAGAGTAATGGCCATATGAATACACAGAACATTTACATACATGTCTTTAAGATTAATCTAGACTTGACATTAACCTCAATTTCTTCAAATTATTGCAAAGAGTAAAAATATTGAGATTTTTGTGCAAATAAACATGATAGATAGGTCCCAAAAGATAGTGAAATATATGACTCTAAATTTGTGATCTACAACATCAACATTTTGATATCATAATTCGATATATTCAATACATACGATTAAACATATATATCTATTTCATGTAGGAAAAAAGAACAGATTGAACTATTTATCCTTTTCTGTCAACCCGCCTAACCATTCGAATAAGATACCTAAATCCTTGTTGGCGACATCTTCTTTTTCACATGCTTGGTCATACCATTTTTTACCCACTTCACCTAAGAACAAAAATCTATTATTACTTTTAGCACTTTCAGTAGCCAACACCAAATCTTTTCTGGTCAACTTGGTGACAAAACCTCCTTTATAGTCACGATCTGCAGGTAAGTCGTTCTCCTTTGGATATGCACCTTTGATAGGGCAGTTGTCAACCGACGCCCAAGATTTACCGGTGGACACTGACACCAACTTTGCGTAGTTCTTCAAGTCCAAACCAAACGAGTTCGCTAATTGGAACGAGTCTGCCACGGCCAAGTTAGTAATAGCTAACAAGTAATTGTTAGCCAATTTGGCGGCCAATCCGGTGCCGTGGTTCTTGCCACAAGGGAATATGTTGGTGCCCATTTTGGACAACAAGGCGTTCAAAGTGGGAGAAATATCGTGGTCTGTTTCTCTCGATAACATGAACGACAAAGTCCCTTTGCGAGCACCCGCTACTCCCCCGGATACCGGGGCGTCGACGAAGTCGAAGTGAGGAATCTGTTCCTTGACGTACTTGTGGACCTCAATCGATGTGGGGATGTCTATGGTCGACGAGTCCACAAACGTCGTACTCACCCCCGAAATGTCAGTTGCACACTTTTGGTAGTTTTGAACCAACTCCTGGACCACCGACTTGACGTGCTTGCCCTCGGGCACCATTGTCATAATGTACTCCATCTGCGAGTCCACCTTGTGCACAAAGTCTCCAAGCGACTCCAATGGCTTCACCAAGTCCTTGTTTGCGGGCGTGATCTTGGTGACGTTGTCCACAAACCTCTGTGTGTTAGCTGAATTCAAATCGTACACATACAACTTGTCGTCGCGCTGGAGCTGGTTGTAGATGTGTCTACCCATGTGCTGGCCCATCTCACCAAGTCCAATGAACCCATAGTTCGTCCTCGTCAATTGCGACGTGGAGAATCTGCGAATGCTATGTCTAGTCGAAATCATTATCTATTGTTACTATGCCTTTATCTGTAATTACCACTCAATGGTTGAATTTAAATTTGTAGTACAACTTGTGGATCTAAATACCAATGGTGAATCAAAATATCTATTTTTCTCATGATTGTAGCACCTATATATAGTTTCTCCATACATAACCCCGGATTTTCCCCTCCTTTTTCCGTCTGGTTATTACAATAACAATAGTATCGCCTACACGGATTTGCATGCTTAGTTTGTCTCAATATCCCCTGGTGATCGTGCCATACGATTTGCGGGTGTTTATTCCATGGGTATTCAGGGTGAATTGTTCTGCACCCAACTTCCCCATATTTTCAGGTGCACCGGAGTGGCACCGAGAGCTATAGCCGACGCAATAAGAGGCCGATGAGGCAGTCCGGGATAGATGCAAAGGTCAGACAAAGGCAATTCTAAAGTGGGTCCAAATTGTAGTCAGGGGCATCAATGGTATTAGTGTTTCATTAATAGTGGTCTGGATATTGCAGGTATTGGTTATATAGTGGTTGAATAGTGGCGTATCCGACCGAATTGGAGGCCCCCAAATAGGGTGGGTCCCCAAATGGCAGGATGGGGGGTCACAAAACCACAGGACGACACAGGTTTTTGAGTCTGATTTGGGAGAGCGCTAAACGGTAGGCGACTGCGGGATGATATGTCGCGTAAATGTAACGTAAATGTCGCGTACAGTATGTCCGTCGCCAACAAGAGTGTGGTGGGGAGTCGCGAACGGAAACTAGGTCCCGAGGATATAGGGAAAAAGCGGGTCTCCGCATTCTTCGAACGACATGAGCCACACGGGCTACAATAATGCGACATTTTAGCAATAAAATAAACCATGGGAAGGGCCTATAATTTTATGTAACATATATACTAGATGAAAAGCATACTGAACAATTGTTGAAAGTGAGATAAGTAAATAATCAGAATTATAATGCGAAAATTGTATATATCTTATAGTCATTATTGGGAAAATTGTAAGCATGTGAACATATTTCTATTTTTTTAAATATGCACCAAATTTATAAAATATGACATTTATCGTACCACATACAAAAAGGGTTAGAAAAGTTGTTGCCCATTGAGCACCATTCCCTCACGCATTTGGAAATCAAACAGTAAGAAAATGTCAGTACATGGTAGCAACGTATTGGTTGATATTTCAGAGACAGGATCGTATGTATAAACATGTGATTAAAATTAAAATACTCCTCGACCAAATACTGAAAACCGATAATAGGACCGACTCATTGATAGTGAGAATGAGCAGTCCATGCAATGATAAAAAATTAATCGGAAAAGTAAACAAACCTGTCATCACTAGAAGAAGATTGAATTCTGGAGTTTGTACTCCCCCATTTTTCTCAACGAACTTCTTAGGAGATAATGGTGAACCAAGACCGATAAACTATCTTCTGTGACCGCGGATTAGGGTTTAAAGACAGCCTTGCCAATGTACGGGAATAGTAGATAGTTGAAGCTAGTAGAAGCATAATGCCAATGTCATGTAGTCCGTGAATATTAAAAGGGTGGGATTTATGCACGACAATGCAATACTTTCAAATAATGATACAGGGATTCTCAATAGAGCATAATATCTATTATCCCTGGTGGTCTTTCTAAGAGCCATTTTTCTATAGTTTTATGTAGGACTCTTATGCCTCCCATGTATGGTGGTGATTAACAATTTTTGAATTCGTTTCATGTAGTTGGACTTAATTAATATATCTTAGAGTTTTTGACCTAGTTAATCACACCATGTTGGAAGAAATTAATACTACCTAGGTTACAATAAAAACTACAAGCCTGAACACTAGTAATCCGAGGGTTTTGCTGCATTCAAAGCTAAGATGTTGTTGCTAATTCAGTAGAGGTGCCATCTGGTTTGAGCCATGATTTTTAAATATGATATGTGTAAAACCAATAGAATTTTTGTAGGTTATTAGAAGAAGGGGAGAATCCAACAATGTTTTGTAGAGCCGTTCATTTTGAGGGAGTGAGAAATTTTGCAATAAATATATAATTTTGTTCCCCCACAAAAAAAAAACAGTTATTCGGTACACTAAATATGACCAATAGTTCATCCCAAACAAACGTTAAGACCAAGTACAACCTCGCCAAACCCACACCTGCGTACTACCCACATGAAGGATCTCCCATTTACGCCGATAAGAAGTTATACGAGGCAATTGGGGCATGCGACAAGACCCTCGTGGAAAAACATTTGTGTCAGCCCAGAAGAGGCATAGCTGTCAAGATTCCTGCCAAATCTGTGTTTAGAATAACCACACCAGAGGGACCACAGGTATGCGACTTGAATATCTGGAACTTGCACAACCCCAGAGAGAGATTTTGGGCTGCCCGGAGTCGCCAATTGCACTCAGCACATGTGTCGACGTATGATAGGCTCTGGTCCAACCTCCCGTACCTTCGTCCGTTGGTGACTATCACCGGCGATTCGATGCTGGCGAGGGGACAGGACGAATGGGGTGGAAGGCTTCATGATTTGAATGGGACGAGATGCGATCCGTACATCGACCAGCTCATCAGTGAACAAGAAAATAACTTCCATTGCCATTCGAACTTGCTTCGAGCAGTCATGCCCCATGGGTTAACTGAGTTCGACATCCACGACGTAATAAACGTATTCCAGGTGACAGGTTTGAATGAGTACGATCAGTACTTTATGGAGGCATGCCCAGCCAAAGCAGGGGATTACTTTGAATGCTTTGCAGAACAAGACTTACTCATTGCCATTAGTGCATGTCCAGGTGGTGACTTGTCTCAATGGGGCTGGGGCGAAGATGGTGACAATTTAAATAGCCTGAAGATGTTGGATTGTTGCAGGCCTTTAGGGATAGAGGTGTACAAGATTAACGATGAAAAAGTTTTAAAAGCCTGGCTGCCACCAAATTTTGTTGAATACAAGGGCAATCATGGATTACAAAATCCTGCTTAGTATTTTCTAGTACATCTATTATTCTATTTACATCATATAGTACCATCTATTGATTGGCCTATCCAATCACTAATCATGTCATTGGTAATGAGCCCACTAATATTGCTTCCACTGTAGCGTAAGTTTTGCGTTTTGATCATTTGTTCTAGGAACTCAAAACTATCCGTTATTTTGTCTTCCGAAATCATACGGTCTGGTTTTTGATCAAATGACAAGTCAAATTTATTTACAATCGCTCCCTTGTCTACGTGGAACTTAACAGTGAAACCAAAATTTTCGTTGTATAGTTCATGACTAAACTTGGGCGTGGATCCATACTTCCATTTCCATTGTTTTAACTCTTCTGCCAAATCATATATTTGTTGATGCAATACCGTTGATTCATCTATCGTCACAACTCTTGCGTAGTTAGAAAATGCCTCCACGAAGTCCGTAAGGTTGAAAAGATCGTTGTGGTTGTAGTCGTCAACTTCTTCTTCGGACTTTTCTTTCTGATCGCCGTTTCTTTTTTCAGCGTGGCCATAGTTATGACTAAATCCATCACTCACTAACTCAATGAACTTTTCGCTTGGCAATTTCAAATTTACGACCTTTGACTTAACTGAGTTAATAGAAGCCATTGAATCGACAATGCCTAATTTGCGTTCATCCCGCGAGAGTAGTTTACCCAAAACATCTAACTTCAGATCTAATAACATGGTTCCATGATGGTAGGATTTTCCTTTCGACAATTTATAGGCTGATCCACTTACTTTATAATTAATCCCATCCGGCTGCTTCACAGTGGTAATATCTCCCCTATCATTGACCTCCAATTTATATTTAAGTTCCGGATATTTATTCACTGCATCTCTTACAACCTCAGCAAATTTGAATCTGTCAAATTTAGACTTCGTGGTCATGAATGAAAAATTAATATTTCCAAGGTCATGGACGACAGTTCCACCACCTGACCGTCTTCTCACAAGAGGAATGTGCAATGAATTCAATAGAGGTAGATTAGCTTCTTTCCACGGATTCTGGTTCTTTCCTATAACAACACATGGCCAATTTTTGTAGAACATTAATCTGTTATAATTGGCTGTGGATTCATTGTCTGGAATCGGCATATCGTTATAGACATAGTCTTCAATTGCAAGATTCAAATACGGATCTTTTAATTTGGAGATAAAAATGACTGGTTCTTTCAATTTGGTGTACTCCCGCAATTGTATTTTGACATCTGGGTATTCGTGCACTAACTCCTTGTATAAGTTTTGTTTATACTTCTGGATGTCTTCAGATTCTTTATAGTATTGGAAGTCCAGTAAATTAAAATCATCATAATCACCTGGTTTCAAATCGTCTTGAAATGGAGTACTAACACTTCCAAACCGTCTCCGTATCTGTCTACCAAATAATTTACTGTATGAATGAAGGATAGGTAGTCTAATCATGCTCAATGGTATGTTTGAAATATTATCTATTTTGTAGCGATTTTTTTAATTCCGATATCAGTGAAAAAAATTATTACAGAAAATTTATAAGTATCTTTTCCTGTTCACCAATACAAATACGTTTCGCATGAATAAGAATAACGTATTGGAAAGGCATTTATTGACCAGATGCTATTCTTCTGAAGCTAGAATCGAAGAGCTATTAGCTACGAGGTATTCGATAACAGGAGATCAAAAGCCTTCGCTTTTATTAACACCTACCGGCCAAGATACTGATAATAATAAACCAAAGTCATTATTGCATCAAGAAAAATCTAAACAATTAGACGAAACCCACAAGACCAGAAAGTATAATACTCGGTTGGAATTAAAAAATTATATAAAAACTACTTTGAATAATCAACAAAAGGTGATTAAGAAGATTCAAGCATACAATAGACTAAAAAAACAAAATGGTAAGAAGAAGCCGTTTCCGATAACAAAATTATTGGCACATTACAGCATACCAATATATGAAGAATTTATACCTATTAATAATTTATGGCAAGATTACATGCAAAACTTATTATTTCCATCGGTGAACAATAAACTTCCAAGCTTGATTTCAATATTACCTAAATTGTCTAGTGCTGATTATCATGGATGTTTACTAACAGTAGTAAAATCGACTAACAGACTACTAGTGGGTGTGAGAGGAACAGTTGTTTGGGATACTCAACATTCATTTATATTATGTGTTCCCAGAAATAACGATTCTAAGGAGTGGAATGAGAATAAAGATCTATTCTCGCCTTCAGAACAAGTCGGGGGCTTGAGAGTGGTTCCAAAGAAAGGGTGCTTATTTGGGTTTGATGTTATTATACCAAACAATGAGGGAGAAGAACAAGAGGATGAATGCATTGGCTTCACTGTTATTGGCTCAAGATTCGAATTTAGATCTGTTGATAGGTCTGGTAAAAAATTTAAAAATCACAACGTTGATGACATTTTATAATACTGTGTATATTAGATATGTATAATATTATGTAAATTTCGATTTTAATTTATTTAATTGGAGAATTAGCAATTCATCATGATGTGCATTCAACTTTTTCAAAATATTTTGAATACCCTGTAGGATTTGTTTCTTTGAATCTTGTTTCACATTCTTGGGATTTTTGGCTAGTAATAAGTTTATTTCTTTAACCAATTGCTCTTTGTCAAAAACGTTAGGAAATTTAACTAGTTCAGGTCTCTCTACTATTCCTTTAACGCTTGAATTTGAATCACTATCGTCGTTCTCAAAATCTTTTTGCAAGTTCTGAACAACCGTTTCAAATTCTGTATTAAATTGTTGTACGTCACCGCTTATAAATTCTGAGAGCTCATTGAATACGATATCAAGATCATCTTCATTGATTTCTTTGGTTTTGGTTATAGGCTCGTTAGGTGAGTTCGTAAAAATTCCAAGACCATCTAATGCATTGTCTTTAGCCACAAGTTTTGGTTTCGATACGTCGCCCAATATTTGACTCAATTTTATTAATTCGTAGTAATTATTGTATATGATAGACTTCTTAGCCAGATCATGTGAGTTAAACTTATTCGTTATAGAATTCCGTAGTTTCAATATTTCTTCAACTGGTGTTGTTTTCATAAATTTGGATAATTCATTAGGGTTATTAAAATCAACATCAATAATTTTCTCAGTGGTAACCAGAGAATTTGGTTTCGGAGATTCTATGATTTCATTCTTTGTCTCTTGTTGTATTTTATAAAAGTCTTGTAATGCTTTCCTTCGTGACAGTACTTGACGGGATGTTGATACTGACGAACTATGTGGTGATCCAGTTTGTGGTAATGGGGACGATGGATGAGATGGCGTGGTTGATTTCTGTCGGCTTGGTGCCGAGGATGGTTTCTTATAAGATAATATAGGCGAATCTGACATAATTAAATAAATATGTGCTGTTCGATGTGCATTTTTTGATTGTAATTTTATATCGCGAGTATGAAGTACATGAATTGCAGAAATTTGAACGTCCAGCAAAATGTATGTACTCTGCTATGTAAGTTTCTATAATATAACACATGAAGGGTATTATGGAGTAAAATATTTATAAGCTAAAATTACAGAGGTGAAAAAAAATTAATGCATTATTCATATATCCAAGAATCAAGGTAAACCAAGTCAGGATCTTGCTCAGCACTTGGTTCGATGACTGAAAAGTGATCAAATATGGAGAATGGTTGATTTGCTAGTAACAGCTTAACTGGTGAATCTATTAACTTTTCGTGGGATTCGTCCGCATATGCTCTACCATAACCGGCTTCCAAGACACTTTGCCATGTAGCCTTGAATGTATCAGTAGTATGTTTAATGAGTTCCAACTTATCATCGTAGATTAAAACATCACACAATGATCTGACGTCGTTAATGGCCAAGTCAATATTGGTAATATTGTTGGATGTGATAAATTCTATAATTGTGTCTAAGTTTACAAAGCCTGTATGATTTGCCGGGTAGGTACATTGGAAGATGTTATTGTTCTGTGAAGGAGTCTGAAATGCAGTAGGGTATGTCTTCGAAGCTACAAATCTCCAAATAACCGTTAGTAATGAATCAATGAATTCCGTGTCTAATTCTGAGTCTGTGAACCATGGCCCCCCAGTGACTTCGATAGACGGTTGTAAATTGTACAACATGTAGATTTTTCTTGTGGGGTGTTTCACAGACTTAATTGACTTAATGTATCTTTGGTTTTCTAATGCTTTCAAACATCTTACCACAATATGCTGATGCAAGTTAGTTTTCGCCTTGATGGTCTTCGTCCAGATACCTTCACGACCAGATGCTTCAATATATGAATAAATCATTGCTTCATCCTCGGACATTGATGTGATTTTAGAAGCTTCGCTTAATGAAATGGCCTGAAATTTCAATTCATCACCTTGCTTTACTAACTTAACCAATTTTCTATTGATCAATTCTTGCGCAATCATCAAAAGGTCGCCCGGAACAGATATTTGAAGGAAGTCTTGTAGTTGCTCTTGACTGAACAAGGTGGATGATGGAGATTCCAACATCTTGTTGTGCAATGTACGGGCCTTTTCAGATAAGTCTGCCATTATAATGCTCTTAGTTTTCCGCTACAATTTTTTTTCCAACTGTGTTTTAATAAAAAATTCTTTACGTCAAGTGTTTTTGAAGTCTCTGACGATGACTCCCCACTATGCTATTTTGACCGTAAGTGCTATAATTTTTCAAAGACGGATCAAACTTCTTTAAATTTTTTTTTTTTTTTTCAGTTGTGCGTAGGGGAGAAGAGCCATACGATGTCACAAAATATTGAAACCTCTATTTGCATCCTGCTTTAATATTAGACTAAATGGCATATATAAGGTATGCATAATGAGTTCTCGCAAGTTAAATCGAAATATAATACCGTCCTTAGAGGATGACATGGAAGATGATAGCTTAGTAAATCAATCACCAAAAACAATCCAATCACAGCCTATATTTAAGAAGAAGGGTCTAAAGGGAAAGAAAATGAATCAAAGAAAAATAAATCTTGATTTTGACGACAGCGACGAAGAATTTGGAGAGACAGGATTTCTGATTAACAAGAAGTCGAAGTTTAAGTCACCACATTCGTTCATAGCAAAACGTCAAACATTTACATCAACTGTGGATAATAAACCAAGAACAAAAAAAAACGACGAGAATGTGAATTATACACAGGAGTATCTCAAGGAGCTCAAGGGTCAACAGGAAGAGTGGAACGAAGATATGATGCACATAGATGAGCCCGTGATCGTAGAAACAACGCCGGCTCAGGTCCTACAAGAGTTTCATAAAGGCACACCTATAGATAATGATAATGACAAACAAGAAAACATAATACCTGTTAACGAATATGGCAATGATGATAATGATAGTAATTATACTAGTAAAACTGGCAATAACTTCCCTGTTGACGATGATTTAATGCTCGATAATGATGACGCATTTATTGATGATGGCCCTTTAAATTTGACTAATGCCAAAAAAAACTATAGCATTGACATAGATGAGGATTTATACGATATGGTTTTACCCGTGGGAGACGAGGATTCAGAAGTGGAGCCCAATGTATCGAAACCTATAGTGAATAACGTCATAGGGCCTCTAAATATTACAGAACACCTCGAACGGTTAAAACTGTCTATTGAGAAGCTTAGATCTTATAAGAGGGAGTCAGAATCACAGCGACAGTGGGTAATAACTCAATTGGATGATATAAACGAGACTAAAGAACAGTTATTGATCGAATTGAATCTGTAAGTATTTATGTAGAACCTGAATTTACGCCTACTACAGTAATTCTGATTCGGACGATTTATTACCGCGCTTAATGAAAAATTACTGGATTAGTGAGTCACTACACCTTTGTATATATAGATAAGAAGAGAATCGTTTGGTAGAAGAGTACTTTAAGCAGCAAACATGATACTGACACCAATAAAAACCATGAGTAGAAGAAGACTATTCGCAACGTCTACTACGCTCAGATCTAAACCAAGACATTTGGTAAATATCATACAACTTTCAAATGAAGAGTTGGCATCGTTAGTTAGTAAGGCAGAAGCATTAAAAAAGCAAGTTAGGTCTGGTGCTCTGGCACCAGTTGAACAGCATCAAAAGCTTCTTGGAAAGCTAATTGCCTTGCTTTTCTCCAAACGGTCCACAAGAACAAGAATTAGTACTGAAGGGGCTGCGGCATACTTTGGAGCCCAACCAATGTTCTTAGGAAAAGACGACATTCAATTGGGAGTAAACGAGTCGACGTACGATACTACCAAAGTTATTTCGTCTATGACATCCTGTATCTTTGCTAGGGTCAATCGTCATCAAGAAATCCTTGATTTATGTCAACATTCTTCAGTCCCAATCATCAATTCGTTGTGTAACATGTATCACCCATTACAGGCAATTACGGACATTTTGACCATCAAAGAAGCATTTGGAAAGACTAAAGGGTTGAAGTTGGCTTGGGTCGGTGACTCCAATAATGTCATCAACGATTTGGCAATTGCATCATTGAGATCAGGTATTTCCGTGTCGATCTCCATACCAAGGGACATCAAATTTGATACCGAAGTCAGCAATGCTGCTACACAGTTAGCCAAAGAAAATGGAGTATCGTTCGAGATAGTCCACAAGCCAATTCAGGCAATCAAGAATGCAAACGTAATAGTTACGGACACCTGGATTTCAATGGGCCAGGAATCAGAAAAGCAGGCCAAGCTTTTACAATTCGATGGCTACCAGATAACCCAAAACATGATATCCCATGGAGACGCTTCTTCCGACTGGAAGTTTATGCATTGTTTACCAAGACACTCCGAAGAAGTGGCAGATGATGTCTTCTACAGTAAAAACTCCTTGGTATTCGACGAGGCAGAAAATAGACTATACGCAGCAATGGCTGTGATTGAAGCATTTGTCATTAACAAAGGTGACTTACTTAAATAGTTGCTAAATAGACTACCGTTTACGATTTGATTTAAGATTTCGTTTAATAGTTCATTTAATATATCATTTTACCAAGCAAAGGTGTTTCAATATGACCTTTTTATATCGCTACAACAAATTCAATCGGACACTGAACATCCTATTAACAAACTTTTTGTCTTTATCCGTGTAGCCTATTCATACCATTAAGTTTCGTATTGTATTGATAAAATGCCTTATAAGTAGCGGTTCGCAATTAATTACTAAATTCGGGTGTTTTGCTCCACAGTTCAGATTACTATATAAATGATCATATGTCCACTAAAAGATGATAATTGATTTATCATATTAAGAAAAGACAAGATAAAGCAAAAATGACATCGGTCTTTGTTTCAGGAGCTACAGGGTACATTGCTCAACACATTGTGAAAACATTACTCGAAAATAATTACAAGGTTATCGGGTCTGTGAGATCTTCAGAAAAGGGGGAGAAAATGAAGAGGTTGTTGCAGTCGTCTAATTTCAATTACGAAGTTGTAACGGATATTCAGAAAGAAGGAAGCTTCAACGATGCGTTGAGAAAGCATCCGGAGGTGACTGTTTTCTTGCACACGGCGTCACCATTTTCTTTCCTGGCTAAGGACGTCGAGAAGGAGTTATTATTGCCAGCTGTTAACGGGACCAGGAATGCGTTGAAGGCAATAAACGAGCATGCACCGCAGGTCAAGAGAGTAGTTGTGACGTCGTCGATTGCGGCGATCAAGGTGGAAGCCAAGGAGAACGACCCTACGTTCACGACGACCGAGCAGACATGGAACCCCATTACGTGGGAACAAGCACTCGCGAATCCAGTGGCAGGCTACCGTGGATCGAAGACATTTGCGGAAAAAGCTGCATGGGAATTTGTAGAGATGGAAAAACCACTGTTTGTGTTGACGACTGTCAACCCGGTGATCGTTTTTGGGCCGCAGGCATTCGACAGCGAAGTCAAGGAGACGTTGAACACGTCGGCTGAGATCATCAACAATTTGTTGAAGTTGAAGCCGAACGACTCGGTTCCTGCGCTGAGCAACGCATTCATTGACGTCAGAGACGTCGCCAGGGCCCACATAATCGCGTTCGAGAGCGAAAAAACCGCCAACCAGAGGTTATTACTCAGCGAAAGACGATACTCCTCACAATTGGTGTTGGATCTCATCCATAAACATTTCCCACAATTGAAGTCTCGAATCCCAATCGGGTCACCAGGCATATATCCAGACACCTCCAATCTTTCCAAAACCGACAACTCAAAGACTAAGGCCATGTTGGGCTTCACTCTTATCCCTCTCGAAAAGAGTATAGTGGACACGGTACAGCAGATCGTTTCGGCCGAGGACAATGCTAAAAACCACCGTTGATCCCCGACAACACTCCCGACTACACACCAATCCCTATTTACTGCTCCACAAACCACAAACCACCATAACACACGACCAGTTGTTGCATACGCGGTTCCTGGTATATACGATATGGGTCCTTACTCGTGCCGTCAGCACAGCCATGTAAGTGTGATTGCTATCGCAGTCTTCAATCCTGGGTTTCGCTTATTTTGCAATTTTTTTTATGTGATTATTCAGAACTGGTATTCTTTTACACGTTATCCCACACCGCCACCGCATCATCAGATGTTGGAAGTGTTGTATCTGGCAAGATATAGTATATAGTTAATATATATTTATCTAAAAGTTTTTTAGAGAAGGATTTATTGGTCTGCACATAATTGCGTGCATATTCTAGACAATACTAACTGTTTTAATATTTGAGCCTAGGCCAGTATTATTGCTTTAAATTAGCAGAATGTGATTCACTAATAGCCCTGCAATTAATTACGTAGTGTTATGATTTATAATTATGTAGTTTATTACGCTTATTTTCCACTAGTGAGGCACTGGTGCAATATTGAAAAATTATTCTGGTATAGCCTGCCTTGATAAGAGCTTACAAACTGAAATTCCACATGTTACATCAACGACTAAATAAGCAGTCATATGGGTCTATTTATGGAAGAGGACAGTTTTTGCAAACGATTTACTTCTGGGCATCAAAATAGGATCAAAAACGGTGACCATCATGAAAACAACATTGGGAATAACCTTTGGCCATAGAAGAATATTATTGTATTCACTACTTGTGTTGTCACTTCTTGCGCTGGTTTGGATAGTCCGGGATGTGGGTCTAGATAGTAATAAAGTTGTCGATCGAGTGCAGGGAATGTACAGGTCGAGACTACCAATATCCAATTTTGCTACCAATGAAACATTGGTCATATACCCTCGTGGATTTGAGTTGAGGGCACCCAGGGATTTGAATGACTACTACAGAAAGCATTTCAACACAGATAAAAACAGAGAGTTTAATGCGGTAACGTTTAACGGGCCTCATTCAGCGTTAACAGAAAAAATCAAACGTAACGACTACCGCAATCATGAGATTTCCATGTATGATACAACGAAGGAAATCTTCAGCGATATGAGCAAGTGTGACAGGGATATCAAAGCCAAGTTCAACGCCGAGATCAGCAGGGCCAAGAAACACGATGACTCTCTTACCACGGTTGTGAAAAAGTTGGTACACCAGTTGGAACACGACGATTCTATGAAGGAACTCGAGGATTTCTTCAAGGGGGACTTGAAGAAACAGATTGAGGAAGAAACAATAGACCAACATTGGTACAAGTTTGCTGGCACATCGGTGTGGTTGCAGCAATATGGTGTCCATTTTATGATTTCGAGAATGTTGTACAGTCCAAGCGGGAAAAAAAATGATCCTGTAATAAGTTTAATCTTTGCCCAGACGTACAATGAAAAATGGGAGGAATATAATGACGTCGAGTTGGTTGTACCAACAATAGATCCAATTACCAATGAGAAAACATATAAGAATCTAATGTTCCCTAGTTTTTTGCCGATTCCATTTTATCATCAATCGTCATATGTGAATAAGAGATGGTATGGACCTGAAGACGCTCGTATGTTACTTGTTAAAAACGAAGATGGTATCGACGAACCTTTGATTGTATTCAATGCCTATCATCGTAAAGTAAGCGGACAAGAAAACATCAATGAAGCAGCTTCAAAAGTGTCGCACGAGTTTTATCGATCAATGTTTATGGGGTGGCCATTCAGGTTTCAACATGGTAAAGAAAATGTAGACGGAATTGCAAATGCGGCTACTGAGAATAGGATATATAATAAAGTTATTGAGTTGAGACGGGAGGGATCTGAAAGATTAAAAGTACAGAAAAATTGGACACCGTTCATTAGTTTGAAGGACCGTGTTGATGATGGTCCAGATGAAAGTATTTATTTTGTTTATAGATGGCAAAACTTGGAAATATTGAGGTGTCAGTTGACAGATTTCACCTACGAATTTGCCAATTGCAAATTTGAGTACAAGAGGGAGGAGAAATTACCAGCAGATGAACCAGTAGGTGCTTTAAGAGGTGGTACAGAATTGATCAGTTTGAATAAAATATTACCGTCTGTTAATGCTGACCTTCATCCAAGCAAAGAAGTATGGATTGGGTTTGCAAGAGCGCACCTTGTTCACTGTGGTTGTGGTAAAGATATGTATCGTCCAAACTTAGCATTAATCACTAGAGAGGATAATAAGTTCAAGATATCCGAATTGAGTTCGTTTTTTTCGTTGGATATGGATGTTACGGGGTGGTCTAATCCTGAAGTCTTGTGTCACCCTAAAGAACCAAATGCATTAATTCCTAATGGGATTTCAAACTGGGACGTTTTTACAATTAAACTAGGTAAAAGACACATAGTTGAGGACTATGTTACGTTGTCTTTATCAGTGGCTGATGCTACTGTGCATACTATTGAAATTAAGAATTTATTACAGAAAATACTTTCTGACACTTCTGTGCTTACTTATAATCACACATTAGGTTACTCTAATGATGTTGTTGAGTGTTCTCTTAAAACTTCAAATCAATTCTGCGCTGCATATGGCTTAGAACAGGTCAAACTTGGAAGAGTGCCAATATAGTGTAGATAATATGTATATCTATTTATTTAATATCTATTTATTTAATATCTATTTATTTAATATCTATCTATTTATTATCTATCTATTTAATAATGTATGTTATGATGACAGATATTGTATCAACCAATTTTTTTTGTTTAGCGATGGTTGAAAATTTTATTTTGGAATCAATCGGTACGACTAAACTAGAAAACTAGACACTGATCCATAAAATGACTTCTATGGGTATTCACGGTCACACGTTGAACCCAATATCATCTGTCAACGAGGACTTATTCAACGTTTTGTCCCACTATGGACCTGTAACTGCGTTGAAAATATATTCCAACTATATAATATGTGGATATGGTTCAATCTTAAAAATATTCAAAATCTTAAAAGATTCTACACATGAATTGTTATTTGCTCGTCAAGTCCTTAATAGAAATAAGATTCATAGTATTGCGGTCAGTCCCAATGGTAATAACTTAATTTTGTCTGGAGGAAGATCATTTATTGTATTATCCCTAGAGGATATATTGAAAAATGGTCAAATATCATCGAAAGAAAAAGCAATTAATGAATGGATTACTAGTGCAGCGTTTATTGACGTAGATACTATATTGTTATTGACTTCTCATAATATTATATATAAAATAGACATATCTGGCCCTGACTCAACCCAACACTTTAATATTGTTGATAAGATTCATTGTAACGAAAAATCTATTTTATATACTGGTTCCATCCATATTATTGGTGAGAAAATTCTAATAGCTGCCGGAACGGTAATGGGTGGAGTCATAATTTGGGATTTGGACACACGTCAAATAATCTATAATTTGACAGACCACGAAGGATCAATCTTTGGAGTCAAGATTGATTCCGAAGGAAAGTACATTGTCTCATGTTCAGATGATAGGTCTATTAAGTTATATGAATCAGGTCGACTTATAGCTACCGGCTGGGGTCATGGTTCTAGAATATGGAATCTTGAATTTTTCAAGTGTCAAGACCTGTTGAGAATTTTTAGTACCGGAGAAGACTGTACAGCTAGAATATGGGAATATGAACCAGGAAATTCACTCTTGAAACAACTTGATGTTTCTGAATGTCATTTGGGAAAGCATGTTTGGTCGGGTGATTTAGACGATGCCACTATGAAGTTGAGTGTCACTGGTGGTGCTGACGGTAGAGTAAGGTTGCATGATTTAGAGCATTTAGAAAATCTGTATAAAATAAGTTATTCATTGAAGACTATAGAAAATGACGCCCATATTAGATTTGATAAAAACGAGATTATCAAGCAATATTTCGAATTGCCCAAATTGCATTTATTAATCGTTTTAACGTCTAATGGAAAACTTCTAACATTAAACCAAGAAACCAGAAAATGGGGAATTATTGAATTAAACACAGAAGAAGTTAGCAAATTCAAGAATTTTGGCTTAGTTCGAGGATTTGTCGACATAAATGTTGTAATCATATGCTCCAGAAATGGTGATTTATTGGTCCTCAGATTTGATTCTAGTTGCCCGAAACGTATTTCAAAATCTTGGTTCATTGATAAGCATTTAAATGGAAACAAGGTGACTAATCTCTTGACGTCATATGATAAGGAAAACAATAAATTTTATGTTTTGACTGACTGCCCAAATCCCAAGGTTCCTTTCGTATTAAAATCTTTCAAATACGATAATACGGAATTCATATGTACCGATGTTCTTCAATTAGAACAACCCGATCAAACTAGTTTTACCACTACTTGCATGGTGTTTGATATTGAAAATAAATTATTGATTTTGGGATCAAGATATGTTAGTTTTGCTATGTATGACTTAAGCACAGGAGCTGATTTTTTAAAGTTAAATGGGCTTTTCAAAAAAGTATCCGAAGGTGACACTATAACAACAATGTCAATTATCCAATCACAATTGAATTGTATACGAATTTTGATAACAGTGAGAGATGGTATTTATATGTATGTGGAATTAAAGAAAGAAAATGAAAGATTCACATTGGAAGTGATTCATAAGAATAAACTTTCAAAGGGGTTTGTGGAAGGAGGATTTATTCAAAACGATGAATTAATATTGTATGGCTTTAAGTCTTCTTATTTTTATATTTGGAATGAGACAAAACAATTGGAGTTAGCAAGCGAATTATGTGGTGGTGCCCATAGACAATGGGAATTATTCAAGTATTCTAATTCAATGTCAGACATTAAGTTTGTCTATATAAGTAAATCGACCTTGCATATAAAGATTTTCAAGCAAAGGTTCAAGAACGACAGTTATGGTTTAATTAATAATGGAACTCATGGAAGAGAAATTAGGGATGTTGCAATATCCCCATCTATGTCATCTGATGATAATTCTCGCTTAATATTGACTGCCTCTGAAGATTCAACAATTAGACTTGGAAAACTATTTGCCGATGGGAAAATTAATAACTATTGGAGTATGAACGAACACATTTCAGGTTTGCAACGGATTAATTTCTTGAATGATACGTATGTCAGTAGTTCAGCTGCAAATGAGGAGTTCTATATCTGGAAATTAAACAAGTTAAGTAACAGTATTCCAACTATAACAAAATGTGCGAAACTAAAGCCTAGTCAAGCTAATCCAGATTTACGTATTATGGACTTTGATTCTTATCCGTATGAGAATGGTTTTATTATTAGTACAGTATACTCTGATTCTAACTTGAAAATTTGGTATTTTGATTGCGTATCGAAAAAGTTCACGCTAGTTGTTGATGATTTCTATACAACTTGTTGCATCCTTAATGTGAATTTTCTCAAATTCAATGAAGGTTCTAAAATATATATTATGATTGGTACAACTGATGGTTGCTTATCTATTTGGGATGTTTCTAATATCTTGAACAATTTTAATATCACATCTTCAAAAGTGCATAAATTAGGGGCTATGATTATCAAACAACAATTACATCAAAACGGTATTAAAGCAACGCTCTGTTTGCCTGATTCGCACCAATCCTACAACATTTTTACTGGAAGTGATGATAATTCATTAATATTGTCCGAATTAAATTATGATGATTATTCCGAAAAATTAAGTTTGAGGACAAATGTCTTTGTAGAGAAAGCTGCTTCCTCAACTATTACCTCCATTTCCGATGGTGGGAATAATAAGATAGTTGTAACATCTGTTGATCAAATTGTTCGCCTTTGGGAATTTGATTCTTCATCTTTAACATGTAAATGTGCAAGATACACAACTATTGCAGATACCGGTTGCAGTGACGTTACAGTATTCAATGAGAGAAAAACAATTATCGTTGGCGGGGCTGGATTAAGTGCTTGGAGATTTTAATAATTACATAGATAACAATCCAAATTAATATTGCAGATTAAATATAAAACCTATAAACCAATGATATAATACGCAAAATGAATAGCCTTCAATAAAAAAAAATCTAATGTCTATTTTCTATTTAGATTTTTAATAATCTCAAATTGAAAGTAGTATCATTAATCGTTTGTTCTTCATTAATGATGACATTCGAGTCATCAGCAGTAAATGGCTCTAATGGTCTCTTAGTTGACTTAATCAATATGTCCTCATGATCTTTAATAACATTTTCAAAGTTAATGGTATCTTTAATTAAGTTGTATTCAATCTTGATATCATCAGTTGTATTTAAGCCAGCCTTCTTACGTAATCTCTGAACACGATTAATTAATTCTCTAGCTAAACCTTCACTTTGTAATTCAGGATACATGTTGACATCTAAAATAATTAAAACGTCTTGCTGAGCTCTAGATTCTTGGCCATGAAAAGCCTTTTCTGATGGTAAACCACGTTGAACTTGTAAGTCTTCTGTTACCAAATCAATTCCATCTACGGTAATTTTACCAGTTTCAGCAAATTTTTGAACTTGTTCAGAAGAAACATTTGGTAAAGCTGCTTTCACTCTCTTAGCATCTTTCTTCAACTTCTTACCTAATACTGGCCAGTCTGCGACAACAGTATATTCGACTCCATATTTAGCTTCATCTGAAGTGATAACCAAGTTCCTTACATTTAATTCATCAATAATATAACCCTTCAAGGATTCAACATCCCTAAGATATCCTGGGTCCGAGTGCAAGATAATTAATTCCTTCAATGGTGTCTTTAAAGAAATCGTCTTCTTTTCTCTAATATTACGACCTAAATCAATGACTTTTTGCATTCTTGAAACAGCAACTTCTATTTCACTATCGAACAATTCTTCCTTAACTGAGGGATAGGATAAGAAATGAATAGATCTGGTGTCCTTGATCTGTGGATTAACACAGTATTTCTCCAATTCTTCAATAGTCAAATATGGCTTTAATCTTTGATAGATACTATCAGATAAGTAAGGAGTGAACGGAGCCATAGCTCTAGATAAAGTTAACAAAGCTTCAGTTAATGTATTAAGTCCTACTTTAGTGTCTTCAATACCTTCATCTGTGAAACCCTTTAGACGACGACGGTTAAAACGGATATACCAGTTAGTTAATTCATCAATAAGAGATAATAATCTTGGAACAACTGTGTATAACCTATATTGTGACATTTCGAAGTGGATAAACTTAATTAATGATTGAATGGAAGCCAACAACCATCTATCCATAACATTAGTTGAAGTCATACTGGAATCGTAAATAAAATTCTTATTATTTTCTTTCTTAAAGAGATCTGCCGCATCCTTTAAAAATTTATAGGAATTGTACCATGGTAACAAGACACTTGAAACAACTTCCCTCACACCTTCTTCCTTAAACTTCAAAGTTTCAGCCCTCAATACCGGAGAGTTGATTAAATACAACCTTAAAGCATCAGCACCATATTTCTTCAAAACAACACCAGGATCTGGATAATTCTTTAAACGTTTGGACATCTTTTTACCATCCGATGCTAGAACAATACCTGTTACAATTACATTTTGATATGGAGCTGTGTTGAATAAGTATGTACCTAGCACGGTTAAAGTGTAGAACCAACCTCTGGTTTGATCTAAACCTTCCGAGATAAAGTTTGCTGGGAACGCATTCAAAAACTTTTCCTTATTTTCGAATGGATAATGGTTCGAGGAATAAGGCATCGATCCAGATTCGAACCAACAGTCAAAAACTTCTTCAATTCTCTTTAATTGACCCTTACCTTGTTTAGAGGGAATTGTGATAGAATCAATGCTTTCGCGGTGGATATCAGTAATGTCATCACGGCCAGATAACTCCATTAATTCCTGAATCGATCCCACACAGACAATTTCCTCGAAGTCATCACTAACCCACAATGGAATTGGAGTACCCCAATAACGGTTTCTTGAAATATTCCAGTCTCTGGCATTGGCAATCCAATTTGAGAATCTCTTGTCCTTAATACTTGATGGAACCCATCTTGTTTTATCGACATTCTTCAACATATCTGGTACAATATTAGTAATACGCACAAACCACGCTGGGACAGTCCTGTACAATAATGGAGTATCAGACCTCCAACAGAATGGGTACGAGTGCTTCAATTGGGTGGAAACCAAAAGTCTGCCTTCTTGGGTCAACTTTTTGACAATTAACTTATCAGCATCCTTAACGTAAATACCTTTAAAATCAGTGACTTCACTGGTAAATTTACCATTGTCATCAACTGGGTTTGGGGGTTGTTTCTTCTCATCGATGATACCTGCCTTTGTTGCGGCGTTAAAATCTTCTTCACCAAATGCTGGAGATTGATGGACAATACCAGTACCGGATTCTGCGGTAACATAGTCAGCACAAATGACTTTAAACCCACAGTCTTTGAAAGACTCATAGAAGTATGAGAACAAAGGTCTGTACTTGGTGCCGGCTAAATCCTTACCTTTGATCTTTTCAACGACCTTGTACTTAGCAGCAGCTGGCTTTTTATACAACGTACCTAATAAGGATTCTAACAAAATAAAGTTCTTTTGCTTTTCTTCATCAAAAATTTTAGTATATTCAAATTCAGGATGAACTGCTAAAGCAATATTGGAAGGTAAAGTCCATGGTGTCGTAGTCCAAGCAACTAACCAGGTATTTTCATCGTCAACCAATGGGAAACCAATAGTGACTGCGGGGTCGTTGACCTCCTTATAATTCTGTTGTGCTTCAAAATTCGATAATGGAGTAGTACACCCAGTTGAGTAAGGCATAACCCTCAAACCCTTATACACAGCATCTTTTTTGAATAATTCTTTGAATACCCACCAGACAGATTCCATAAATTCCGGGTACAACGTTTTGTAATCGTTGTCCATGTCAATCCATCTACCCAATCTGGTGATCGTTTTACGCCATTCATCAGCATATCTCATAACAATAGCACGACATTCGTCATTGTATTTGTCAATACCCATGTTCATAACATCCTCCTTACCAGTAATACCCAATTTCTTGTCAATTTCGTGTTCTACTGGTAACCCATGAGTGTCCCATCCAAATCTTCTCTCGACATGGTGTCCATTCATAGTGGCATAACGGGGAATAATATCCTTAACGGTAGACGCCAAGATATGACCATAATGAGGCGTACCTGTAGCAAATGGCGGGCCATCAAAGAATGCAAATGGTGGAAGGTCTTTAGTAAGCTCTAATGATCTTTGGAATGCATCAGACTCTTCCCATTGCTTGATAACATTTTCTTCCTCACTTGGAAAGTTAAAAAACTGATTGCTAGCTTCTTGTTCACTCATCACTTCAGCTCAAAAACAATTAAAGAAAACGATTCTTTAGCTATAATTCTCTTAAGTGTATACTATTCTATAAGTTGATTTGCAAGTGACTAATAAACTTTTTGCGTTGAAAAAAAAATTCGGTCTTGATTATATAAGCACAGACTTGAAAGATGTCAACTATAAACACCCAAGATAACAAGCCAGTTGCAAACGAATGGGTCAATGATCACTGATAGAGTGTTTGAAGGTGTATTCCGAAGCTGTTTCAAGAACGATGGGATCCCAAATAGAATAGTAGTTGCTCTTTCCGGAGGTGTCGATTCATTGTGTCTCACGTACTTATTGGGACAATTTAAGAAGCTCTGCAAACCGGGGATGCAAATTACGGCAGTCACGATTGACCACAAGTATAGAGCAGACTCGAGCAAGGAGGCGTTGGAAGTTGGTAAGATAGTACGACCCTGGGGAGTGAACCACGTAGTAAAGACATTGGAATACGAGGGCATAGATATCAAGAAAATAACCAATTTTGAAGAGTTTGCACGAGAGAAGAGATACGATATATTCGAACAGACATGCAGGGAATTGGGGGCTGGAAGTTTGTTTGTTGCGCATAACCTAAATGACCAGATGGAAACTTTTCTTCAGAGATTGCAACAGAACTCGTCAGTATTTGGTTTGGTAGGTTTACGGCCGGTTGGGCACCTCCCAACGAACCCCAAATGGCCATTCGAGAATGGTAGATCAATTCACGTCATACGGCCGCTACTTTCATTTAAAAAGTCTGATATAATCGATACATGCACCAAGAACGGCATAGTATGGTTCGAAGACCACACTAATACCGACATCCATCTCACCAGACGTAACTTTTTACGGCACCTTATAAACGAAGTCATACCCTCCAAAATAAAGAGCCAAGCACTTCTGTCTGAAGAACGCAAATGCATGCTTCTTTTAAGTAAGGAGTCGTTAGTGAGAACGCATGAGGAAGTACTTGCCGTGGTCTCAGCCATACAGAGCGAAATTGCAAATATGGAGAACTATTTGAAACGACGGAGGTTTTTTAAGCTTGACAAGGAAAATCTTCAATTTCTGTTAACCCTTCCATTCGATATTTTGGATACTTGCAACCCTATGGTGCTAAGTCGGCTTTTGTATCAAAACATATATCCAATTTCGTCAGTAAAGCATTACTATTGGTCGTATGCCAAATTAGAGAGACATGCGGTACCAAAACTTTTACTGTTTTATGAACAAAATAAGGAGTCACACACACAAACATCCATGAAAGTAACGTACCTAAATGTTTTGTTCTATATGAAACTAGACCATGAAAACAGGCAAATGCATTTGTCCCTCACGAGACAGCCACTAATACATGACAAATTTGCAGAAGTATGTCTCGTTCGCACCCTCAATAATCAATGGTCCGACTGGCTCTTGTTTGACAGAAGGTACTGGCTTAAGTTGAGACTGCACCGGACAGATATACAAATTTCAATCGTACCATATAGACATAACGACAAAGGATGTAGGAAGCAACTTTATTCGGCATTCGAGAATACAAATAACCTCCCATTCTTATCTAGAAATCTAGAAGGGATTCCATTGATTCTTACATATCATGACTCTAAACAATTTGCTGCTCTACCTACATACAACATCTTTTCCCAGGAGGACGTGATAGATGTAAAGTGGCATCCAAAGAATAACTTGTATAGTTTATAGAATATGATTATATGCAGTATTTATAACCAAAATTTTGAACTTCATAAACAAGTAGACAAGCTGAAGAACCGGTTTACATCAAGACAGTATCTAATAGTTTAAGAGTAAAGGCTTGTTACTAATTGAATTTTGGAGTATTTGAAAGTCTGAGGCCATTAACGTATGAAAATGCCAACGACTTCTCATATAGATATGATTCATACCTTAGGAACGCCCAGACACAGTGGGCAAGGTATTACGCCTAGAACATACAAATCCTCCAAGTCTTCTAGGCATGTTAATCACCTGAATCAGTCAATAAGAATTGCACATCAAAGGGTAAACATTGATGTAGACCTAACGCAAAATAAATTAGAAGGGTTTACAGAACTTACTGTGATACCCACGATGGGAAGCTTGAAGGCTATTAAGCTAGATTGCAGGGAAATGAAAATTAAAGATGTTTATATTAATAATACTAGAAACACTAATTATATATACAAGGACGTGCTATACATTAATGATGATAAATATTTTGAGGATTCGCTTAATAAGAAGTCGGTGAATCTATTCGAAATGTATTCAGATGACTTGGCTATACACCAACATCATTTGATAAGACAAAAACTTAACTATGTGTTTGGAGAAATTAATTATGACCCAAGGGAACTACCTAGAGAATTACACAATGGAAATACTGAAGAATTGTTGATCTTTCTTCCAGAAAACTTAAAGTTAGAATTGGCAGACGTAAATGCCTTTACCTCTCCTGAAAGTCAAGCTGTAACACCTCGCTATCTTAAACCCAAGAATACTATGAATGAGTCTCAACATTCTTTTAGTGTCAAAATTGAATTTGAATGTATTAATCCTAAGAATGGTTTGAACTTCATAACTGATAAGAAATCAGATAGGAAATATTGGCATGCATATACCGTCAACTCTGACTATAATATATCGACCTCATCTTGGGTTCCGTGCGTTGACAATCTATGGGATAGATGTACATGGTCACTTGAAATCAATATTCCAAGGACTATCAAAGATATAGGAAATCCCAGAATAATAGGCTCGGAAGCCCTCAATTTATTGACAGAAGAAAATGGGACGCATTCCGAAAATATTCATAAAGATAATGATAACATCAACGATAATGAATCCCAAGATGTACAACAAAGTGAAGATAATGTGGATGATGACGAAGATGATACCGATAATTACGATTTAGTGGTTTGCACGGGAGACTTCAATAATGTTAAAGAAACTCCGCATCCTATAGACAGTTCAAAGAAAGTTGTATCGTGGTCAATTTTTAATCCCGTTTGTGCTCACCATATAGGTTGGGCACTAGGCTCATTCCAAAGCATTGTTCTATCCACACCTAGCCAAGAAGGTGATGAAGACATGAAAGGTCAAGTAGATTTTGAGGAAATTGAGAAAGGTGCGGATAACTCAGCTGTTACTATATATTTCTTAGTGGGGCACGCGGATATGGCTAGAAATACATGCATTTTAGCTAACAAAGCTTTAGATTTCTTCCTGAAAGAGTTTGGTTCTTTTCCGTTTAGTTCTTATGCAATGGTATTTGTTCAAAATAATGCTGCACAATCAAACAATTTTGCTGGACTTTCAGTTATAAATGAAACTCTATTATACCCATCTGATTTGATTGAGCCAATGCTTTCGACCACTGATATAATATTAGAAGGCATGGCGACTCAATGGTCAGGTATTAATATCGTACCATTATCCTTTAATGACTATTGGTGTACTATTGGTATTGCTAAATATATGGCATTCCTGTTTATTAGAGTTTTAATGGGTACTAACGAATATAGATTCAAAATAAAAAAAAGAATGAATGAAATTGTTGAAAAAGATATAGGAAGAAAACCATTAGCTTTACAATTCTTTAGATTTCCAATTTCTGACTTTGATCTTGAATTTATAAGATTAAAGGCGCCGCTAATTTTGTACATTCTTGACAAAAGAATGACTAAAACTGATAAATCGTTTGGTCTTTCTAGAGTATTACCAAAACTATTTTTACAAGCTATGTCGGGAGATTTACAAAATGGTGCGTTATCTACGCAACATTTTCAATATGTCTGTGAAAAAGTGAACAGAAATAAATTAGATACATTCTTCAAGCAATGGGTTTTTGGATCTGGTGTGCCAATATTTAATATCTCACAAAAATTTAATAAAAAACGTTCTATGATAGAAATGAGTATAAGACAAGTACAGCAACTGGATACAAAAAAATTACATCCAAATCCAGAATCATTTTTAAATGATTCTATAGCGCATTTAGATGATGAGCCATCATTCCTGATACAACCTGTTTTTACTGGTCCAATGACAATTAGAATTCATGAAGCCGATGGTACTCCCTACGAACATATTGTTGACTTGAAAGATGGTCATGTTAAACTTGATATTCAATATAATACAAAATTTAAAAGATTAAAGAAAAATAGAGAAGATCTCAATGAACCTAATACTACATTCAGTAAATTGGGTGATGTATTGACTACCCCAAAAGAGATGGATGAATGGGGGTTAAATGACTGGGTGAGACATGAAGAAGACATCTATAATGATGCGTTTGAGTGGATTAGAGTCGACGCTGACTATGAATGGATAGCTCAGATTAATGTTAAGCAGCCTGATTATATGTTTGGCTCACAATTACAATACGATAGAGATGTAGAGGCACAATATGAAGCCGTGAGATATTTCGGTGATAGAGAAAAACCTAACACCTTGTATTGTACAGCGTTGACTCGTACAATTATTGATGATAGATATTACTATGGACTTAGAATTGCGGCTGCCCAAGCATTGGCTGACATTTCTAAACCAGATAATAACTTTATTGGAATTGGATATCTTATTAAGATTTTTAAGGAATTATTTTGCTTTCCCGATAGTTCAATTCCACTAAGTAACGACTTTAATAACTTCAACCGTTTCCTCTTACAAAAACAAATTCCCCAAATTTTAAGTAATGTGAGAGATGAAAACGGCGAAGTACCATTTGTAATAAGGAATCTATTATTAAATCTTGTTAAATTTAACGAGAATTCCAACAATAATTTTCAAGATTGTTTTTACATGTCTGACTTGATCACGTCTTTAACAACGAGCGCTCTAAATGCAAACAGTGCTCTTACGTCACAAGATCCTTTAAATTTATTGGATAAGAGTGATTCAATTAATTCTGAAAAACAAAAATTTTTGGAGGATGTGATAATTGAAATAAATAGACTTCAAAAATTAGACGAGTGGGTTCCGTCTTATCAATCTATTATTGCAATCACATGTATGAAACAGAAAATTAGATTAGCTACTCACGGTCTCTTGCAATTGTCATTTGAAGATTTGTTGTATTATACTTTGGATAAATATCCATTTGACGTAAGAATTGAAGCGTTTCGTG
This sequence comes from Debaryomyces coudertii, assembly GCA_030564605.1. Taxonomy (NCBI): domain Eukaryota; kingdom Fungi; phylum Ascomycota; class Pichiomycetes; order Serinales; family Debaryomycetaceae; genus Debaryomyces; species Debaryomyces coudertii. Next base: position 175,668 of record JAKTYF010000001.1, read on the forward strand.
GATTACTTATTTTAGGAGGGTTGAAAAATGTCAGCATATTGCAATATTTATTGAAAGTCTGTTTGCTTAGTTCTGCAGCACCTTATTTTAGGGGGAAATTAATCGATTCGTTGATTAATGCAATCTGTATAGCTGCGATTGATGGCACACCATCAACTTTGGACGACCCAGAATTCAAGACTCTTGAAAAGCTATTTGACGAGAATTCAAGGATGGCAAACAACCAAACCAATATGGTTATAATCGAAGACGGTTCGAACAATGAATTAAATTCCAGAAGAGATGCATTTGCAAGAGCCACTTTAAACGGTGCTATCGAATTACTTAGGCGTGATTATTCTATAGGTAAGGGGTTGCAAACAATGTTTTGGGAATTGTTACATACTTCGTTACTAAGTATCTATGAACGAAGAAATATTTTCAATATTTGCCAAGTACTATATAAAGAAGTTGATTCATTCATTGCGAAGGTTCCTGTTCCAAGTGTGCCATTGAATGAATTGAAAAAGAAAATTGTTCTCAGAAATATTGGCGACGGTAAAGTTGTTATTAAAAGAGAAGGCAGATTCAAGATACAGTTGGCATCACGTCGATTGACTACACAAGAACCATCGAAGTCTAAAGTTCCACAAGAAAAGACCAAGGCTAAAGTTACAGACGCACCGACATTAGTCACAGATGCTCCACAAGAAACCAAATTGAAGCTAAAATTAGGCAATTCTTCGAGCGCTATGGAACCAAAGAATGAGACACCGCCAATTAAGAAGAGAGTCTTTCGTGATGCGAAGCTAGTCACAATTGATCTGACTATCAAATCCAAAGTTACTATAAAGCTTAAAAAACACAAGTTGCCAACATCTTCGGTTTTTGACTTCCCTACACAAATTGCATCACCTCTAAAGAAAAACATTGTAAATGTGCAGGGCTCCATTATAACATTGAAATTTTCAAAAGACAGAATCAATAAATTCAGAGGTATCTTGCAGAATAACGTCTCGAGGCCTAGATACGTCAAGATATTGACAAAGGAGAAGAGAATTCTAGTATCAGCTACTCCTTTCATTTCCCCTAGTAATGATGAAAACGCAATAGGAATCAGAACAAATGGTGGTTTCGAGAATAGTGCTACAAGTTCAACACAAAATACTGTACCAGAACAAAACAATAACCAATCGACTACAATTGAATCCAATAAAATCAAGTTGAAGCTCAATAAACCCAAATATGACGGAAGTGAAAGTCCGTCTGAAGCAAACGAAATGAAGCCAAAGTTGAAATTTCCAATAAAGAAGGATGGTAGACAGTCTGAGCATCTGCTGTCCGAACCTCAATATAAACCCAAAGAACAGTCTGTTTCACCATTCTCAAGGTCAGCAAGTCCATTTAACTCAATTCCGGCGCTACTGCAGAGAACGAACAAGAAAACTAAGATCTATATTCATCCTAATGATGAGAAGACTTCACTCCAAGAACCGCAGCAAGAGTCTCAAACACCCGATCTTGAAAAGCAAAATTCAGCTAAACAACAATCCCTGAATGATAAATCAGAAATAAAACCCAAAGAACCAAAACGTAAATCAGGTTTCAAACTCAAGATAAATTTGAAACGATAATAGCATATTTATATACTTTTGTACATTTAATACGATTCCTTGAAATATTGAAAAGAAGTAATTGTATAGTTATGATGTTAAAGTAACATCATAACATTTATCTCTGTTATTTGTATCATTATGTTTAATACTACTTCATAATGTAAACCTGACAACAGCTTTATCTCTGATTGATTTTGATAGTGACACAAACTCAATAATAATAGTTCACGTGCGCTTTAGGCAAGATTGTTTATCAATTAAATTAATCCTCTTAATACGATTAACTAAAGTTGTTCAAATGCAATAATATAAATGAGTAGAAATAGGTAACATCGATGTCATATAATAATCATCTTGCGTTTAATATTTCAAAGTCAACCCCAACGACTTCCACAACGAATACAAACACTGTTTCATCTCCGCCAGCATCGAAAGAGTTAACTAATTCAAGCGGAACAAACAACTCCAATCCTAAGTCACCATTCTTACAGAATATTTTGTCGAAATCAAACTCATCGACTGGTAGCATGTCACAACTTGGCTCGAGAGGTACTGTTACTCCAACAATTGTCACTGTAGGCGATGAAAGCTCAAATACTAGAAACATAAGTAGTACGAGCAAGGATAATAAAACCAGTAATACTAAGCCAGATTTAATTGATTTGCTTGGAAAATTTGATATTAGTAATAAAAAAGACAGTAGAGAGGATACTGACCACGATGAGGAACAAGAAGCGAAGAATAGTACTCATAATGTGGAAGAAGCGGAGGATGATATTCACGGTGTGAAAGAGGCGAAAGAATACAATCTCGATGTGGAAGAGACAAAATATAACAATCAAGAGGAGAAAGTGATAAATGAGGAAGCAAATAAACTAGAAGATAATGACCATAATGATGACGTTTATGAGATGACAGGAAGGCCACTGGGAAATTTTATTGAAAAAGGAACATCATCCGAGCTAATCGAGTCAAATGATGCTATGACCGATGAATCAGCACCTGAAATGGTTAACGAACACTCATCTATTAAGCCTGCACTAATAGAGGAAGATAATATAAATACATCCCGCGGGACCAATGCCAAAGGAGTCAACGAAAAAGATAATCATTTAACCAATGATCGTGATTTGACAGATATTACCGGCAGTGTTAACGATGAGGAGTCAGTTGCCGAAGAATATACCTTACATGATCATGAATCTGACCCGTTGGAATCAGAACAAGAAATAAACTCTGAAGCAGAAGATAAGCAACTGATTAAGGAATCTCAGCATAAACCAGGGAAGTCTAAAAAGAATCAACCGATGATTAGTTCTGAGGAACAATATCAACAGTCTCATAAGCCTTTCGATTTCCAGCAATTCTTGAATCATTTGAAGAAGAAAAGTGCGGACCCAATTGTCCGGTATATTCGTTCATTCTTAGTATCATTTAGTAGACAAGGCCATACATTCACGTCTGCCCAAAAAATAAAGATCATTAAAGACTTCAAAGATTTTATGAATGAAAAGTTTTCTTTGTACGAACCATTTGTTTCAATGGATGCCCTAGACTTAGAGAATTCAAGAGAAGGCTTGGAAAAATTAATAATGAATAGGTTATACGACCATTGCTTTCCACCAGAGGTGGTTGCGCAGTCGCCAGATTTCATACCCGAATCAATTCAAGACGATCTTCGAAAAGATGAGGACTTCCTTAAACAACTTGAAAAATTCAATTGGATTAATGGAACTCATCTTGACATTGATTTAGACTACTTGGCCAAACTCAAATCAAAAACCAATAAAGATGATTTGAATTTTATTGATTTTGCAATTACAGAACTAAACAAAATCAATAACTATAGAGCCCCTAGAGATAAAATTATCTGTATATTGAATTCGTGTAAAATAATTTTCAGCTTCTTACGAGTGAGTAAACAAGAAACAAATGCTGACTCATTTATTCCCTTATTAATTTTAATTATCATCAAAGCTAAGACTGACAGCTTAATCAGTAATATGCATTACATAGAAAATTTTCGGAGCGAGGAATGGCTATCACATGGTGAAACCAGTTATTACTTATCTTCATTACAAGGAGCCATCGGGTTTATTCAAAACTTGAGCTTTGATGATCTTACAATTGATGAGATCGAGTACAATGCTCATATGGAAGCTTGGGAAGCAGAAGAGAAGCGAATGAGTATTTCCAAAACTCCAATAGATATGCCAATTCCCCAAAAAATAAATTCCGGGTTAGACGAAATAGGGCCTGAGAATGCGTGTCCCTCAAAACCTGGGCCATCACCTTCAAATGTGTTGTTAACGAGCGCTGGGATGTTCACAAAGTCACTCTCGAATTTCTTGTCGCCTTCACCTCAAGAATCTCCATGTCAGGATGACTCGTCTCTACATGCGGCTCCTACAGTACGACACGCAATAGAACTGCAACAAGAAACGCAACAGCAAGAACAACAGCAAGAACAACAGCAAGAACAACAGCAAGAACAACAGCAGTCGCAAGAGACTTCCGCTACAATGAAAGAAACTTATAAGAACTTAAGAGAAGTATTCCCAAACTTAGATAAAGCTGTCTTGAAGGATGTTGTATTCATGAATAAGGGAAACCTTGATGACTCACTCGACGCCTGTCTACAATTGGTTAATGACGTTTAATGATATATATCCATACTATAGATAAAATACATTTTGAGTACATATTGTTAAATAAAAAAAAAGAACTCCTCATCAGGGGCTCGAACCCTGGACATTTCGGTCGACTCTTTGACAGAAATCTTTAATCCTTAAAAGCCGAACGCTCTACCAACTGAGCTAATAAGGATGGTCCTTGTTTGGCGCTTTTCAATTTTACTTTATTATTTTCTGTTCTCTTCTTTTTGAATATATATTAACGCGTTTGCTCCAATATATATATCGTCTCTATATCCACTCGTCCATTTTCCATTGACGCAAGATGAAGACCTACTTTTGAAGAGCAGGAGAAAGAATAAAGAAAGTGCGTGAAAATTGCAGCATTTCGTTCATAAATAGTAATTGGTGTAGTATATTTTTCTCCTAGTATATTATCTCTTGATATAAGTATATACCATTATGATTCTTAACTTAATAGATATGAATTATCTGTATTATTTCAATGAATCTTACTGAATAGTTTTTAATGTAAATTAATGAAATTGTACAATTATTGTGAAATAGTCCACTAATTCGAAAATAATTCTAACCAAAAATAAACATAACTTTGAACGAACGCTATCAGAATAAGTTAGATTATTCAAGCTGTAAATATTCAAGTGTGAAAGGGTTATCATTGTATTCCGAATTTGTTTTCATCTGAATGTACAATAAGAAGATATGAAATGGTTGCGAAATTTGGTGCAACAATATTGAGTAGAACTTTCTGGAGACTATTAGTGTAGAAGAAACGATTAAAGAGCTAAATATACACTCTCGAAATACGAGTACTATACTCTATACTGATGATAATAGTTAGACATATACGCTCTAATAATAAGGTCCTGAAGAATTTATGTGTATACAGACATTCAGATACATACCCCTTACATTAGTATAGGAAAAAGAATAATGTTTTTATAAAACATTAAGACCAGACTTAGTTACGAATACGAAATAAGATCAAGGCCTTGTTCATTGCTTTTTTGTAATAGAATTGATGGGCTTATATGTTAGTGAAATGAAATCTAGACATATAAAAATTCTGCACATAGCGTTCATGACCGAAGATTCGAGAATCTGATCAGCAAGTTATATTTAATATGTAACGAGTACTATTTAGAGAGATCATTAAATTAAAACGACAGATAACTATGCCAATTGATTATTCTAAGTGGGACAATATCGAATTGTCTGATGATTCAGATATTGAAGTACATCCAAATGTAGATAAGAAATCGTTTATTAAATGGAAACAAAGAGATATTCACGAGAAGCGTCAACAGAGGAACATTGAAATTAAATCCATATTGGTTCAATTAACTATGTACGCTAAGCTTAACGAAAGGGTCGATTATCTTTTGCAGGATTTAAGGGAAGATCAATTACTTGATGACACGCTCATCATGAATAAATTAAATGACAAATTTGATAAATTGGAGAAATTTAACTATGATCTCTTGAAGCAGGAAAAAGGTGATACACTACGAAAGGGACTCAAGGATTTGACTTTTAGTGCAGAAGAGATTGAAAACACCCCTCCATATAACGAAATGATTGAAGATTTATTTATTCAGGTTAAAGAAGATCACCCAGATGCTGCAGGCGATGCAGCAAAATTGACCCAGTACTTGACAGAACACAGAGCGAAGATCGATGACGTGTTATCGAAACAATCTATTAAGTTGGATGATCACTTGTACCAGAAATCAATGTTGATTAGTAGTGATGATATGCATACTGGGTTTGATAAGTCATTCTTGAATAAGGATAAAGATGAGATTACTGCGACTCCACCAGCACCTGTTGAGAAGAAGACCATTACAACGACTGAGACTATAAATGATATCTCTAAAACGCCCTCGCAAGAATCTAAATCAGAAAAGGAAGTCTTGGATGAATTAACATTAAATCCATCTACGGCTGAATTTGGTAAGATATCAAGTACAAAAATTGACGAAAGTGCGAATTATTTAATAAGACATATCTATATCTGTAACGAACAACAAAAGGATGCTTTGATTATGACTGCATTTGATCACCAATTACAGGGAGATTCAAAAACCACTCGTCAAGTAATCCACCAATCCTTATTATTACAATACGTTGCACAATTGGCTGGTGTCAATCCGAACAAGGATCAGATAATAAAGGCTGTTAAGTTATTCTGCACCAAGATTAATGATAAATCATCACCGGCAAGAATGGGGTTTTCGCAGGATGTCGAGAACACGTTTAATCATATCAAATCAAGGTGTGAAATAATTAAACAAGAACAAGGTGTAGATAACGGAAATGAAGAAGATGCACTAATTCAATTAAAGGCTCTTGATGATAAAACAGAATTGCTGGTTAATATTCCACAAGAAGGGACTCCAGAATACCAAATTTTCTCGACGAAATTATCCAAAGAGATGCAAGATGCTGTGAAGACAGAATCCTTAGATGACGTTAATAAAGTATTTGCAAAATTAAAGGTTGAAGATGCGGAGAAGATTTTAGAAATATTCAATGAATGTGGTGTAATTGGTATAAATGGATACTTAGAAGATGAAGGTGAATTTAAAGAATTACAAAAACAATATCATGAAGGTATGGATTTGGAAGAAAGAGAAAAATTACAAGAGGTCCATGAAGAGCCAAATACCGAGGATATCGTTGACTAAGAAAGTTTATATAGCTATTATTAATTGTCTAACTACATTGCTAGCGAGATATTTATAGATTTGTAATTACGAATTAAATTATGCAAAGTTTTCTGAGAATACGCGCTCATTAGAGGGAGACGACTTATGATTGTTATTTTCTACTTAATCTGGCCAACGTTTCCATTAAGGATTGCGTTGAATTAGCTGGTTGAGACTGCGGTTGAGATTGCTGTGGGCTGTAGCCAGGAGACAGTGAAGATTGTAGTTGGGACAATAAGGTGTTGACTTGTCCACTTGGTGCTTGAGTATGCCCCTGAGGGGGATGAAGAGCTTGTCCATAATTAAGAGGTTGATTATACCCGTATGGTGATTGGCTCATACCTGCGGGATGATAAACTTGTGGTAGTGGTCTTTGTTGCTGTTGCTGTTGCTGTTGCTGTTGTTGCTGCTGCTGCTGCTGCTGTTGTTGTTGTTGTTGTTGTTGCAAAAGAGCAATCATATTTTGCATAGACGCTGGATCCATTCCCTGTAATGTCTGAATGAGGTTCGCTTGATCTACTTGAGGAGCTGGTGCTTGGTTGATGGTAGGTTGAGGCGACTCATAGTTTGGAATTTGAGAGTGACCATACATGTTACTGTTGTTGCCATGGTTGCCTTCCCAATGGTTATTGTTTCTACCTCCTCTTCCTCTGCGTTCATTACGATTCGACCTTCCGCGATTGTCGTGGTGGTCGTTTCTTCCATTTCCTTTACGGTTGCTCTCGTAAAAATCGTTGTTTATAGCCGCGCCATAACTCTTACTTTGGTTTTGGTTTCCATATGTATATGGCTGAGGTTGTGGTTGCACTTGTGAACTAGCAGTATTACCGTATTTTTTAGATTTAGCCTTAGCTAAAATGTCCGCTGCTATTTCAGGATCAATATCAGCATATTCATCAAATTTGATTCCACCGTCTGGGATATTCTCAAAAGTTTGAACATCAACTTTTGCTTCTTTAATAACACAAGTACCCAAAATTCCAGAATAAGCAGCTTCACTTATAACATCATTTATATCTCTGTGTGTGATATCTTCGACATCTATGGTAATTTGGTTAGTAGCAAAAGCCTTTTTAACCTTTCTAATAAAGAAAACCGAAGACTTTCCTGTTATATAAACTTGGCAATCAGGCACAAAGCTTTTTTGTTTCTTATTTTCACCATAACCATAACGGTTACCAGGAGCCTGTTCATCTCTACCTCGTTTACCAATAGATTCTTCTGGAGATCTATCTCTTCCCCTCGAAGCTAGGTTTGGATTATTAATTTCCGGTTTTCCAGGGCGTCTTGATTTTTGGGGTCTTGATGCATCTAACCTCATAATTTTGTTATGCAAAGGTACATTCGTTTCCCCTTTAATACAATCTAAGCATGCTTCGGCAGTCCTGAATTGAGTAAATCCATAACCTGCTTTGATAGCAATTTGAATAACGTCCCCATATTGGCTAAAAATCCTGAACAAGTCTTGTTTAGAGATCGTATTTGCTGGGAGGTTACCAATAAATAATCTCAGTTTATCAGGAAATTCATCCCAATTTTGCAAATTCATATAGTATGCCTCTCTCTTAATAAAATCATCGTAAGCTTTTTCTTCTTCTGGGGTGTTTGGTGCAGTGATATTTGGCCTGCGGCAGAATTCATTAACTGGTACTAGAGGAATTGGATTTTTCAAGTTTTTAAACGGCTTATTGTAAGAATGAACTTGGTCATAATTCACAACACTTGAACTAGAGGTAGGAATATGTGTTCCAGACAAATTTACGTTTCGTTTAGACAATTGCTCCATGATCAATTTCATCTGTTCGGCTTGGGGCAAATTTACAAAATTCGGTTCCTTCACAATCTCACTTTGCATAATTGCATCGTATGCTTCTTTCAACAGTTGCTGTGGGTCCTTAGTATTGGTAGTCTGCTGTCTTTCTGCAGCATTTACTCGCGGCTTAGGGGGTAAGCCCGCAGGAAGCTTTCCTTTTAAGATATTACTGGGCTTTGGCTTAGGCTCGAAATCATGGTCTTCTCCTTCGTGTATTGAGGTTTCGTTTAGCGGGATTTCTGGATCATACTCGTCTTCATCCTGATCAAATTTTTCACTTACAGGCCGACTCTCATGCGATGCACCTGCCACATTCGCCACCGACGTGTCCTTATATGCGCTTTCTGGGTCATATTCATCATCATCGTCATCATCGTCATCATCTTCGTCATCGTCGTCATCGTCATCATCGTCTTCGCTATTCGAGTCATTTACACCTGCATTGGCGACTTCAGATGGTGTTTCCGATTCTTCCCTATCTCCTTCAGGCTTGTATTTCTCGACGTCTTGTTCGTTACCATGCGATTGTACTCCCACTATCTCATGCTCGGTTTCAAGATTACGTTCGTTACCATGTTCAATTTCAGGATCATATTCGTGATCTTGGTTTGGCTCTTCAGGTGCATCATCGTTTTGTTCCGGGTTGTCGTTTGGTTCTTGTCCATGTACTGACTCATTATCACTCTCGGGCAGTTCTTCCCTCACATCAGCGTCATAACTCGTATGGCCTAACACTATAGGATTAACTTCCATAATAATTGCCTTTAATCGATTAATTAAACTCTGTCTTATATATATACTACTGTGTTTAAGAACACAAATTTTTATAAGAATAATGTCGCAAAACATGTCGTTAATTCATAGACAAAATGTCGCAATGTTAATATGGCTCACCTACAAATATCCCCCACATTGTCCCCCACTCACAACATTAGTTCATTCGAAATTTTTCAATTGGTTCCTTATTAACAAAGAAAGCTTAGTAATTTTACGGAAAAATTCAAGGAAAAGCACCGAATCAAGGAGTACATAAACGGAGTTGATTCATTTCAGAGTAATAGATAATAAAGTTTTCCCAATACTAAATTAATCCAATTAACAAAAATATGTCCTCAGAAAATAAGAACTTGAAGCTTGCTATTGTCGGTACCGGTATATTTGCAACTGATACTCATTTACCAACTCTTGACAAGCTTCCAAATTTGAAACCAACCGCATGTTACAACAGAACCAAGGCCAAGGCTGAAACCTTTGCGACTAAGGCGAAGATTGACCCATCTCAAATTTACGAGTCTTTGGAAGAAATCATCAAGACAGATAGTGTTGATTTTGTTGATGCGTTGTTGCCAGTTCAATTTAATTTGGACGCAGTCAAATTGGCGATCAAACACAACAAGCCAATTTGTCTCGAAAAGCCAATTGCCGCTAACATGGCACAGGCCAAGGAAATTGTACATTTGTCAAATAGTACTAATGTTCCAATAGCGATCTTGGAAAATTGGTCGTACTTGAAGGCCATTGAGGTAATCAACAAGGAAGTGCTTCCAAAGATTGGTGATGTCATCTCATTCACGTACAAGTCTACCGGAGCATGGAACGATAACAACAAGTACTTGGCAACTTCGTGGAGACAAAATCCTGAACACATCGGGGGTTTCTTGAGTGACGGTGGTGTCCATCAATTGGCCTTATTGACCGATGTCTTAGGTGAAGTGGAATCTGTGTCTGGTTTGACCAAACAAGTCAGAAAGGAAAGTGGTGCTGATGATGTCCTATTTTCTACCATGAAAATGAAGAACGGTACTATAGGCTCTTTCACCTATGGTTCTGCCTTTGGTGCCACCGATAAGTCCACCAGTTTCACCATCTACGGTACTAATGGCTCCATTGTTTATGATTTCTCACCAAACTTATCAAAGCCAACTATCACGTACCAAACTGGTCCATCCTTGCAACAAGCTTCTGAAAAGATTGTCATTGAAGTTGATGAAAATAATACCTTCGTGGAAGAATTTAAGAATTTTGCTGAAGCAGTCACCAAGAACGATAAGTCTATCGTCCATGTCACAGCTGCTAAGGCATATCACCACTTAGCTATTGTTGCTGCAGCTTTAGAAAGTTCTGCCAAGAATGGTGATGCGGTCAAGGTCGAACAACCGTAAGTCTAACATTATGGAATATATATTTGTACTATAATATGTATTTATACGTCGACGTCTATGTATGCTTATAACTCATCGACAATTCTACTTGTGACGCTACTCACTATATCTTCCCAAGTCTTATGCTCGCCGTTTGGTTCAATATTCATTGTAAACTCTCTATCTATATTAATATCATCAGTAGTGGAGGATAGTATGCTACTTGCCACTAATGAACTACTAGCAACTGTCCCCAATGTGGAATATAGTTCAATGTCATCTTTAACACCCCAGGAAACGAATAGACTGTTGAATATTCTGAACATTTTGAAGATTGACCACAAGAAGAACTTGACTGGCAACTTTAATAACCTGCGCCAAATCACCCATGCACTGCACAACAAGAGAAACCCAATACTCAAGTATATACTCTTTTTGTCTTTTCTATCTTGTTTTTCAATAAACCGAACTATGTTTTTAGATTTGTTTAATAATGATTCAAAATCGGTAAACTTATCATTCAAATTCGATAAATCTTTTGTTTGTTGTTCAACGGAATCTATGTTCAATTCAGTCTGCATAATTGAAGTGGACATTAATTGCCTGGTTGATTGCAAGGAGGTTGTAATTGATTTGTTATGTGTCAAAACCTGATCTCGTGTAGTTTTATTCTTAAGTTTAGAATTATCCTTGGTGCTGCAGCCCGAGAACAATCGTTGCCTCAATTCAACCTCTTCTGCTGAATGCTTTGCAAGTGGTGCAAATTTGGCGATTCTCTGCTTATGTATCAACTCATTTTCTGAATTGTAAGATTGCAATTGACTTTCCCTCAATTTGATCTTTAAATTAGATAATTTTTCTTTATAAATTTGATACTTGATTAACAGTTGTTCATCATTGTTTCCAGTAAGACTGATCTCTATGGTCTTCAATAGGTCACGAAACTTGAATATCAACCCATTAGCATCTTTAGTTAAGTGAGCCCGTTTTGTTTCGATGGATTCTTCTCCCTGGTTTGCTGTTGGATCACTCGCATCTATTATATCATTAATCTTTGCAAATATAGCAAATTGTAGCACGTCCAATCGTTTAAATGAACTATTACCGCAGTTTGCAGTGGTCATAATTATATATTGTTTAATATTTTTGTATTAAAAATGATCGAAATGAATTTTGTAGTTTTTATCGCACTGAAAATAGTTCTGCAAAATATTGATTTATCATGTTTTACTTAAACCTAGGTCTGAAATCACACGAATTGGTCCTACTATGTCAAATTGGACGAGCGAACCAATGAAACAAGACAATGACTTGAAACAAAAACAACAAGAGTCAATGGCAAATCCGAATCCATCCCAAAACAGTAAGAAGAAGAAGAAATCAACGAAAAAATCAAGAGATCCTTCCACCCTTACTCCGGAATATATAGAAGAACAAAGAAGACAGAGAAATTTGAAAAAAGAGAAGAAAAAGCAAGAGATCATTGCACAGGGAATGGATCCTGATGCAGTAAATGCTCAACCTGAGCTAAGATTTAAAACCAGAGAATTACTCGAGCTTCCAAATGCATGTAATGATGATTCATTCAAAATAAACATCATGACCTACAATATATTGGCGCAGGCATTAATTAGAAGGAAATTGTTTCCTACGAGCGGAAATGCATTGAAATGGTATACTAGGTCCCAAGTCTTGTTATCAGAATTTAAACATTATGACGCAGACATATTATGTTTGCAAGAATTAGACTTTATCCAATACAATTCATTCTGGCGTAAGGAGTTAGGAAAGTTAGGATATGAAATGAAGTACTATAGAGCGGATACTAAGAATCATGGATTAGCCATCGCATATAAGTCAGACAAGTTTATTTGCAAGCACCAGAGTTTCATTTATTACGATAAAGAAACCTCAGGTGAATTACTTCGACAGACGACGACTCAAAATATTGGGTTCATGACATGCTTAGAATTCACACCTAGTGTATTATCGAAATATTCCAATATTCCTAGAAATGGTATCATCATTGGCACTACCCATTTATTCTGGCACCCATTTGGTACCTTCGAAAGAACAAGACAGACATATTTAATTTTAAGAAAATTCAAAGAATTTCGTGCTACTATGAATACGCTTAAAAATAACGGTGCTGATTGGTACGGCTTTTTTGCTGGTGATTTCAATTCCCAACCGTTTGATGCACCATACTTATCTATAACAGCAAAACCTGCAAAATATACAGAAAGAACACGAATAGTCCTTGGATGTTCACTATCTTACCAGTATTCTAAAAATCGAGGTATTATTGATAATGATGACGACTCTGACAACAAAGACAAAGAGGAGGAGGAAGAGGGAGACGAGGAAGGTGGTAATATTGAGAAGTTTGGTAAGAACCAACCAAAAGACCCTGTTCCTGAATCATTTGAGCCAACAACTACACAATTGTACTTAGTTGATACAATGGAGAAGTTGCACAATGAGTTGGATATGAGAGCTATCTCTTTATATTCTGCAGGTTATAAATTAGTCGATCCAGATAATACTGGTCTTGATAATGATAGGGACGAGCCAATTTTTTCAAATTGGGCACACGCCTGGAGAGGTTTGCTAGATTACATTTTTGTAATAAGTTCTTGGGACAGCGAAAATGAATCGCATTCAGACAGAATAGATACGGTAGCCGAAATTGAACAGAATAACGGAGTTAGATTAACAAAATTATTGAAATTACCATTACCAAAAGACATGGGCCCAGAACCTTCAGGACAGCCAAGGCTTGGTCAATACCCGTCGGATCACCTCTGTTTAATGGCCGAAGTTGCATTATGTTAATTGTATATATAGATCTAGAAAAATCATCACTATATCCTCATTGTATATACCTATATATATAATTTATTTTCTTTGCATAGTTTCAACCAAATCTTCTAGAGGTCCATAGTCCTTACGAGTTATTAGATCGAACTCATTGCTAAATAAAACGTAGTGCTTTAAACTGGTATTTAAATGACTTTGCAATCCTAATTCTGAAATTTCATGGAAATGATGACAATAAATATGAGCATAAATTCTAAACAACCTCTTGAAAATTGTTTTCACTAAAGTGGGAAATTGTTGTGGGAAGGGTGCACCTATTTTAGAAGGAAATATATTATCATTGTCAAAAAAATTTTGAATCCAATTCATCAAGTTTTCGGTGTATTCACAAGCAGGCAACGACACCGGTCTCTTCGGCAGCTCCATGCCATTAGTACTGGGGTTGGTTTCTTGCCATAAATACTCGTATTCATCAGTTGCGATCATTCTAGGACACGTTTTCGGAGAACAAAACTCGGTGATAGCACCATATAACATATTTATTTGATTATAGAAATCAACTACATGGATAGCTAACCATTCGTTGATATCCTCATCTTGTGGTAATTTGACTGCCTGGATCAACGCGTTATCTGATCCCAATGTTTGCTCAGCATAACTCCTGATATCCTTATGTGAGGAAACCGACTGCTCACCATTATTCAAGTTTATGGTCTGATATGCTTGGCCCGGTTCTTGTTGATATGAATGACTATTTTGTGGTGGGTTTGGAAATGTTGAATTCGAAACTGGCTGTGGGCTTGATATTGGTGACGATTGTTTTAATTTAAATCCTCGAGTCGATCTTAATGAATGCGTATTAAAATTTTGGAAGAACGACATGGTATATTAAAGTAGGTTCAGTCGAAATAAGTATTGATGGCTTGCTTGTGTTCTTCACATCTATTGTGCTTTTTGTTTACATTCTTTCCATATACTATATCACGTGATTTATTCACTATTAATATGCCCTTCAATAGACTTTAGATTAAACACTTGTAGGTCATAAACCATGGCCTTAATGGATACTGTCGATGGAGGAGGTAAATCTAGTTCAAGATAGCGGGTCTTGTATTTCTTGTGGGCATCCAACTTTGATTTGGACATGTCACATTCTTTCATGATATTCAATGTATTGTATTCAGCGAGTATTTTCAATTGTATGTTTTTCATCAATTGCATAAAGGCGTGGTTCTGGTCATGAGCTAATGCTGGGTCATTTGGAGGTGATGAACATAAAGCTTCATCGAGGTTGCGTAGAAGCCAATTGTAGTTCATTTTGAACAATTTTCTACCGTAAAATGAAAACACGAATGGGAATTTAAACTCCAAATTGATGATCAAGGAACCAAACAGGTAGTTCATGGCATCGATGAGGTCAGAAAGCTGTAACTTGAGCTGATAAGTGTTATAATGAAACTCCACGTCTATCAGGTTCAATAAGTTTACGCCACCTAGAAACTCAGACTTGATGTCTAGTAATTCATTAATGATAGGAGACGACACATTACATCCAAGGTCCAACAGAAAAGATGTGGTTTTGTCGCCGCTAATAAACAAACTTGGATCCATGTCGATGTGTTTCCAGTAACGACAATTTGCAAGACTATGTCCCATTGCCTCTACCATATTTTCGTAATCCGTTGTATGGATCTTATTGCCATTGATATATAAATTGACGTTTAACTACGTGAGTTAGTAGTGATCATTGAGATCAAGATCTACAGTTGACATACACTAAACTTTTTGTCTGCCATAATGCATTGTTCTTCTAGGTTGGGACTAATATTCTGCAATCGGTATGAATATTTTATGCTGAAGTAATCTTCATCTTTCTTTATTGTCAAAGTATCAATAGTCATAATTGTAATTTATCGTTTATTGTTGTCTTTATCTCTTCTCGTCTGGTTGTAAAAATCTCGTTATCACGCGATTGACATTTCAAGTTTTTAAAAGTTCATTCCAAAGACCATTCTAAAAATATACCAATAGGATAATGAGTACTGCCAAACGGGCTATAACAATAGGTAATGATTTAGTAATAAAATACCAGGTTTCGTCGTTGGTGAATCTTGAGGGATTGAATGAGCTTTCTTCCAAAAAACATAAATTTTTGGCCTTGTACAAGAGATTCTATAAACTTCGGAATATGATTGATTCCAAACCGTATAATAAAGAAACTTACCAGAGGTTAGTACGACGGAAGTTTACCATGGAGAACTTTGCACAGAAACGAGACATTTTATTGGAGGGCTGTTGTAGATTAACCGAAACACAGATGTTCGAACGAATGATCAATACATTGGCCTTTGTACATAATTCCACGGTCTATTTACCTCCAGATAGACCGGATGAGCCAGAGTTTTTCTTCCAAGACCTAAAAAAGCCACGGAGGATTGAAAAACTGATATTATTGACCATGCTCAAGATGGACGAACAGAAACCGCCTATGATAAAATACGATAGAAAATACGAATGGATAATTAACCTCAACTACCAACTAAGCCAGTTATCTGAAGATCCTAATGCTAAGGAATATAAATCCACATTCAAGAACATAGATGCTAATCTTATTGGATTTCGAGATTATGAGATGAACTCGATGCGGCTAAATGAATGTTATAATTTATGTTTATAGAGAATGAGGCCAGTAGTACTAATCACTTAACAGGCCATGTAGAATTTTGCTACTTTATGTGTTTACATATGGCATGTAATGTATAATTTTTTAAATGAACTCAATTAGCCTAACAAGAAGCGAAATTACTGCGCAATTTATAGCAATATCAAAAATGAAATATTTCGTGGTTTCGTTTGAAGTTGTTCATTAATTAATATAAAAATGGGTTGGTTTTCAAGTGATACATCAAGCAATATGCCAAATAACCAAGTAGAACAACGTTCTCATCAGCCATTAGGATTATCTGGCGAATCTGGACTTAATTCAGCACCACTCAATCCAACCGATCCTTCAGGTTCGGATATTTCTCACACATTAGGTCAATTAACAGATAGCAAGACCCCACTTAAATTGAGGGAATTAAAGGATAATACCGTGAAGGCTAACAATGAATCAGTTACTGAATTTGTTAACACTAGACCTAAAAACCTTTTTGTTATCGATGGCGAAAAAGAAATTGATGAGAGTATTATTTGTACCAATAACGAACAGGGAGGAAAGACATGTTTGAAGTTGAAATACAACTCAGTGCAATTGTTCAAGCAAATGCAGAAATTAGAATATTTCTGTTCGTTGCCGGATGACATAAACGCAACATACTTTGAATGTAGAAAAATTACATAGTTAAATATTGAAGTATTTGAATATAATCTTATCATTTATTAGGTACGGATTGTACGAAGAGAGAATCAGATAAGGAACGCATAAAATCTATCAGAGGAGTGTAAAAATAGAGTTCTAGAAAAGGTGCATATGGAGAGACAAGATTAAGAGATGAATGTCAAAGTAAGACGATATGATAAGGTCAAGTACACTATTAAATAAGTAAACCAGCAATAACACCTAAACCGACCATGAAACTAATACTTAAGTTGATGGTGGAGGATCCGCTTTCGTTATCTTCATTATACTCGTTTAATGAAACGTTGGAGTGGTTTCCCGAGTGAATAATGTCAGTGCTATTGTGCGAGTGGGTCGAATTATGGGAGCCGTTTCTCGTCTTTAAGTCCTTATTGAGTTTAATTTTCGATGTAGATTCTTCCATTGAATCTTCATGAGGGTAGTGGTCGTGATCTTCTGTATTATTGTGTTCGGGGATGGAATCTTGGACATCTTCTTCTTCATCATTAGCATCATCGAATATTTCATATTTGTCCACCTCGTCTTCATCATACGAATATTCCTTGTAATCTTGATTAAACTCGAGACCGGACGCAAGATCCTTTTGTAATTCTTGTAAGTCATGATTACCATTAGTGTCGTATTCGTCTTGTAAACTCTGTAATCTTATGTTGGATGCTAATTCAATGTCTGCACAAGCAAACTTGGTCAAATTTGCAAAGTGGAATGTAATGGATTTTCCAACAATGTATGACTTGGACTTCTTGTTCAAGGAAAGATATGGGTCGTTGTACTTAGTTTCGAAACATGTTGTGTCAATCCAACCATGTTTACCAGATAAGTCACCGACTTGACAATATGAATCATCCTTTTGTTCGTCGCAATCAGGGGATGCATGGTAGGGATTGAAGTGAGTGCCCACCATGTCACAGTTACCATCAGAAGGTACCAGGTTTTCGTGAATATGATATTGGAATGGTCCTCCTTCTTTTGGGAGTCCTGTCACGTCGACATGCACGTTAACTGATTTACCTCTCTTAGCTGTGAACACAATGTTACCCTGGACATTATTGTCAAATCCAAACGGGAAGTCAGCGATAGCTACCACATTTTTAGGATTTTTTTTAATCTTGGGTGCTTTGTCTCCTAATGCCAATTGAGATACAGAAAGAAGCGATAAGATCAATGGTATATTAATTTGCATTTTTAAGCTTGAAAGTAATCTTTTGTTGATTGAGTATAGAGAAAGAAAAGAATAGAAGAAGAGAATGAGTTTTGGGACACAGACGGTGTATTTATTATGTTTTATAGTGACAATTTCGTAGGACACAGATCCACTGAATCCACAAATTTGCAGCTTTATTATATTTTAAGTGTCGCAAAAGTACCAAACACTAAAAAAAATACCGGTTCTCGGTTCTGAATGTTTACAAGGAGCAATCAACACATATTATCATAAAGTGTATTATTAACTAGTCCTATCGAATTTAATATATAAGTGTAATGTAATTTAAATTTAATGCAATGTTATTTATATCATGTGTAGATATCATTATATGGCGTAAACAGAGTGTGGTGTCTTTCAAATGTTCGTATCTTTTCAAATGTATTTAAACAGACGGATGTGTTAGACCATGAACGATTCTCCACAGCCACAGGTACCCTTAGAGTTTGGATTTCTGAAGATGAATCTAGACGACAACTTGTCGTCCAACCAGTCCATTTCCGACCCCACAATCGAGAAAAGTGCCTTCGAGTCTATGTAGACCTTGACCCCGTCCTGTTCGATCAACTCGTCGAATTTGCCTGGTTGTGTGACGTATTCCAAGTTGTAGGTCAATCCCGAGCACCCTCTATTCAGTACCCCGATTCTGATCAATTGTGGCTCTGGTTGGTCCAACAAGCCCTTCAAATGCTCCACTGCGTTGGCGCTCAACGAGATCAATGCTTTTCTTGGACGCAACGTTCTCTTTTGCTTACTTTTCTTTACTGGTTTCTCGCTTTCGTTTATTTTTGGTGTGGTCGGCTCCACAGTTGCCGTGGCTATTATGTTACGTTCTGGTGTGTCCAGCGACTCCTTCTCTGTCTTTCCAACTGAAGCCTCCGCCTGTGCGGTTTGTTCTATCTTTGGTGTGTCTTTCAACGATTTATTGGTAAATTTAGACGCTCTCGACTTTCTGACTGGCGCTGCTGTACTTTGGTTCTTCGTGGAAACCTTTTCCATTGTGCCCAATGAGTGTTTTGACCATTTGGATGCGACGTCCTTCGATTCCCCTGCTGTTTCACCATAATTCGACTTCTTTGTGGGATACTTCAATCCTGAATAAAAATCATTCTTGCTAGTAGTCACAGGTATCGTTTGCATAAAGCGCTTACCGCCTCTTTTGGTCTCGTTTGAAGCATACCTCTTGAAGGTGTAGTTTATGTTACTCAAAATGAATCCTTTTGTTATCATTTTTGACTTATTGTGTATGTTTATATTGAGTATTATCTATAATCTGTAGAAAGAAGATCAATTGTATATGATTTATAAGACGATTGTAGGTGAAAGCTAGTGACCCGCAAATAAATCGGTACCCGCACGATTTTCTCCCATTAGACGTAAGCAAAATTTGAAGGCTTCTGATTGGCTGGAAATTCCGAAACAAAACATATCAACCACTTAAATATCAACACTCTTTAGATAGCAAATTACAAAATGTTCAAATTAATTGTATTATTTACAATTATAAGCATTATCAATGCCAACATGATGATTTCATACCAAATGTTCAATGATACCTCTGAACCACCAATGGTAGCAAGCTTCTCGCTGAATAGTGAACAAGACGATGTTACTCAGTATACTGTTGCGGAAGCAAATTACACAAATGGAGGCAGTTTGACAATGATGGTAGAGTATGATAATAATGATTCAGACAAAGTTAGCAAATATAATAATGTATTAGAAAATACAAATATATACTTACAACAAATAGTTTCAAATAACACGAATAAATCACAAAGTTATGATACTGTTGAAATTAGAGATAATGAGTCAAATACAATTGATCATATAAAAGTTGTAATTAAATTCTGTGCAACAAACGTTGGAGGAGCAATTACTAACCTCGCTTCAGGCATAATAACAGCTATAGTTAGCTCAGAATATGATAAGTGGCGAGATGGAGATGATAGTGGTAGAAAGTGTGTCGGCCGTGGCGGACTTTTACCATTTGGAAAAACATGGAGTTCGGCAGCTGGCTATTATTATGCGGAAACTTGTGCTTCATCTGGGGAGAAATGTAGTACTACAGCAAGTCAATCAGCTCTTAAAGATGCTGCAAATTGGGCTGACAATGAGTTAGACAATGACCCTAACGCCGATAGTTGGAAAGTAGGCTTTTCAAATCAAGGAGCATGGAAATTCTGTGTAAGGATAGTTCCAAAAGCAGCATGTAATTCTTATAGTGACTGTTATGATAAGGCACATAGTATGGGTTGTCCAGTAGACTTCTGTAGTGATGATGCTTTTAAGAAACATGGCCATGATGAACTCTAGTTATGTATAATCAAAATATCAATTGTGATGTAAGCCTACTTTCCAATATTCGGCTACGAACCTGAAGAACCCAGTGCTACATTTTGCAATCATTGACTAGTGGAATGTACATTAAAGATAGTGACGATCAGAGATAGGAGCAGAATGCGGCTATAAGCGGGAGGTTTCTCTCTTTAGCCAATTGTACTCAATTGTGTTCTTCGCGAAAGATGGGGACAACTCATTCCAAATAGTCTGGTGGTAGTTGTTGATCCACGCCTTCTCGTCCGCAGTCAACAAGAACACGTCAATGAGCTTCTTGCAGAGCGGAACCCTTGTGACGGTATCGAACTGCAAGAAACTTCTGTTGTTGTAGGAGGTGCCCGCGTCCTTGACGTACATTACGTTTTCGATTCTGATACCGTACTGGCCGTCCTCGTAGTAGCCAGGTTCGTTGGAAATCAAGTGGCCTGGCTTCAAGTAAGACGAGGCAGCGTTGGGTCTGGGGCCAATGCCAATCGGGCCTTCGTGGACATTGAGGTACGCACCGATCCCGTGGGAGGTACCGTGGCCATAGTCCAAGCCGGCTGCCCACAAGTGCTGTCTCGCAATCGAGTCGATCAAGGAGCCGGTGGTGTCCTCAGGGAACTTCAAGTTGCCCAACGCGATGTTGCCCTTCAACACGAGGGTGTAATTGCGGATTTCCTCTTTTGATGGCTGCGCAAAGTGTACTGTTCTGGTGACGTCTGTGGTTCCCTCCAAAAACTGCGACCCTGAGTCGTTAAGGTATAGCTTGTTGGGGTTAATGACCGCACATTCGCCTTTTGTAGGCTTGTAATGGATGACTGCAGCGTTAGCACCAGTGGCACTGATGGTGGCGAACGACAATCCCACAAAGTTTTCCTCCTGTTTTCTGAACTCGGTCAACTTTTCGTCAGCTTGTAGCTCGTCGATCAACTCGCCATTAGCTATCAACTCATTTTCAAGCCACGCAAAAAACTTACAGAGCGCTCTTCCGTCCTTCAAATGGGCAACTCGGGCGCCATTAAGCTCGACTTCGTTCTTGATGCTCTTCAAGTCCTCTATTGGCGATCTCGCAGGCTGTTCAAATGAACACTTCAAGCTTCTGATGATCTCCCACGATGCACTCTTTGGCACCATGAGTTTCTTGTTGGCCATATTCAAATCCTTCGACAATGAATTCAACTTGGTCCAGAAGTTCTCGTACGGCTCCACATGCACGTTATCGTCTGTTAAGACCTTCTGTACCTTTGTGTCAAATCTATAATGGTTGGCAAATAACGTAACTTGCTGGTTTGTTATGATGACGTACCCGTAGAACACAGGGTTGTAGTCGATGTCACTACCTCTTAAGTTTAATAACCATGCGATCTCGTCCAACGCCGAGACGACCAAGCCCGCACAGTTGTGCTTGTTCATGGCCTCCGTCACGTTTCTCATCTTGTCACTGAATTTTTGCCCTGTGTACTTGTCGTCCAACACCTTGATTATACTGGCCGGCGTGCTAGGCAAGTCCTCGAAGTCGAGCCACATTTGTTCAATCAAGTTGTCCTTGACAGCCACAAGCTCCACGTCTGCCTTCGCATTCTTCGGCAACAGAATCATGTCTTTGACCACCTTGTCAAACTTCTCATATACCTGGTAGGTGACCAATTTGGGGTCCACCCCTATGTTGATCTTGCTTCCCGAGTCTATCGACATCTGTATCGCTTGGTTCACACTCCATTCCTGCCAAGTTGGTTCGTTCTTCACGCCCAGCTTCAACAACACCCAGTTGAAATCCAACTCGTTGGTCGCCTGGTTGAAGTATCTCCCATCCGTCGACAACGCAGCCACCCCCTCCGGAGTCTCGTTCATACACATCACATCCCGTGTCACCACCGCCACTCCAGCGCTCCCTTGGAACCCTGAAATGAAACTTCGCTTCTGATCGAATGCAGAAACGTACTCCGACTGGTGCTGGTCTTCCGATGGTACTACATACACCCCTAAGTCGTAGTCTGCCATCAACAACCTCAATTTATCCAATCGCTTGGAAGTATTCACCTCTTTGGCATCCGGTGCACACAAACTAGCCGCATCTATAGTAAATACTGATCCTTTTCTCGATGTTCCTCTGGGAGAAGCCGACCCACTGTTTCTCATGGAAACTTGTTTAGCAAGGCTCACCGACCTTCTACTTGTACGTGATAACAATCCTGGTGAACAGTTACAGTTAGCACATTGGGCTCTACTTACTTTCTTCATATTCAAATGGTTATATTGCTTAAGAACCCTTTATTTTGTTGCCCAATTATGTATTTTGCAAAGTCAGATCATTTAAAGTGCTGGTAGTGGCACGGCTCCACTGTCAAAAAAATGCCTCGTTTGTGTCATTTTGGCTACAATTTTTATAGAATTAGCTAAAAATCGGCCTACAGCATTTATGCGTGAGTTCTCGACAATAATGCCCATACAAAGAGTGTTCAGAATTATAATACAGTGCTGAAAAGCCAAGTTTAATCTCACCATTCTAAAAAGACATAATTATTCTCTTCAGGGGATAATTTTTGATAGAAAACTCGGTAGATTGTCGTAAATATCATGAAAAATGACACAAAACCACAGGAAATTGTGAGCAGCACACCCATATTAGGCAAGCTATATATGGTGTATATGTAGGGCCTTTAGAGACAGATCTAGTGCTATTAGTGATTTTGAAGATGGTCGTGAATCTCAGCTTTGAGCAGATAGTTCAGGTACGTAGGAGAATGAGTTGAGGCCGTGAAAACCTCTCGTGAGGTCTATATGGACAGGGATTGTGAAGTTGGTACTAACGGAAATTTTTCAGCACATTGAAGCATTATATTCTACCAGCAATCCGGGGGAAATAAATAGGATTCAAAGTGAATTGCAGGAGTTGCAGAGGTCCGGAGACGGGTACCAGCTCGCGGGCATGTTGATGAGACAGGAATCGAGGAATTGCCAGTTTTTCGGGGCATTGACGTATACGGTGGTGATCAACAACATGGGCCCTAAGTTGGATACCGACAGACTTGGGGTGTTAGTGGGCGAGTTAGAGGGGCAGTTGTGTGGCATGGTAAATGAGAGACGATTCGAGGAGAATTTGGTGATTGTGCGGAAGCTCTTGTCGAATTTATCGTTGGTGTTCATCAACAACTACCAGGTGTATGCCAATCCGGTGGAATCGTTGCTCAGGGGCCTTTGTGGGTCGGGTGACCTCCGACAAGTGCTCGAACGGTTAGCGGACGTGCATTTGATTGTGTTGTTGATATTCTCGTCGATTATCGTGGAGGACATTTCGAAACAGGAGAGGACAGTGGAGATCCATGGGGTGGTGCAAAGCGAGCTCTACCGGGACCTCGAGACCGTATACAGATTTTTGAACGGCAGTCAACGGAGCGTGGCCATCGACTCGATGGCTCTCGACTGCTTGAACTCGTGGGTGACGTACATCTCGGTGGCCGAGAGCAATTCGCAGGTGCGCTACACATCTGTGGAAACGTTGATTACATTCCTCTACAACCATTTCAAGATACAGCAAAACATGGAAGATAGTGATGTGCTCATACTTACGGGCAAGGCGGTGGGAGTTGTGACGGAGATTCTCGAAATCAACCCTCGCATGCTAACGCCAGACATGAAGACATATTTGGATAACCTACTTTTCGAGCCACAAAACTGGGGCACATACTACATTGATACCATAATATTGGGCGATTCAAGAGAAATGTATGTGGATGAGATCGAGTCGTTTGTCAACTTGCTAATCACTTTTTTACAGAATGACATTCTAAAATTATCCAAATCCATAAAGCATCCTGAAATACAGCACAAGATCAAAACATTAATCAACTTGACCAATTTTCCCGGTGCTCCCATTGAAGATGAATCAGTGAGTGACCAATTTCTCACATTCTGGGAAGAGTTCATAAATATTTATCTCGATGATATAGACACCTTTGAAGCGATGTTCCAGGAAAACTCTGCTGATAAGCGCAGCTTTTTCGCAAAAAGAGACGAAATAATTAATGAGGTATGTTCGATATATTGGACAAAGATACACCTACCTAATCTAGACGTTTTGGAGTCGAATAAGCTGGAATTCCTCCACTACAGAAGTGGTGTTTCTGATCTTTTTATTGCTGGATATTCACTATTGAGTATTCCATTTTACGAGAAACTAACTCGTAGCATTGTGGTTAACATCCAAGAAATCGATATGGACAATAACAAGATTATTGATATTGAAAGTACACTTTACTTGCTATTTAAAATAACAGAAGATTGCACATTTTATGACTCCCAAAGTTCGTTGCTAATTATGTATGTCAATTCCCTATTTGAATCTCGTCTACTTGACGTTATGAAGTTATACCCGACAGGAGAGGGAATTCATAAATATGTCTACTCGACGTTTGTGAACTTTTTATCAAGCATACAGTTCTACCTTAAGGGTGAACTTGGGTCACCTTATTTGGGTACAATTTTTGACTTATTGTTTTCGACAGTTTTGAATGGTCCCCAGACATTATCGCTTAATACTTCTCGAACAGTTTTAAAGATCTGCCAAGAGTGTCGGGAAAACTTGATTTCTTTCTTGCCCAATTTGGAGGTATTACTAGTTGAAATGTTGAAGAATTCTTCAATCGACGGTTTGATCAGACAAAGGATGTTCAATGCATATACGTCTATTGCGCAATGTATGAAGGATCCTTCAAGGTTGGCTGATATATTGAATAGAATGCTTTCTGCTATTCACGAAAGAGCTTTAGAGGTTATGAATAGTCAGCCTCAATTAAACGAGAATGATGAAGACTATCTTCTTTCGTTGCTATCATGTGTCTGTGAAGTGGGCAGAGCTTGTGAAATACCAGAGGAAGTAGACGAATTCTACAATGAGGAGCAAAAATTGCAAGTCAACCAATACTGGGCAGCGGACCCTTTACAGATTAAGGATTTGATATTGAATATTGTAAATGAGTTTTTATTGAATTATATGCCACTTATTAACAATTCCACAAGTACTGAGAAATGTTGCATTATTTTAAAATCAGGAATAAGAGAACCAATAGAGGGACCATTTAAATTTTCTACTGACACTATTCTCAACTGCATACTGGTCAAAATTGATCATTGTGATATTGATTCTATTCCATATCTTTATGCGCTTATAGAAACTATAGTAATTGTGAACTATAGGTCTCTAGATCAGAAAATAATTGGTCAATTAATCAATAAGGTATTTACTGATCATATAGATTTTCTTAAATCTGATCCTTACACAATTAACTCAGCAATTGAATTATTTGCTACTATGTTGGAAAAAAAACCCTCCTTGATAGTTGATTTACCTGTGTTTGAAAAAACTGTTGTAACCTTTGCTATAGATGGATTAAAAGCTAATGAA
This sequence comes from Debaryomyces coudertii, assembly GCA_030564605.1. Taxonomy (NCBI): domain Eukaryota; kingdom Fungi; phylum Ascomycota; class Pichiomycetes; order Serinales; family Debaryomycetaceae; genus Debaryomyces; species Debaryomyces coudertii. The sequence goes on from JAKTYF010000001.1 coordinate 201,690, forward strand.
ACATTTATTATTAAGTCAATACTGAAATTTTGGGTAGCATTAGTTGCATTGAAGAAAGGTACTAAAGAGAACCAAGATTTTATTAGAAGAATGATGGTGAATACCAACTTGGGAGCCTTGTTTGTATTTCACTTACTCAGCGCATTTATAGAAACATCCAGATCGAATTTAGATCATTACTATCCGATATTCAGGAACCTTATTAGTAAGTACCCCATGGAATTGAAAACTTGGCTACAAATTGGTTTCAAGGAGCTAAAGAATGAGAAATTGGATGACAAAACCATACACCTATTGATCAGTAAGATAATGATGACAAGAGGTCAGCGATCTGCCAATGATATTTTAAAGAAAATGTGGTTGCAAATTAATGGACTTATAGAGTTCAATAGTCGGGGTTTTTGATTTATATATATTTGAGCGTAACTAATTTTATAATAAAAAACATATATATAGGAATATTGAAAACAAATTTAAATAGTATAAGAACACTAATGTAACATTGCGTCTAATTCTGAACATAAATGTTCACATTCAGCATTGAAGTCGACATCATTAATAGCCATAACCTGGTACCTGACTCTTACAACTCCATTATAAGAATCTTGTCTAGCTTTCAATCTGAAGTTAAATTCTTTCATGGTAATATTATTGATTAAATCTTGAAATTCGTTATTTTCATTATTTGAATGTTGCTCTTTCAAAGTCAACAATTCACCAGCAGTTTTTCCAAACAATTTGTTAGTCTCTTGGTCGAATAACGTCATCCATAATTGGCCAGACGAATCCATGACTGAACAATTTAAAATGTATCTATAATATGGTTCGCTAAAGTTGACATCACACTTTTCACATCTCCAGGTACCGTCAGACTGTTCAACAACCTTCCTATTACATGTGGATGACGGTTGTTGGGAACTTGATTGCAACGAATTATTACATGCTGGGTAGCAGAAGTTTTCGGTCTTGAAAAAGTTGATCGTTGCCTTGATGTTAAAGAAGTCAGGCTTTTCACTCATACCTAAATTCTCTTCTTGGGCTTGTAATATAGACTTTCTATTATTAATTAAATTTTGATTGGTGCTGTTTTCATTCTTTAAAGTCTTGAAATTTTCATTGACACCCTGATTATCAAACCATCCCTTTAACTGGTACGCTTCAGCTGTATCTGGGTTCGCCATCATCGAGCCAGAATGAGTTAATGTCAAAGATCTACCTGCAAAATCTTGAATTTTGCAACCCTTAAATGCAATAACCGAACCCTCACTCGTGTTAAAATCAACAGCAGTATTATTCCACAAGCCAACTGTAATTGCAAAGTTGGAGTCATCAACAATTGTGATGTTTCTTCTATCGAATGGCTTCCCGGTGGATTTGGCAGTGATTTGGAAAACAGGGTTGACCTCCTTTAAAACACCTATCACATCAATTATCGAGTTTGGTTCACAGCTCTGGACTTGGTTCAATTTAGTGAAGTTGAAGTGGATCTTTGGGACGTCTGCGGTGTCGAAACATTCTTCCACAACCGTGTCTCTATCTAAGGCCAATTCGTACGGATGGCTCAAATGAGAAAATTGTGGTTTGGCCTGCTGAATTCTGGCCTTGCTGATGTAGTAGACCTTTCCCTCTTCCAATTCTTGGTAAAATTTGTCGGCCAAGTCATTGAACGCAGTTGCTCTGATCTCGTCAGACTCATCCAAGAAGTTGACGTTGAACAATTTACCTTCACCACGCGCGTTCGACCATTTCCTAATATCGCCCTTATACGAGACTCTGGCCTTGATGACCCATTGGTTCTGGTATGGTGACAATTGCTCAATAGCATTTACGTGCCTTTGTTGGAAAGTACTCATCTTTTGTGGCTGTTGTTGTTGTTGCTGCTGAGCTGGCTTTACTTGTTGTTGTACTTCACTGGGTTCTAATTTCTGGCTCTTGTTGGCTAGCTCCAAGTAGTCGTCCTCTGGATGCTCGGCATAATATGAGTCGCACGAAATCAATGCGTTGGTTGCCTTGTTACTCGTTTGGAACTTAACCTCCAAGTCATTGATAATCATAATGTGTTTCTGCGTGGTAACCAAGCTGTAATCCTTGATAATTATTACCGATGTCTTTTTAAACCCATTGGCTTCACAATATGGAATACATTCGCTGGTGATCAATCCGTGCAATGAATAAGCGCCATCGTTAAGCAAAACCCTGTATTTGACCGCCGAGTCTCCATTGCTGTTCTCGAGAGATTGATCGATTATCTTGATGTTGGTAACCTGCACTGTAATTGGTCTTCCCTCATATGAATGTCTCTCTGTTTTCGAAAGAATATTCTTCAATGCTCCCGAAGAAAGTCCGTATGCTTCTGCCATTATTCACTTGTTTATATACTATTGTAAGGGTTTATTCTAAAAGAGAAAGAATAGTATATATGTTTTGTAACGCGCCACCCAAAAAGTTTGTATAGACGCGACCAAAAACATCAACACTATTACTACACTAATGGCCAGATATAAAGGAATGTAATGTATGAAATGTATGTAAAGTATATATGACACGCCCACATATAGTGAATATTTTGCTTTCTATGTAGATAAAAATACAAGCAAGAGCTTCGAAAAAATTCGCATCAAACATTTATGGAAGTGAAAATTACCCAGTAAAAACTCTATAAATCCATACGCCTATAATTTAGGTTGGACCGACACAGCGTTAAACAACTCGTCCTTGGAATTAATCTTGACAGCGCCACTCTTCAATAGGGCTTTGGTCAAGTCATCAATGAGGTCGTCGCAGTTCTCGATCCCAATGCACAATCTGATCAAGTCCTCAGGGAAGTCTCTCTCTTCTCTCGTTTTGGCATCGATCGACGCATGCGACATCTTGCACGGCATGCTTATCAACGAATTGACACACCCGAAGGACACCGCAATGCCGAAGATGTCGGTGTTTTCGACGATCCTTTCGGATGTCTTGATGCTGCCAGTTTCGAAACTTATGACAGCACCAGCACCTCTGCACATGGAGGAGTGCAACTCGTGCTGAGGATGACTCTTCAACCCTGGATACCTCACCCTGAAGCCAATATTGGACAAGAATTCCGCGATCTTGTAGCAGTTCTGCTGCTGTCTTTCGACCCTGACGGCAAGCGTCCGCAACCCCCTGCTCAATAACCACGAGTCGAAGGGCGACAACCCACACCCGGTGGAGTTGATGACGAAGTACACCTTTTCGGCCAACTTTGCATCACGAGTAGCGATGATCCCGGCCATGATGTCATGGTGCCCGTTGAGGTATTTGGTGGCTGACTCGTACTGGATGTCGACTCCTAAGTCAAGCGGAGTCATTAATATCGGCGACATCATGGTGTTATCAAATACAACCACCACGTCGGGGTTCTTCCTGTGCGCATAGTCGGTGATGGCCTTCACATCACACACCTTGATCAACGGGTTGGTGGGCAGCTCGAGAAAAATCATCTTGGTGTCATGTGTGATTTTGGATACGAACAACTCCGTGTTTGTTGTGTCCCAGTGCTGCACCTTCAAGTCTCCCTTCTTGTTCAAGTACGTCAATAACCTGTTGGTCCCTCCGTACAAGTCATCTCCAGCCAAAACCTCATCGCCCGGCTTTAGAATTCTGGTTATAACGTCAAGACACCCCATCCCACTAGTCACTGCAAACGCGTGGTCCGCCTTCATGATCTTGGCTATGTGGTTTTGCAAATATGTCCTTGTTGGGTTGCCGGATCTCGTGTAGTCGTATTCTCCCATGTCTGATAACGAATTTTGCTTAAACGTTGCGGATTGGTACAACGGTGGGACCGACGCATTATGCTGGTCCGTGGACTTCGAGAAGACCAATTCGGTCTCTATGTTATACGATTTCGGTGGTGCCATAGCTGTATATGTGATAAAAAAAGCGGTTTCACCAAAATCCACTAAGACTCATACTTCAACTTTCTCGATTAGTAGTTCACTAGGAATGATGCAATCAGTGTGTATCTACCAAAATTATACTAGCATAACCAGGTTATCAGATCTTGACAGAAACGGTGGTTTGACAGCAGTAGAAGGGCCTGGAGAAGGTTGGAGGACAGGAGATGAGTGATGGTTACACGAGAGGAGCTGGAAGCGGCAGATGTTGGTTTGCGTCCTGTTATAGAGTAACAAATCAAAATGTGTATATGTATTACTATATAATTACCAAATAGCCTCTAGTCAACTATCTACCTGAATGCAAGGACGACAACACAGCGAGCACACACCAAACCCTACAAGTCAGCTCTGGTCACGGAGCGGACATCGAACGGGGTGTCGCTCAACAACACCTTTTGGCCGGACAATGGCTCGCAGGTGTCTCTGCTGGAGATAGGCCCGGCATTGGAGGGCTCCTTGCCGGCCTGCAAAAGCTTCAAGAGGTCGACAGTCTTTTCGGGGGTCAAGTCTTCGTGGTAGTCGTCGTTGAGCGCCAACATAGGGCCGTTGACGCACGCACCCAAGCACTCGACTTCCTGCAACGTGAACAACTTGTCGGGCGTGGTCTGGCCCGGCTTGATGTTCAAGTGCGACGTGATGCTGTCCATGATGCCGTCAGACCCACACAACTGGCACGGTGTAGTCGTGCACACTTGGATGATGTATTTGCCAACGGGTTTTCTGTTGTACATCGTGTAGAACGTCGCAACCTCATACACCCTCATAGGAGGCATGTCCAAGTATTTGGCCACGTAGTTCATCACCGAGATCGACGTGAACCCCGCCTGGCGCTGTCCTAAGTCCAACAACGGCATCACCGCTGCCTTCTTGTATTGCGGTGGATATTTGGCGATGATCTCATTGGCCCTCTTGGTGTTTTCCGAGTTGAATTCAAAACTAATGTTCTTGTTGTCTTCCTTCGTATCTCTGTGGACTGCAATGATCGACGAGAATCGCTTGTTGAAGATTGATCTGTGGCTGGTTCTGTGGACACTTCTTGGAATAAAACGAAACATCATGCAACTGTATTAATGTGTATTTTGCTTTACTATCAACTTGAACGTTCCGCTACTACTTTTCCTAGAAAACCGACGAAATATGTTTAAATTCTATATCAACTCCTCTAATATAACCAAACACACTAGCTAGGAAGTCTTTCAAACTGATTATAAACGGATATTAACTAAATGAGCTCTATTGTAGTTTTTCACTAGAGAGCGTAAACCTCATTTAAAAGCCACTGATTGGCTTAGCGAGTTTGCACCGGTTTTTGTGTGGTTTACACACGTCATTATCAAAACATGAATACCAATAAGTCAGGTATGCTTCATAAGATGATGTTGTCTCATCTCAGTATACTTTAACATGGGAGAGACGAGAATCTTATGCTATACGTTCACTGGTAAAAAGTTTCCTGATTTTAAACAATACTTTTGGGACGATGCTAAGGATGATGATACTGAATTTTATGATTCAGTAGATTATGTAAAAGTGAATACTGACGAAGACATTCAAGATGACTTAAATACAAGAAACAAAGATGATTATTTTGATGATATATTTGTTATCCTCGAAGACAAAATTAGACTAAACAGTTTTTCTGGTCCACTTGATGAGTGCATTTATAGTTCTTTTGAGGATATGTATTATTTTTTATCAACATATACTATATAATTGGAAAATTAGATTAGAAGATTAGATAGTATATGTTGCATAATATATGGAGGGTTTGGTACTTATTTATATGATTCCAACGACAGAAGTAGAGGGTAAAATTGTTTTTATAGACCAATTGGCCAATAGCCTCCATTATGCAAAATTTGCCTAAATCAAGAAACATATTATTCTATGTTGGGGCCTGAATCAAAAGATTAAATTACCGGTTTTTGAATATGTCTTGTTCATTTATTATTGATAGTGTAGATGTATCTTATTTACACAGACCATATTTAGATAATTCTGATCAAATCAGCTGAAAAGTCAAAAAGGGTATTACACCATGAAGCATAATTTTCCAATAGTATGCAAGATTTATTACAGATTATGCAATACACAATGGAAAACTAGTCACATTGAGCTAGCGGGTCCGGCGACAGACAAGAATGCTGGAGTCGTAGCGACTTTTGTCATGGACGCTGTGTGGTGGACTGCTAGCGCCGGCAGTGGCTGGCAGGTCGGGACACCGTAGTCTCGCTGGCAGCGTTGTACATGGTAGCATAGACGTCGTCGTAGGCCGGAGCTGTCGTGGTGGCCACGGGATAGCCCGTCGTAGCCACCGGCTGGATGGCACCCCTGGGCGAGTCGTTGTACGGGGCCATGAGCACCTCGTTGGTGTGTAGGTCAAAAACCGTGTACATGTATTTGAACACGCAGTTCGGGAGGGTTCCCACGTACGAGTTGTTGCCGATGACGACGGTACCGATCCTGAGACTGCAGTAGCTAGTGCCCCGGACGGCGGTGCACTCGTCGATCAAGTCTGATACCGGCACCGACACGGTGTAGCCAGTGATGTTGAAGGTGAGCGATGCTTCCTCGAGCGACGTCTGCTTGAAGTATGGGACATCGTTGACCCAGTGTTTTTTGGGGTGGAGCCCGGCGATCAAGTTGGCGTACACTATCTCGGGCACCATGAGGCCGTTGGACCCGGTATCGAGGGTGTAGAGGAGCTTCTGGGCGGACACGGGGGTCCTAGTGTGACCTACACGCATGGCCATGGTGTTGACGGTGACGGCGGTGACGGTGTGGAACTGACGTGTAGAATGGAGCCCTACCTCGAACCCAATAGGCGTCTTCACTAATGGGTCCCGGTATACTCGTGTGTCAATACCCCCAAACACGATGGCAGCGCCGTCTGGCCGCCCCATTATGCTGTACATCTGCGTGTTGATGAGACCCTGCGACTCGAGCGCCATCGGGAAGTTCTCGTACGGGTCCATGGCCTCGATGCTGGGGTACCCGACTCCAAACACTCCCAGGAACGAGTCGATGTCCGATGCGTTGGTCACCCCGAACTTCATCTGTCGGACTTTCCACCCCTTGCCTGCGACGGTATCCTTCTGCTCGAACATCGCAAACGGTTCCGACGACCCGTACTGCCCAACGTACTGGGGAATGAACGGCGACTTGTCGTTGGTGTACGTGGCTCCCGTTAGCACAATATCCGCCGACCCCGTATCCAATACTACCTTCTTCATCGTCTGCTTCTCCTTACCGACTATTACCGACTCCACGTAGTACATCGAGTCCTCCGTCCATTGTAGGCCCATCTCGACGTACCCCCGAGAGGCTGCAAAAACCTGCCCATAAATACAAATACCTACCAATACACTCACCAAATGCATCATGTATACATTGGCCTGTCTCTCGTAGACTTATGGCACCCTTTTAACCTCTTTTATATACAAATGTCTCCTGGGGGCTCTGCAACAACTTTAGGCACTATTTCCCTATCTGACCATGGCAATTAATACCCACTTGGGCTATATACAGGTGGCTCCATCCTGGAACTGTCTGAAACAGCCTACAACCCACTAATGGAGTTTGTACGCTACATGCAATGACTGACATCCTATTCCGTGTTCACTAGAACCCTATTCCTCCCCGTGGTAGTCTGCAATGACGTCGCTCACTGTTCGTCTGGTGTGATGCTCTTAATCGGTCCCGTCCGTCACGATCGTCTATGGTGTAGACTTGGCAGTTTTTAGTCTCTTCTTCTCGCCACCTCCATCCCAGGAGCCTTCGATACTGACAAAGTCCCAACTTGTCTCCGTTAGTCTCTCCAGCCGTCCCCAAATCCCGTCAAACTAACTATCAATGTTTTATAGTATGTAGTCACGTGATTGTCGACTTTCTCACCAAAACTTCCATATAAACCACCACAAATTAATACGTACAGACAACTACAGGTACATCCCTTTCAGGTGAATCAAGTAGATAAACACAATACCAAGGTTGGAATCACGACAGGCGTCAATTTAGAAATACAAGCCAGCGTTCAGAAGCCGAATTCAGCGCACATATACATACAAAACTCCGCGGTATCGATAGAAGTGCTCCAAGCACACCTACGATTGGATTATGAATAATAACAAAAATAATAGCATTAATAGCAAGGGTAATGGTAATGGCGGTAATGGGACAAGACGAAGCACGCTTGAAACTCCGCGATCACCGTCGAGGTCCACGCGAAGCTTGGAACCACCCAAGTTGAACGACGGCGGCGGGCTAGCATCGGCATCGCCTAGACGAAGAAACCAAAAGTCGATCTTCAGCGACCGTTACATCCCGAATAGGACGGGGATAGATTTACAGGCGGCGTTCAGCTTGTCGAACCAGGAGATCATGCCGGAGATCAAGAACCGACACGACAGAATCGACAACGAGATCGAAATACGGAAGGAGGAAGAGGCAAACCAGACGTTCTCGACGATATTGAAGGCCGAGCTCTTTGGCGACAATGTTCCCATGGCTACGGCAAACTTGGGTCAGAGTACCAAGCTGGCCACGGGCATGAAGAAGCCATCGCGCCCCAACAGCACCGGAAACCTCACCTCTACAGCATCTTCGTCGTCCATCCACTCGGTACGATCGTCAGGCATGGGCGACAACGCAGCCATGGGGGGCGGTGACGATAGCACTACGGGTAATCCCAGAACCACGCCCCCCAGGTCTACCAGAAACAACGCTAGCACAAATCCGCTTGCAACGGGGTCTGTCAACGGGCCCACCGCGAACCAGGACTCCAGCAGTATCACCAACACACCGCGCCAGACAGCCAACCTCTTCACGTATCAGTCGCCCAAGAAAAACAGGCCAGTGTCGAGAGACTTGCAGAACGAGCTCTACTCATTGTCGCCCGTGAGACAGGAGTCGCAAAAGCTCCTTCTCTCACCACAGAAGAAGCCGAGGAACATCTCCAAAGTCCCGTACAGGGTGCTTGATGCACCGGAGTTGTCAGACGACTTCTACCTCAACCTCGTCGACTGGGGCCAGCAGGACATATTAGCCGTGGGCCTTGGCGACAGCGTGTACCTCTGGGACGGCAGCACGCAGTCGGTCGACCGTTTGTGCAATTTATCCAACAAGGATAAGGTCACCAGCATCAACTGGATTGGGACGGGGACCCACTTGGCGGTCGGGACTCTGAAGGGGTTGGTGGAGATCTGGGACTCTACAAAGATGAAATGTGTTAGGACGATGTCGGGTCACTCATTGCGGGTCAGCTCGTTGGCGTGGAACGAACATATTCTTTCGAGCGGGTCTAGAGACAGAACTATCCTCAACAGAGACGTCAGGATCGAAAACCACTACGTCAACAAGTTCGAGGCCCACAAGCAGGAGGTATGTGGCTTGAAATGGAACGTCGAGGAGAACAAGTTGGCCAGCGGTGGAAACGACAACAAGCTCTTTGTCTGGGACGCGTTGAACACCAAGCCGTTGTACCAGTTCAATGACCACACGGCCGCTGTCAAGGCCATCTCGTGGTCCCCTCACCAGCGAGGTGTACTAGCCTCTGGCGGAGGCACCGCGGACAAGACCATCAAAACGTGGAATACCCTTACTGGTGCCTTGACAAACAACGTCAACACCGGCTCCCAGGTTTGCAATCTCATATGGTCCAAAAACTCCAACGAGTTGGTCTCCACCCACGGCTTCTCCAGAAACCAGATCATTGTCTGGAAATATCCCTCCATGCAGCAAATTGCACAATTGACCGGCCACACCTACAGAGTATTGTACTTGTCGCTATCTCCTGACGGTGAAACAATCGTCACCGGTGCCGGCGATGAGACCTTGAGGTTTTGGAACGTATTTGACAAGAACAAGAACGATGAGCCGCCCTCATCGGTCTTGTTGGATGCATTCCTGCAACTACGCTAGCGTGTATATTACTTGTATACTTAATAATGCTTAATACATTCCCAATTGACACCTTCTCCCCGTTTTGAAAGCAATTGGAGTAATTGTATATACGACAATAGGCGTTTTGATAATGCCGAAGAACGGTTCCAAATCTAACCTGTAAACTTATTATGGAGATTGGCGTTTTACAGGTTACGACTTCATTACTCATATCTATAAAAAGACGGTTATTTCTGTGATTCAACTAGGATAAACAAGTATTGTCCTCATCACGAATATCACCATGACTAAGCCAGAAGCTAAAGATTTAAGCCATCTATTGAGTGAAGAATCGAAGTCCAGAAAAAACTCGCCATTGAAGGCTGCTTTCAGGTTCTACAATCAACCAGGAATGACGTTCTTGGGTGGTGGATTACCAATGTCAGATTACTTTCCATTCAACAAAGTGACAGCAGACGTTCCATCAGTGCCATTTGCAGATGGTATCGGAGCACCACTTTCAGATGAAGACAAGAGTATTTTGGAAGTTTACAAGAGGGCGGACATGAACAAAAAGGAAAATAAAGAAGTCGAATTAGCCAGATCGTTACAGTACGGGTTCACTGAGGGACTGACAGAAATCATTAACTTTTTGAAGGAGCATACGGAGAGTATCCACGGTGTTCCATACAAGGACTGGGATCTCATTGCATCGGTGGGCAACACGCAATCGTGGGACGCTACGTTGAGGACGTTTGTAACCAGGGGTGACTCGATTTTGGTCGAGGACTACTCGTTTAGCTCTGCGTTGGAGACTGCCCACGCACAAGGCATCAACACCATTCCCATTCCGATGGACGCCAAGGGGATCCTCCCCGATGCTTTAGAACAGCAATTAGACCAGTGGGTGGGACCTAAGCCAAAATTGTTGTACACGATCTGTACGGGGCAGAACCCCACTGGCTCGTGTCTCTCGGCGGAAAGAAGGCAGGCCATCTACAACTTGGCATGCAAGCATGACTTCATCATTATTGAGGACGAGCCATACTACTTCTTGCAGATGGAAGAGTACACCACGGACGAGAAGGCCAGGGCGAACAACAAGGTCCACGGCCACGACGAGTTCATCAAGGCGTTGGTCCCATCGTATATCTCCATGGATGTTGAGGGTAGGGTTATCAGATTGGACTCGTTTTCCAAGGTCTTAGCGCCTGGTTTGAGATTCGGGTGGATTGTAGGTCAGGCAAAATTGCTCGAGAGGTACGTCAGAATCCACGAGGTAACGATTCAGTGTCCATCGGGTTTAACCCAGACCTTAACCAATTCGTTATTACAGAAATGGGGCCAGGGCGGTTACTTGGACTGGTTGATTGGTTTGCGTGCCGAATACACTCACAAAAGAGACGTCGCCATCGATGCTGTTAACAAGTACTTCCCGAAGGAAGTTGTGTCTTTTATTCCGCCGGTGGCAGGTATGTTCTTCACCACTACAATGGATGCATCCAAACATCCTAAGTTCAAATCCGAATTTAACGAGGATCCACTCCAAGTTGAAAACGCAGTTTACGAACAAGCGTTAAAGCAAGGGTGTTTAATGATCCCTGGTTCGTGGTTCAAGACCGACGGAAAGACTAACCCACCACAACCTGAAATACCTGAGAACCCTGCGACGAAGAACACCTTTTTCTTTAGAGGTACATATGCGGCTGTTCCATTAGACCAATTAGTCGTAGGTTTAGAGAAATTCGGTAAAGCCGTTAAGATTGAATATGGTCTTTAAGACTACTAGGTATATAGTGTACTTTGTTGTCAATCTCTAGAATATACATAATTAATACTACTCTTGTGTGCGCGTATCAACTTGAAATAAAAGATCTACAAATACTGTAATATCTATGAAGATTTAATAAAAATCAACAAGCAGGTCAAATATACAAATGCATATCCTTAAGCTTCCGTGGTTCGGCCACAAAGGTAAGTACTCTAGAATTACGATGATATATGAGGTTGCCATGGTAATACTAACACCTTATAGCTGAGAATAAACAAATTGAGTGCTACTCGGTAAGCATAAATTCAGATGGATCAAGATTAGCATCGGGAGGATTGGATGGAAATGTTAAAATATGGGATACCAAGTCAATTCTACATTTTAAAAACTACGAGCCAGAACCTGCTACAAAGAAGAATAAAGCTGATATCAACTTCGACACATTATCGACCAATGTAATACGAAGACCCTTGTGTTCGATGAGTAGACATAATGGTGTAGTGACAAGTGTCAAATTTTCTCCTGACGGAAGGTTTTTGGCTTCTGGGTCGGACGATAAAATTGTATTGATTTGGGAGAAGGATGAGGAACAGGCAAACCGTCCAAAACAATTTGGTGAATTGGAAGCTGACTTAGAGCATTGGACAGTCAGGAAAAGATTGGTGGCGCATGACAACGATATTCAAGATATATGCTGGTCTCCGGATGGATCTTTATTAGTTACTGTCGGTTTAGATCGACTGATCATAATCTGGAACGGCTTAACGTTTGAAAGAATCAAGCGGTACGATATACACCAGTCGATGGTGAAAGGAATAGTATTTGACCCTGCAAACAAGTTTTTTGCTACTGCATCGGATGATAGAACAGTCAGAATATTCAGATACTATAGGAAGTTGAGTGAACTGTCAATCAATAACTATGAATTTCAAATGGAACACATTGTTATAGACCCATTTAAGAAATCGCCCTTGACGTCATATTTCAGAAGAATGTCATGGTCGCCAGACGGCCAGCACATTGCTGTTCCCAATGCAACGAACGGACCAGTTACGTCGATAGCCATCATCAATAGAAATAACTGGGGCACAGATGTCTCATTGATAGGCCATGAGGCGCCGTGTGAAGTTTGTTCATTTTCACCAAGATTATTTGAATATGACGATGGAGAAAACACACAGAAAAAGAATAAAAATGGTATAGAAAACTTTACTACGATATTGGCTACTGCAGGTCAAGACCAAAATCTTGTAATATGGACTACGAGACAGGGCAAGCCTTTAGTGGTGGCACATGATATAGTCTCGGGATCCATTACCGACATATGTTGGGCGCCAGATGGTCAGACATTATATTTTAGTTGTTTGGATGGGTCGATTACATGTGTAACTTTCGACATTAACGAGTTAGGAAAAGTTGTCAGCGAAGATATGAATGATTTACAATTGCATAGGTATGGTGCTGACAGAGAATCTGCGACGTTCCCAGAAAGTGTCGAACAATTGGTTCTAGAGGAAAAGTCGGAGGCCACAGAACACAAGGAAAATAAAAAGTTAGTTAAGCCACCAACAACAGTGTCTAAATCAAAGCCTGAAGAGGTAAGGCCTAAGGAGTTATCAGTACCAAAAATTAACAATTTAACTGCAAAACAAGTGAATAAATTAACTCAAAGCATAACAATTACTAAAAATGGTAAAAAAAGGGTGGCACCATTATTGGTTTCATCTTCATCAAAAAGTTCTGTGCCAACTTTAGACACAACTAGTAAGGTAATCAAGAAATTCCAAATAGGCTCGAAGATTTCACAAACTCCATATTTCCTACCAAGATTAGGTATCCTGACATCTGTACAGGGATTGAAACTGAAGGCGTTCGTACATGAACTTACGCAATCTAATGTAGCCAATAATGACGACCAAGATAATGATAATGAAGACATGGGTATTGACTCTGCCAAGGTCAACGATAATAGTAAAGACTCATTTAATCAGACTGTATCAGAGGCCACGTTAAGAAGACAAAGGAACAAGTTAAAAAGAACTATACTAGAAATAAGGTACCCAAGTTGCTTCCAGTTGATTTCACCCTTGCCTGACAATCTATTCAACAACCAGGCAATATTGAACAGTAAAGTAAATCAAATTTTGAATAATAACTTTAACAGTACAAAAGAGAGCAATAACGAAGTAATAAGTGGCAGTTCAATTGATACAATTAACGAGGATTTAATATTTTCAGTTATTGTGAATGGCGTTCAGTCCATTGAGGATCATAGCAGTACAATCATTAATGATAAGGCTGATACAAAGAAGCTAATTAGTTCGATTGTAGAGGTACGTAATGCACCATCATGGAAAAACAATGAAGAAAGTATAACGGATTTGGAATACAGTGATAGAATAGACTTTCAAGATCCAACAAGCGTAATCGTTTCTAATAACCAAGACAATTATAATAGAAATTATTCCTTATTTTTCCCATACAAGATCCAGCACGTATTGCCAATAGTGAATAATAGAGTATTGACATTTTATGTATTTGCATCATTCAATGGTACCATACAAATAGTACTGGCCAAGTCAGGAAAGCTAATGAATCCTAGTATTGAACTAGGAAATAACGTTATTTTGTTGAAGCACGAGAGAGAATATCTTATGTGTGTTACGAACCAAGGTTTAATTTACGTTTGGAAATTGCCAAATTTGCCAACAGTAAGATTCCTTACTGGAGTGGTTAGAGGGATATCATTGGCACCCATTTTAAATCATATGGTAGACATACCTATTATAGACAAAGCATGCGCTCTAACGAATAAAAGACATGCTAATATTCCCCAGTTGATGATGCCCAATGTAAGAAAAATTGAAATTGACCCACAACACGGGTCTCCTTTGGTTATGCTTGAAGAGAGTAACGATGTATATAAATTCTCACTTGATTTAATGGTTTGGGTCAAGGCCGTCGATCCATGGTACTTCCTAGCACTCACTAATACATCAGTAGATTCCTTCAATCAAGGCAACTGCATTGACTCCTTATTGTATACAAGCTACAAGTCATTTGGTGCAGATGTCAAGAAGTCCAAAATAGGATTATATATATTCAAGAATAATGAAGATATGAATGAACTACAGCAAGTTATGGAAGAAAGATTCAAGCAGAGCATTGAGCTTGTGGGTCAAATAGCATAATGTATATAATTTTCATGAATGTACAAGCCTGTGAAGCATCTACCGATTACCTTGAGTTAATAATCTGTAGCTAGAGGCAATAATTTATTCCTGAGAACATTACTTTGTAGCTGACGTTTCAGGTACTTTCGCTGTGCTGTCGGATGACACACTTGCTGCCTGGGATGGGAATGGCATCTCCCTTTCAAAAGGAAATTTAAAAATGAATATAACTGAAGAAATGACGCTATTTGCTGCACTCATCCATATAGTCAATCCTACACCACCCGTGGTGATAAATGGCAACGCCAAAAACCACTCGAGATAGTAAGGCAATACACCCGTAGGAAAGTAAAACAAAACAGCCTTCCTGAACCACACCCTAAAGAACCAAATGGGCAAGGTCGTACTGATCATTATCACGTACCCAATGTATTTGTTAATGTAGCTCCTGGATGCCGACGTTTCTTCCTTCAACTTGTTGATCTCGCTTGTGAGGTTATCAAATTGACGGTTTAACTTCGTCCATTTGGCATATTGATCCTGGGCACTTATAGACTTTCTTTCCTTAGAAACCCTCATCAACTCACGCCTCTTCTCGTCCAATTCGATGAACTTGGACTCTCCTAGTCTTGGCGCCACCTTGCAGTACGCAGACCATCCTATATTCTCCAACGTAGATTTCCCAATAGCTTTGATGAATTGTTTGATGAATAGAACAATGAACACACTAATTAGCAAGTTAGAAGGACCTATATCGAACATTTTACTTTCCCAATTGCAATTCTTCAACCACTTTATCCGTTCAGGTGGTATTACTGCTGATTTTATCAGAAATTATTGTTAGTGGTATTTGGTCCAAGGTGAATAGTGAAAATTACACAAAAAGTGGTTTTTTGACGTCTTTTGCTCGATCAAAATGACTAGAAGATGAGATAGAATAGTAGTTCTTATCTTGTTTTATACAACAAATAACATCCATGATGTCAAGCGACCCTGAAGAAGATTACATTCCATGGATTCAACAATTTTGTGAATTATTTGGGCACGATTACTTTGTGCCAGTGTCTCAAGACTTTATTGAAGATGATTTTAACTTAACTGGATTATCTCTGCAAGTTCCATACTATAGAGAAGCATTATACACGATATTGGACTACCAAGTAGAGACTGCTGACGATAATGGGAGTGGGAACGGTACGTCGAATACTAAGGGGTCGAAGAACGAGTTGCCTAACAAAGCATTACTAGCACATTCCGCAGAATTGTTATACGGATTAATTCACGCCCGTTATATTATCTCAAAGCCAGGGTTGACGGCCATGGCAAGCAAATTCGAACGCAACGAATTTGGGTCCTGTCCTAGATATTACTGTGACGGAATGCATTTGATACCGGTGGGATCGACAGACATACCAGGCCAGGAGACCGTAAGGTTGTATTGTCCATGCTGTAACGATATCTATTTGCCGCTGAGTTCGAGGTACTTGAACATTGACGGAGCGTTCTTTGGAACAACGTTCCCAGGATTGTTGGTGAAAATGTTTCCCGAAATTGAAAATCAGTGTAGAAATAGAGTGTGCAAAGTTAACCAGGATGATTTTGGGCTTCGTTTGTTTGGGTTCCAAATTAGCGAATTGAGTGCCAGTGGGCCACGGATGAAATGGCTCAGGTTGCACCCTCGTACGCTGCAAGAGAAGGATGAATTCAATAACTGTGAGTTAAACATTCCTAGCGAATTCGATGAATCAGATGTCCCATTCAACTCTGATAGCGATATGGGCGACCCAGGCGATGATAATGATGATGACGACAAAACTATGGCGAGCGAAGGGAATTAACCCGTTTAGTTCTGCTTGTAGTTCTACTTCTTATATCCTTATGTAAATTACTATTCATATATTAATATAAATAATCTTCCGATAAGAGGTAGTCTAGGTCTTACTATATGAAATAAATTCACGAGTACATTTCCTCAGAGACCTAATGAGTAATATTTACAGGCTTACCAGGCTCCCAGTCCTTTATACCCTTCTGGATATTGATCCAATATTTCAACCTCACGGCTTCCATCATAATGCCATTCCAGCTAAGCGGTTTGGCCTGCAACAATTTTTCAATCGCATCTTCACTCTCTTCTATTCTCTCGTCATTTTCCGTACTCAATGCTTCCAAGTCCAGGTCCTGGGTCGCCAACTCCAACGACTCATGTGCCTCCAACACCATCATAAGCATGTTCTTGTACTCGAGGGACCTCTCGCTCGACGATGACTGAAAATCGGCAATCAATTTCTTCGACACGTCATCCTGGGTAATATCCAAGTGATCCGGATGGTTCACCTCTATTAAATGAGCTATTCTCGAGTAGGGGTTGCTGATAGTTGCATAGGCCTTGTTCAAGAGCGACGAGAACTTATCGTCTGCCTTTCCATTATCCGTCGGTTTCGATAAAGCCGCCGAACCGATAACTACGTCAGGATGATGTTCACTCTGCAACACTCTATACTCCCGACGGAGATGTCTAGTATTGATCATGAACGATTCATTTGGGGGTCCGTGATCTGGGAACGTTTGCGGGAATAAGTCAAAATATGATTTCACTGTGTTAGCATTTGAATACAATCGGGTACACCCAATACCTGAGTTCACCTTTGGGATATATCTATACACTTTCCGCAACATCGTTTAGACAATACCAATATATTCTCCTTATAAGTTGTAACTTCTTCACCTGGAAGCAAGGTTGACTATATATGTCCGGTACTGCACATACGTCTTCCATATTTATCGGTATACTTTGGAACAGCTTTGATAAATAGGAGCTTTTGCATCAATAGGATTGTCATGTTTAAGAAACGAGTGGTAAAGAAGAGTGGCGACGGCAGTGCTGTCAAATCCAAGCGAATTTTGGATGTTGATGATTCTCAGTCTGACTCCGACGACGTTCAAGACAAGGAAATAAAGAGCTCATCGCTAGGAATCAAGAAACGGAAACCATTAAACAGCACCAAAAAGCCCAACCGAGAGGTGGAGCACGGCCAAAGCGCCGATAATACACATGCCTTGTCCAACCCATCGTTGGATCAAGCCACTACTAACAGCAAATCCGCGAGCGAAAAGGGTGATGATGGAAAGTCAAGAGGCCCTATCAAACCCCCACCTATCAGCATTAAGACTACCACCATCACAGATTTTCAGCCAGACGTGTGCAAGGACTTTCTCCAGACAGGCTATTGTGGGTACGGTGACACATGTAAGTTTCTTCATGTCAGAGACGAGCTGAAGCAGCGCAGACCCATCGAGAAAGAGTGGGAGAAGGTGACTCTGAATACGTCCGGCAAGTCTAACAAACAGGTGCCGTATCGGTGTGTTCTATGCAAAAAAGACTACAGTCTGCCAGTGAAAACAGAGTGCAACCATTTGTTCTGCCAGAAGTGCTTCATGCATCGATACCGCAACTTGAAGAAGCCCAACTGCTTCATATGTGGAAAGGACACTGGCGGAATATGTTCGCCAGTCCTGAAGAAAGAATTAGACAAGCTTGCTTGAACACAGGCCTATTCATAGTGTACATAGAGTGTTTAGGCGTTATGATTGTAATATAATACAACTATTATCATGATTGAAAAGTTTTGGGACCGAATTAAGATTTTGCGATCAAAGCCACATATCATCCGAAATCAATCAATTTGAAATGATTCTTTCTACACTGAATTGCAGGTGCACCGATTGCAGACATGTCAAACATACAAGATACGCTAGAAGGACTACCGGGCTATGATATCGTCAAGGATTACTGGAACGATTATGCAAAAGAGCATATCAAAGTGGGCAAGAATCCATACAACGACGAAAACGGGAAAAAGCTTCGATTGCCAGCGAATACAACCAAACAGGAACAAAAGCTATGGAAACGAGTGCAGAAATCAGCGTGGGTCCACGACAAGTGTTTTCTTGGATCGTGTTGGGTTGGGATGGACTGTGGCCTAGGATCAGTCCCATTGGTGGTGGCGCTTTTCCCGGTGCTAGGTCCAATTGTAATGTATGGATTGCATTCCCGTCTTATCCATATTGTCACCAATGAGTACAAGTTGCCCAACAAGTTGATATTGCAGATGGAGTCACAGATTGCCTTTGACTTGCTAGTAAGTCTTCCACCTATCATCGGTGGTTTCTTTGCATGGCTTAATGGGTGTCTGACTAGAAATGCTGGAATGATCTACAATTACTTTGCCTACGTATCTCAGGAAAGAGAGAAGAACAACAATCCCACGTACATCGGCACGGAGGATAATACCGAACACTTGCACTCTCCCCAGCCGGCCTACGCCAATACAGCTCGACAGAATAACTACCAATCGGACGCTGGCACCGACAAGCAGAAGTCTATATTCAAAAAGACGCCCCGAACGACTACTACGAACGAAGTAAAGGTTGGGAGTCAACAACAATCAGGTTTTGTTTAGAAGCGTAGAGCAGTATTATCTCGCGATCAATTCTTTGGAATTTATTTCACTATTTATGTCAAATTAAGTAAATAACGATAATAACATGTTTGAAAGACCGGATGGAATTGAAAACTGTAGAATATGGATGGACGGGTGCTTTGACTTTGTTCATCATGGTACGTGAGTTTCATAATGTTGACCAATTCAGAATTAGAGCCACTAACATTATTAAGGCCACGCTGGTGCAATGCTCCAGGCCCGTCAATTGGGCAAAGAACTATACGTGGGGATCCATTCTGACGAGGACATCTTGAAGAATAAGGGACCCGTGGTGATGACATTGAAAGAAAGAGTGAAAGCAGTGGAAGCTTGCAAGTGGTCCACGAAACCAATTCCCAATGCCCCATACGTGACAGACCCCAAGGTGATGGACGAATACGAGTGCAATTATGTCGTACACGGGGACGATATCACCACGGACGCCAATGGAGAGGACTGTTACCAGGAGGTAAAGGATCTAGGAAAGTTTGTTGTGGTCAAGAGGACCCCTAACATCCTGACCACCGACTTAGTAGGCCGGATGCTATTGATGAGCAAGAACCACCATTTTCAGTCCATTCGGGACGTGAACAACCATACGTTGCTCGAGAACAAAGAGTATTTGGAGAAGTTTGCCAAATATGCTACAGACGAAACGGGGTTGAAGCCAGGGTCGGGAGTGTATCTCAACGTAGACACCGACAGGGACTTACACATCTTGGTGGAGCCATCGAAGGAGACCGCAGCAAAGTACAAGTCGATTGCCTATGTGGACGGAGGTTTTGACTTGTTCCATCCCGGCCACATCGAAGCCCTTAGACTTGTGAAGGAGGACGCAAACAAGACTGGGGCCGCAGTGGTCGTAGGTGTACACGATGACCACACCATTAACGATGTCAAGGGACTCAACTACCCCATTATGAACCTCTTGGAAAGATCCTTGTGTATTTTACAATGCAGTTACGTAGACGGGATTGTCTTGGGAGCTCCGTTCTCGCCAACGTCCCAATTCCTCGCCAGGATACCAGGCTCCGTCACGGCTGTGTACCATGGGCCTACACCTATGGAAAAAGATCCGTACGCTGGAATTAACCACACAGGTCTCTTCAAGCAGATCGGGTCCCATGAGTTCGCCAACATCAACACCGAGTTTATCGTGCGCAGAGTGTTATCCAACAAGGAAGCCTATGAGGCCAGACAACGGGCCAAAGGGTGGAAGGCCGGCCACGAGGCGAAACTCAAGCTACAAGAACAGTCTCTTCCGTAAATCATTTATATTTATGTATGTATTCGTATACACGTACTCATAAGTCGTATGTCGTCATCAAGGGCGCCTCAGGGTGTCTCATACTCTCAGACAGCCATGGGTGATCCCATGACTGTCATTGGTTGTCTACGTTGTGAACATAGTGTGGTCTAACTGCTCGTTAAGCATCTTCATATCCTGTTCATTCTGGCTGTGGTTCGAGTTTCTCCTGACTGACTGCCCAAACATCGTCACCGAATCCATTTCGGAGTCGTCTTTCATTTCGTCTCCTGCCTGGCCCCAGTTCCCTTTACCTGCTCCCAGTTTTTTAATCTTAGTTGGGTCGCTGTTGATTGGTCCGTTCTTGGTGAACCACTTGGAGTTCGATTTCGCTTCGTGAACTGTCCATTTGTTAGTTCTTGTCATGTTTTATTGGTTAACCTATATATGATATATAATTATGCAATTCAGAGTATATTATCCTTATTGACACTCTAGAACAACGCTTATTTACTCCTCTATTTATACCTATTGCTATTTTTTATATGAGCCTTGATTTATGACCAAATGAAAAAATGTGGGGTGATTATGTCCATTGATTGCGAAATTTCGCTTACCGTACAATGCATTGAGTCACACCATATTAGACCAAAATAATGCAGTCCTGGAACTTATTCAAGCCTAAAAGTCTAATACAGTCGACGACAATCGACTTCCCGGTGGGGTTGAGGTCGCCAAAGTCACATTCCTTGAGATCTGCAGTCACCATGGTGAAAATTGACACCGGGAGGTTATTGTCGATGGTGCCAGTGTGGAACCACTCTAGGATCTGCCACACTGGGATGAGACCTGGTACCACGGCAGGGAGAGCAAAGAGTGAGTCAGATGTCGGGCGTATCGCGTAAGAGTTCTGCAAGACAGCAAGGGCGTCATTGGCATCGGTGTAGACTGCGTCGCTCGCGTAGGTAGCGTCGGCGATGTTTCGAATGGCCTTGTCGTGGAAGTCTGATTCGGCCATCGATACTGGGTGGCCGTTGTTCTCCAACTCGTACTCGCTAGGTGAATCATCGCCGCCGTTAGAGTCGCCCACGACGAAGAAACGCCCATTTTTGATGTAGTTGTCCACCGACGACAACGGGAAGTATACCTCGTTGCACAAATCGAGAAGCTCACCACCGAACTTCAGCTTGTACTTCATCTTGGGGCAGTCGTCGATATAGTAGCCAAGATAGTAGTACCCGAGGGTCAATTCGCTGCACATTATGATCTCTCTGAGGCCCGAGAGGGTGCCGAGCGAAAGATGGGCGTAGTCAGGATCCCAGATGAAGTAGATCGACGACACCCCAGTCGGCAAGAAGTCCATGATCGAGATGGCGATCAACTTGCCGTCGATATAGTAGCACTCGTGTGTAGGCCCCACCCTGTGGCTGGGAGCATTATCGTCAGGCCTCCACCGGGCCACCCATTGGTTCAACGTCTCCCAGTCGGCGGCCCTACCCACTGCCTGCTTGTCTGGAAACGGTGTGTCACAGAGGAACCGCTTGAATGATCGTTCGGTGACGTCCTCTGGGTCGTCGTTGTGAATATGCACTTGGTACTTCTTGTAGAGGTCGAACTTTTCTTTGGTGAAGCTGGATGGCTCGTACCTAGTGTAGAACCGCGTTGATCTCTTTTCGGCCACGATCAACGAATGCAAGTCGAAGGTCTTGTTGCCATCCTTGGGCTCCGTGTCGTCGCATATCGCCCGTATGAACCGGTTGATCGTCTTGCGGTGCTGCTTGGTCACCTTTAGCTTCGTGATATCCGTCCGTATCGTGTACAACCGACAGCACCCTCTCAACATGTCTGGTTTGTATAAAAACTTCCCTGACCGTCTGAATCCCTGATTTATGAGCTCGTCGTAGTGCTGGCATGTCATCTGCTCCACTTGGAACCCAATTGTGATCGATTGGGATTCCTTCTCGCCTTTCTTCGCCTTCTGGCTCTCTAGCGCATGGTAGTCCTCCTTCTTCCCATCGCAATACCCACAATCTCTCCCCGAAATGTAGTGGGGCCTCGATATCACCATCGGCAAGTCTGGTTCTGGTCTCATTGCTTGCTTAATCGTATCTGTTGTGTCTTATACCATTTCAACCATTTCTTCACCATCAAATACCGTTTTTGCACCTTTGTGTAATTTTGACTAAGTCTTTACGCAAGTAAAAAATCAATCCATATAGACAAAATAGCAGTGATATGTTCATCAGCCACTCTGATTAATAGAATATTCCATAATACAAAACAATGAGTGGTTCAATAAAGACGTCGCCGGTGAAGAAGGCGGCCAAGCAAGCAGGAATGAATGAAAAGATGTCTGGCACAGACAAGAGCGATGCGGTTAGTAATGGGAACAGTATAACGAAGGATCAGAATGCCAACGAAGCAGAGGAGCCAGATCATTCGATCTTGTCAGATCCAGAAGACTACTTGGAGGAGAACGAGTCGTTGGACATGAACATGACCAACGGGGAACAGAAGGTGTGGTTAGTCAAGCTCCCAAGATATTTGGCGGAGAAGTGGTCCAACACCGAAGACCTAAGCGGACAACAATTGGGGAGGGTCAAGATCAAGCAATCGCCACGTAATGGGAACAACGGCGGCAAGTTGCAAGTGAAATTGGTCCTCAATGAGTCGCCTATGAACGAAAACATACCCCACGAATACGATATATCGATGTTGAACACACAGGTACGTAACTCGTATGTGTTCAGTGAAGAGAACTTGACAAAGTTCAAGCAGGAGTTAACAGAGGTGGCGGAGATGCCGGAGCAACCGTCGTTGCAGCCCGTGGACAAGAAGAAGATCCAGAACAAGCCTTACAAGTTCTTCAGGATCCAGAAGAACAAGGACGGGCTGGACGGCAAGCCACTCAAGAAGTTTGTTCCGTACGTCAAGACGATCCCGAAGAAGACAGCATTGGTCGGAAAGATCTGCCACGACTGCCAGATCATCCCGTCCAAGAGCGACAACAAGTACTCACAGGTGTCGATGAAGAGACAGAACATCCAGCCGTCAAAGCCAAGACCCAAGGTGACGCTTTTGGATGAGATTCCTGGGGTTGTGCAGTCGAACGCAGGTCCGTCGATAAAGGGTAACAATACATCGGTGTTCTTGAAGTCCAACCCGGCTAAGAGCAAGAATGAAGGCCGTGCGATCAGAATGCCTAAGAAGGACTTGCTCGACTTGTTATTCAGATTATTCGAAGAGTACGAGTACTGGTCGATGAAGGGGTTGAAGGAGAGAACGAGACAACCCGAATCGTACTTGAAGGAGAGTTTGGACTCAATTGCAAATTTGATCAAAAAAGGGCCTTACACATCGAAGTATAACTTGAAACCAGAGTACAGAAGATTGCGGGACGCCGAGAGAGCCGCCAGATTAGGCTTGGTGGTGAACGAAGAAAACGAGGAGAAGGAGGACGAGGACGAGGACGAGGAAATGGAGGACGTTATTTAGGCATAATACATATACATCGCTGGAATTATTACTTGTAAACTTTATTAAACTATAGAAAAAAAGTGACCCGATGAGCTAATACACTATTTTTTAAATATACAATTAACCAATTACGTTAACTTATAAGTTCTTGATTTCTAAAGTTGGTGGTAAAGATTGTTGCAATTTCTTGGCCTTAGCAGCGTCGTTGACAACTAAGGTGTATTGGTATCTGGAACCTCTGACCTTGAACTTGGTTTGCTTGATTTTCTTACCGTTGGCGTTCAACTTCTTGTTGACCTTGACAACAGCAGACTTGATGTCTGATCTTCTAGCTAATTCAACGAATTCCTTAATGTCTTTGATTTCACGCTATATATGTTAGTATGTGATCAATTATGCAGTTGGGTGGTCGATATCAGTATCCTGAAGCGTAGTGAAAAATCGTGGCGGTTTGTGATGCCTCGTAAGACAGTATGCAAAGCATCATAAGACCATCAACGAATAGCCTGTCAAAGAACTGGTCCGGTTATTTTCTTCAAGTAGAATATTACTCCATGTTGCTCCCTCTCATTCCCTCTCACTCCTTTTCACTCTTCACGTTTCTTCTTTTCACTTTCGTCTCCTCTCCCAAAGTCTGTCGAGTCTTCATTTTTCAGTCCAGTCATATTCATGCCCTGTAACCCGTAGGATTTCCTTCGCTTCCAGACTAACAATAGCCCCATTGGTTACCCCCTTCTAGTATCTATAGTACATACAGCCATCTTAATTTATGTGTAATGTTACTTAATAATAGTAATGCTAACAAATATTTCACTTTTTTATCTTTCTATTATACTCAAATGAGTCTGGAAAAAAAAATTTCCAACTTTTTGACCGAAGGGTTCAACCCTATATTGTTACACGTGAAAATGGAACATCAATACGGCTGTTTCCCATGTTTGTAATATGGTGTCTTGGAGTCAATTATACTCTAGACGAAGGAACAGGCTCTACAGGAGTTGATGAGCTTGGTTTAGATGCCATTTAGACAAAATTTAGTGGGCCCTAAATCGTCTTTGCATGAATTTTGGAAGAGATGTTCCCTACGATGTATGTCCTGATGACATAACTATGAATGATAGTGTAGTATTATCTATATAGGCCATTTGCGCTCGGCAAAGGAGATCATGCGCTTGACAGCAGTAATCCAACGTCGAGTCTTGTCGTTAAGCATAATATTGGCTGAGTTCTGCTTGTTTTCACCGGTGATCTTCAGTGCAGCACTTCTCTCGTGTATCCCGACCCCCTTGACACCGATGGGCCATGCCACATTGCCGATACTGAGCATCATGTAGCTCTCGTTGGCCTGGCGGTAGTCGTGGGCTTGTAGGTAGTACATTATGGTGCAGAGCGACGTCAGCATCGAATCGGGGAGGCTGTTTGTGCGGAGCTTGTAGAGGAGCGTCACCAAGTCCTTCTTGGTGTCCAAGAGCATAGCCGCCTGTCTGTCCACTTCATCGTCATCATCATCTCCATGGTTGGACTCGCGTTTATGCTGCTGGACGTCGTTTTCCCACTCCCTGAGCATCGACTTGATGTAAATACGCACCTGCGTGTGTAACTTGTCTCGGGCGTCGCTGGTGGTGATGTCGTCCAATTGTATCGTCCTGTCTGTTACGTCCTCCTTCTCGAGCTGTATTCTGTATGTCTCGTTCTTTCTTTGGATCCGGAGAAGCACCTCTAACTTCCTAATCTTGTCGAGCTTCGACGTGCCTGGTTCGCAACTCTCGTTGAACAGCCCTAACTTGGCATCGAGCTGGTCATCAGCGATCGAATTGACCAACGTTACCTCCTCTGGCGTGTATACATGGGTGTCCTGCTGTTCAGGTGTGTGGTTGATCGTGGCGGCATCGGGGTGTCTGTCTGGGTGATCCACCTTATCCACCTCACCCTCGGCTTTGGTCCTCTTATTCCTCTTGGTTTCACCAGCTAGTTTCCGCTTCTTATCAATTTCCTTCGATAATAAGTTTGAAAAATCCATCTACCTTTTTTATAGCATACTATGGGTCCCGGTTTGTCTATTTTAAAGACTAGCGTAATATTCATCTGATATTTGCATTCTGAGTGTTTAGGCCAATTTGATTGTGATTGCGCTTGACAGAAAAATCCACTTCTCATAAATCAATTAATTCTTTCTACAAAAGAAGTTTAGCTAATTAACCGACAATTCCAATATTATCAGATTCAATTAGTGTCCAGCATTGGTATTGGAGTCAGTAAATTGGTTTCGAAGAAAATACAAAATGTCCGGCAAGCAAAGCAATCATAATGGAGAAAGTTTAGGGAATAAATCGCCTGGTTCAAAGGTGCACAGCTGTCCCAACTCAGGCAAGCCAGAGAGCCTCAACGACACCAAGGATAGTACCACCGACATAAGAGCACAGTTTAGTTCTCCTGCTGCATTGAAGGAAACAGGAGAAACTAAGTCAAGACCTCAGACTTCACCACTCTTGTCATCAACCCCACCAAGTGTCGCTAAGTCGTTAGTGAAGTCGTATCCGTACATGTTAATAGTAAATAAGTTCCTATCTATCATAACGTGGACCAACGACGACTACTGGATCAATATTATCCTTGTGTGTGTGTATTCTTTGGTGGTGTTGTACTTTGAGAACTTGGTGACCTGGTTCGGACATTTAGTTATAGTAGGTATCATCACGTTGTATGCGTTGTTAAACAACAAGATTATCGAAGAGACAAACTTGCATCCTACATTGGACGACGTGGTTCAGGCATTGACCAGCACATGCATCAAGGCTGACATGTTGTTGAACCCTATCACTTCGTTGTCGTTGACTGCGTACGACATCAAGAGGCTCTTGTTCACCACAGTATTCTTGACTCCCCTCTACCTCATTGTCACCTTCTTGCTTATCAAACCGAGATTCATCTTGTTGTTTACAGGTCTCCATGTCCTCACGTACCACTCGTCGTATTCGAGGGTTACTCGTAAGATGTTGTGGAAAATCAAGTTTGTTAGATTATTGTGTTTCTACTTGACAGGATTAGATTTTCTGCAAGCTAAAAACCATTCGTTGTTTGCTGCTGCCTTTGCTAAAGTTCACAAAAATGCTGGACATTCTTTAGATTTGAGTAGTGAAGTTCCAAATAAGCCTGTCAGATTCACATACGTGATTTACGAGAACCAAAGACGTTGGTTGGGTATTGGATGGACATCAAACTTATTGTCTTACGAGAGGACCCCTTGGACCGATGAATTTTTGAATGAATCGTCGTCAGTCGAAAGTTTCCAACTTCCAAATAACGAAAACAGCAACTACTCCTTTGGATCTCAACAATCCCAGCAGTTGTCGGGTAATGGTACTACATGGAGATGGGTTGACAAGACGTGGAGATTAGATTTAACCAATGATGGTGCCATCACGTTACAGAATAACAAACGATCTAAGACAAATGCTAACCCGGCTATGGATGAAGGATATATCTACTATGATAATACCTGGAAGAAACCATCAACGGAAGACTCGTTTTCGAAGTATACCAGAAGAAGAAGATGGATCAGGACTGCCGAATTGGTATTCAACGGTTCCTCTGGCAAGCAAGTTTCTAACGAACACGAAATACCATCTAACGATACAACGACTGACGCTTCGAACTCAACTACGGGTGCTGAGGTCAATAGTGCTTCGAATTCTGCCAAGAAGAGAAAAAGCTTAAGGTTTGTTGATCCTGAATCCGACACAGCCCATGCAAGCGCCAAAACACCTGAATCCCTTTCTCAAGTTAAAAAAGAAATGTCGGAGGAAGATCATGAGACAAGGGACTTGAAAAAAGGAGTAGAACAGCTTACATCAATGGCGCATGAAGCCAACTTCGTGGGTAAAAAGGATGCTTAAATGTAAATAGTTCTTCATCTCGAATCGTTTTAGAATTTATAGTTTCCCGGAGTTTATACCCATATTCTACATATTTATTTATTACTCATTTATTATCAACTCTTCAATGATATTAACCTTGTATGTTAGATAATAGACATCATATAACCCTTTTTTTGCTAAATGGTTGCACAATCAGTTTATTTACATTTAATTAGAAACATTAGTAAAAATTTTGAAATATTTCATATAAATTGAAAAATATGTTTACTTAATTACTTACAATTTTTTTGGTTTTTGTTTGGCAAATGATTTCCTATTCTCTGACTGTATGAAATGAAGATATGCTACTTGAATATAATAGGAACCTTCAATCAAATCAAAATTCGTTAATGACTGAAAATTTGCAATTTTCGGCCTTCTCCGAGGGTGCTATTGAGATAAGATCGATAAGAAAAGAAAAGTACTTAAGAAGTTCATATCCACATTTTAAACTGTTTCCTATATCAATATCTTCGGTAAGTATAATGCAATCACAATTATTAGACTCCTCGTATGGTAAAGGCAACGTTAAGTTTTTAAAAGTCAAGAAGAAGCCTCAGAACATTAAGGAGCAAGATATATTAGAAGCTAATGTTCAGGTCTTGCTAAAGGGTGATTTTGACATTTCATATACGAAAGCTGACAACTCTCCTATTGTTCCTACTGATACTGTTAAGAACACCATTTTGGTTGAAGCTAAAACTACGGATGTTTGGCCAATTGAGAGATTTGCGGCCCACTTGGCCAAACATTTTACGGATAAGTACGATCATGTCTCAGGGATAGAAGTGGACATAATTCAGAACAAGTGGACTAAATATGAAGTCAATGGCGCTACCCATCCCCATTCATTCAAGAACGAAGGTCCTGAAACAAGAAGAACTTTCCTCTCATATTCCAAGCAGAACAAGGCATTGTCGATTACTTCCTCAATTAAGGACTTGACCGTATTGAAGTCGACTGGGTCGATGTTCTACGGCTACAATGTTTGTGACTACACAACTTTGAAGCCTACCAAGGACAGAATATTGTCTACTGATGTAGATGCCTCGTGGACATATGATCCAAAAAAGATTACGTCGTTGGAACAGGTGTTTTCTCAGGCTGATAAGGGTTTGTTCGATTCCACTTATAACAGCGCCAGAAAGGTTACGTTAGACTTGTTTGCCCTAGAAAACTCTCCTTCGGTTCAGGCCACAATGTACAATATGTCTCATAAGATTTTAGGATTGGTTCCTGAGATCGAGACGGTCAGTTATGCGTTGCCTAACAAGCACTACATATTATTCAATTTGGAGTGGAAAGGTATCAAGCAAAATGATGATTTATTTTATCCATCTCCCGACCCAAACGGTCTCATCAAGAGTACTGTAGGTAGAAAGGTTAAGTCCAAGCTTTAGTTCCCATATATATATGATTTATATACAATCTAAAAAAGTCTTAATAAATAATCCTTTACTTTAGTGAGTACTGCGCATAAGATGAGTTACAATTTTTTTTTTATAGCCTTCAAAAATTTTCAGTTGCAAAAGGACCCTTTCTGTTTATTAACACACAAGCTAAGATGTCTTGTCATCCAAAGATATGGATGTTGGTTGCAGCCACTGCTTTGGTTACCACCGGGGTTGTGGAAGGAGTTCATAGATATATGGAGTCACGTTACAAATCAAGGTCATCTTCAACTAAACAGACTGCAGAGACGAATATCAACTATTCAGAAGAATTAATCCAAGAACAGTTGGCACGTAACTATGCATTTTTGACAGATGAAGGTATGAAAAAAGTAAGAAACCAGAATATTGTTGTTGTAGGAGCTGGTGGTGTTGGATCATGGGTGTCGACAATGTTGGTGAGATCTGGTGTTGGTAAAATCAGAATAATAGACTTTGACCAGGTTTCATTGAGTTCATTGAATAGACATGCTGTGGCAAACTTGAAGGATGTTGGCACGTCCAAAGTTGAATGCTTGAGAAATCATTTATTACAAATTGCCCCATGGATTGAAATTGACATCAAGAATCAATTATGGAATCTAGAGACTGCCGAAGAATTAATCTTCGGCGCCGATTTTAAACCAACCTACATTGTCGACTGCATTGATAACATAGACACCAAGGTGGATTTATTAACGTTCTGTCATGAGAGCAAGTTGCCCGTCATTTCCTCCGGAGGAGCCGCATGCAAATCAGACCCAACTAGAATTAACATTTCTGATATATCGAAGACAGAAGAAGACCCATTATCGCGTTCGGTGCGTATACGTTTGAAGAAGAGGGGCATTATCACAAGTATTCCTGTCGTATTTTCTGCTGAAAAACCAGATCCAAGAAAGGCTCAGTTATTGCCATTGACAGATGAAGAAATATCCAAAGGTGAAGTTGATCAATTATCTGCCATAAGGAACTTCCGGGTTAGAATTTTACCAGTTTTGGGTACAATGCCAGGAATGTTTGGATTGACTATTGCCACCCACCTCATCACCACGATCTCCGGTTACCCTGTAGAACTGATTGAAGGAAAGAATAGATATAAGATATACGATGGAATATTGCAGAGCTTAGCGGGCCAACAATCCAGAATTGGCAAGTTGGACCAAAGGGTCCCAATCGCATTAAACGATGTGAACTATATTTTGGAAGAAATCTTCCATGGAAAGTCCCCAATATCTAACTACTCGACAAGGTTGACAATGTCCAGGTGGGATCCAACTAAGAAATTGTCGTATCAAAACGTTGTTATAATGACCAAGGAAGAACAGAAATCACACGAGGAAAGAGTATTGAAAGCCGGCGAACCCTTAGAAAAAGTTTATACAAAAGAAATAATTGACAGAGTAGAACAGAGGTTTTCCGAAGAGAGATTCTATTCCCAGTTTCGTTAGCACAAATTTTATAGTAAATAAGATTGAATGATATTTTGAGCATACGTATTCTTTAGTCCTCGGGATTGGGAAAGCTTCGAAAAATTAAGTGTAAAATTGATGCGAAGTAGACTAAAGACCAATTGTTCTTTACACAGAGATATTAACGTAAGATTAACATGTCAAGAATTAGCGTATTGAGTAGAATACTGACATCTGGTAGAACGTTCTTATTTAAGTCTCCCGTGCAAGTTTTTACTAGACAATGTCCAAAGAATCAATTTTTTAAAAGGTTTCAATCAACATTGAATCATTCGGTGAAATCAACGCCACCTCCGCAAGGACCAAACAAATCTATAAGTCTTAAGCATTTAATGAAAGAATATGGTTATGCTAGTTTAGGTGTCTACTTGGCACTTTCGTTTATTGATTTACCAATATGTTATGTTTTGGTTCACTCTATGGGGCAAGAACTGATTGAGTACTACGAAAATAAGGTTAAGCAAACACTCGGTTTTGGGATGTCGGATGCAGATTTACAAAAGAAGCATGAAATCGATAGAATAAATGAAAACACAGAACAGGATCATCCTAATTTAGAACAAGAACAAAGCATTTTCAGTAAGCTTTTGTCACAATTCTCGTGGACAGAGTTTGCAATTGCCTACGGTATTCACAAATCATTGATTTTTATTAGGTTACCAATTACTGCTGCTATTACTCCGGGTATCGTGAAGGGATTGAGAAATTGGGGCTTCAAAATCGGCAGCGATAAGTTATCCACTACAGCTTCAATTGCTAAAGATACTTTTAGAGATATCGCGGCGTCGAATCCAAAATTTGGCACCAGACCAAATGGTAAAAAGAAGTGGTTTAGTTGGTTTTTTTAGACTAGGATATTCATGTACATATTAAGAAGTAATGTCCCTAAATAAATAAATACAATTATAACGAAATATAGATCTATATATGAAATGATTTAAAAAATGACAAAATTTCAGGAAGTTCATAATCCGAAAAACAATTTACATCTTTCGTAAACATAAAATGAACATGCAAACATTGGAATGACTTTCATGTAGCCAATGCTTAAACCGACAAAAAATCCTCTAAATCCGCTTTCTCTATAAACTAACTTTACCGTGGATTTAAAGGATAAATATTGCCCTTGGTTGATAGCACCACCAACTTGCATTCTCCGTCTGATAACTTCAAATGGATATGCCGCAGTTTGCGAACACATACCAGCAAGGCCACCTGCTAGTAATTGAGCATATGCCTTCAATGGCAATCTGGAATCTCTCGAGTTTGTTTGATATTTATTATTGGATGATTTTCTGATAACTCTATTATTTGATGATGATGTAGAAATCGAATGAGATAGTGTACCTGCTGACTGAACAGTATAACCTGATAAATATTTGGATCTCAAAATATCATGTATCAAATCGTGAGTATAGAATGATACTCCTGCGTACGGAATCATTCCCATTATAGTTGGAGCAAATCCTCTATAGAAATTTGATAACGACATTACTGATTGCGGTAACTTTTGTCTCATGAGCTTCAACCATGCTGGGTCATTTAACCTATGAGGCGGGCGTTCATTCAATATTTCGCTCAAAGTAGCACTTAATCGTCCCTGATGATGTTTTAGAAAGTGCTGACGATTATTCGGATTTGTGCCCTTGTCATGTAAATTTTTCGTTTCGAATGCCATTCTAACTCTTAATAAATCTAATGGATACGTGAAGAAAACACTTGCTAAACCAGATAATGAACCAGCCATAAATCTTCTAATTGCAGTTTCGTGTTGATCCGTGGGGATTAATATAGTCCTAATTTGCTCGTATGCAACAAACTTAATAGATGAATAAGGAAAAATCCTCAACAATGTAACAGAATGTCCCTGGAATAACCCGAATAATCCATCGTTTGACCAAATTTGTTTGCTGGCTTGAAATAGTCCAGAGAATTTGCCCCTATACTTTAAAAATTCAGGATTCGATGTCTGAAACAAAATCTTCACTCTGTCTAATGGAGCGATGAGTGTTTTGGCTGCGCTTCCCGCTAGACCTCCTGAAACTCCCGACCTCAATACATAATCCAACGATTGCTTATCGATCACACGAACAGGTTCAAAAGGTGTCGATTCCTCATTGCAATTCATATTTAGTTTGTTTCTATTAGCTGTCGGTATCATGATGCTTAAATGGTTATATTTTATGTCTATTTGATGTTTATATTAACGTTCTTCTATTCTCTATCCTCTATTCGATAATGTATTTAAGTTTCTAGGAATTAACCCCGGAAATTGATATCACGAACAGAACGAAAGCAACAATCAAAAGTATCAACTAATGAGCGTGTGATATGATCAATAACAAGTATAACACAATAAATAGTTAAAAAGGCAGAAGATCAAATATTTAAAATATGGGGTCGGAAAAATTTAGTAGCGAATTAATTGTGATGAATTTTTCAGAACGAATGTGACCGGCTCAAATGACCTTTACCACTTTCCTGTAATAATGATTTATCTACAAATTGTTTAATCTAAATACACTATTGTAAACAAAGATACCAGTTGATTGAAATTTCAAATAATTATATTATTAAAATAAACAGCAATTGACATGTGAATATATATTAACCTAAAATACAAACAACTAAAAGTACACCACTAGAATCTCATTATTTTTTTTTTCATCTTTGTTAATGGGCAGTTTATCGATAACAGATTATAGTTGTTACATTTGACCTCTGTAGCCTGATGTTCTATCTTTGTGATAGTTTGAAGGCGATCTTCCTCTAATAATCAAAGGAGGTGTTTCAATCGAGGACAACAAAATTGGTTGAATTTGACAATCTTCATTTTCGATAATTCCGAGCAATTCAACGTGCAATGTAAAGTATCTAGAATTGACTGACGTAGACTTCAATCTGATGGAGGAGGTGAACTGGATTCTCTCAAATCTAGCGACCCTTGCAATAGAATCGCTTGGGTAGTTCTTCAACACGGAGTCGTCCTTCAATGTGTCCAAATTTGTGTTGTGATAGTATTCGGCTCTGTCAAAGTAAAACACCTTATTCATGTTTTCGATCTTATTACCGTTCCGTTTATTACACGAGGCCTTAACTGTTTCATGGTCAGGTACGTCACCTGGCACAGCAGGGTAGATTGGAGGTGGGAACTGAGGTCCCTTGTCTCGCTTGGCTGTGTGCTGAACAAGACTGATAGAGACGTCGTCGTCGGAACACTTGGAAACCAATCTGATTGCAAAATAACTGATTTCGACCTTATTCTCCCCCACTGATTCACCATTCTTGTGAGATTTTTCGTATGTGTAAAACTTGTTCTGAATAAAACGATCAAAATTGAAGTTCTCTAACGAGAACGCGGCAACCAACGTAAAGTAGTTTCTCTTGTAGCCAATCCATGTACCGTTCTCCCCCACTTCGAATCCTCTATCAATTCTAGCTTCCAAAATAGGATTCACATCCAAGTCGTTTCTCTTGCAGTAGATATCCTGGTGGTGTCTCGTCTCACTGAATTGCGGACCCACCTTGAACAAGTCGCTCGATCTTGGTGCAACCTTTCTGTTGGTCGCATCAAGAAAGTCTTCTTCGTTTGCCTGTGCCAACATCTCGAGATGGTGATGGGGCGTGTGGTTCAACTGGTGGTGAGCCAAGTTGTGCTGCTGCAACTGGTGGTTGAGCTGCGAGTTTAACTGGTCGTGATCATGATCGTGTGGGTGGTGTTGGTGCTGGTGGTGTTGGTGGAGCGCATGTTGTTGTTGGTGGTGTGCATGCTGCTCTTGAAGATGATGGTGGTGCTGTTGCACAAACTGGTGGTGGAGCTGATGCTCATCGTCCTTCAATTGTGGAATCGCTGCCACAGCTGCTGCTGCCGTACTGGCTGCTGCTACTGCTGCCGCAGTAGCAGCATCATCTGGCGAAATTGTTGGTTCATCGTTTGGCAATGTCATCATCTTATGTGTCTATGGACTTTTCGTCGTATCAGATTATCTCAACTACCTGCAATCTGTGTTATCACTTCACTTGCAAAATATAAATTCTTCCTTTCCCAGAGTTGTGTCCACTAAATTTATCGACACAGCGGCTTTCTTTTTTAATAATCGAACTGCTATGATTATTCAACAATCAATCCAATAGTATCTCTTAATAGCGTTTTCAATCCCGTATCTAAGGTAAATAATTGAAATCTAATTCCTATTCCTATTAAATTTCAATTTTGTGCTATGTTTTCGATTTTACACTGTATACTTGAAAAACAAATAAAGACTTAAACACCAGTTGTTATTAATCCCTGAGAATTTGTGTAATTAAAAATTTGTTGATTTTGTGGCGATATTTTTTTTTTGTATACGTGAGTGAGCAATGATTGTATTTTGTTAGCAATAGCTCTTTCATAAATAGATACAACCAAAATATTGTAGTGGTCACTGTATGGAAAGTATGATGTGATAACTTACAAGAGTTATTTATTAATTATGTAGACACAGACCAGCTATCACCAACAAGTAAAGATGATCAGGCACTCTAGTATACATACCATGAATTTATCTGCCAATAAATGCCTTTATGGCCAAGTTGGTAAGGCACCTCACTAGTAATGAGGAGATCGTCAGTTCGAATCTGGCTGAAGGCATTTTTATAATTTTTATGGTTGGGACACACTACTGGTATATAAGTGGGAATTTTGCAACCACCCATAGCGGTAAACAGAGCTATAGTTGTTTGGTGGTCTTTCTCTGCTATAGACAGCAATAGGCACATTGTGATAGGATAACACGGTTATGCATAGCCAGACATCAGCAGACGCTTACCAGGAGTATTCTATGTATCAGCATTTGGGCACCGGAGAGTATAGCTCTGTACGGGGAGAAACAGGCGTACAAGGGGCGGCAAACGTTAGAACAAGTAGAAGAAGGAATGGCGGAATACGTGGAATGTTTGGCCGAATGAGTGGTGAACGAATGGAAGACATCATGAGTGATGAAATTGACGAAGACATTGACGGGATGTTGTCGGATGCTAGTGATATGGACCGCCATTACTACGACGGGGGAGACGAGGGTACCACCGCGTATCCTTCATGGTGCATGCAAAATGGAGCGTCTATTAACAAGGACGAGATCTGGCAGATGTTTCAAAGGCTCGGGAACGTCTTTGGGTTCCAAAAGGACAATCAGAGTAATATCTACGACCTCTTCATGATGCAGCTTGATTCGAGGTCGAGTCGAATGTCATGTAAAGCGGCGTTGTTGTCATTACATGTGGATTACATTGGAGGCGAGAACTCAAACTACAAGAAGTGGTATTTTGCAGCTCATTACGAATTAGATGAAAACGTAAAAGTCGACAACAAGCAGTGGCGATTGTTTAAGAACTTTCGGATGTTCAAGACAAAACAACACACCCCTTATAACCTAGGTGACGTTCAGGACACCAATTGCTTATTAGCTATGGAGTACAAATGGCGGGCGAAAATGAAAAATTATAGCGACGAGGATTACATCTATCAAATCGGATTATATTTGCTTATATGGGGTGAAGCGAATAACTTGCGGTTTATGCCCGAATGCATTTGCTTTATCTACAAGTGCGCGTTTGATTATTTCAACTCCGTGGCGCCGGACACCAATGCCGACGAGTTTCAATTTCTTGATAATGTTATCAACCCCATTTATTCGTACATACGAGACCAACAGTATGAACTAGTCAAGGGGGAATGGAAAAAATTAGAAAAAGATCATAGTGAAATTATAGGATATGACGATATAAATCAGTTTTTCTGGCACCTGGGCAATTTTGAAAGGATTAAGCTATCAGACAAGTCTTTATTATATCTGTACCCACGACATGAAAGATATACCAAGTTTAAATCTATCAAATGGAAGAAACTATTCTATAAGACTTACAATGAGCGCAGAACCTGGCTCCATTTATTCACTAATTTCAGTAGAGTATGGATTATCCATGTGACTATGTTCTGGTATTATACATGCTTCAATTCTCCGACGATTTACACGAAAAACTATATTCAACTACTCGATAATAAACCCGCAGCTCAAGTACAATGGTCAGCTGTCGCTTTGGGTGGAACAATTGCATGCTTACTTACCGTATTAGCAACGCTAATTGAATGGTTATTTGTTCCTAGGAAATGGGTGGGTGCCCAGAATTTATTTCTTAAATTAATGTTCCTAGTGTTAATTACCGTAATCAATGCAGGCCCATCAGTTTACATATTTGCATTTTTACCAATTGATAAATACTCAAAAACAGGTCACATCATTGGAATCATCCAGTTCGTAATATCTATTATTACATTCCTTTATTTTGCAATTGAATCACCAAATAGACTATTCAATTTCATACTTAAGAAAAATTCAAATATAATCAAGACCGAATTATTTACTTCTTCATTTCCGAAACTACATTTGAGAAATCAGGTTTATTCCTATCTATTATGGGTATGTGTATTTCTAGCTAAGTTTTCTGAATCATATTTCTTTCTTACGTTATCTTTGAGGGATCCGATCCGAGTTCTCTCCATAATGGAAATGACTAGGTGCAAGGGTGATATATTGCTTGGTAATATGATTTGCAAGCAACAGGCGAGATTCACATTGATATTGCTTTATGTCACAGATTTGGTTTTGTTTTTCCTAGATACCTACCTATGGTATATCATTTGCAATTGTATCTTCTCAATTGGACTTTCATTTTCATTAGGTATTTCAATCTTTACTCCATGGAGAAATATTTTTTCAAGGTTACCTGAAAGAATATTCAGCAAAATAATCTACCTAAATGGGAATCTAAAAATTGATTCTAATTTATTAATCTCCCAAATATGGAATAGTATAGTTCTTTCAATGTATCGTGAACACTTACTTTCAATTGACCAAGTTAACAAATTAGTTTATCAACAAATCAATGTTTCCAATGACGAAAATATAGACAAATCATTTCTAAGATCTCCTTTGTTTTTTATATTGCAGGATGATAATTCATTAAATCTACATGACTTTTTTACAGCCAGTAAAGAAGCTGAAAGAAGGATATCATTTTTTGCACAGTCGTTATCCAGCCCATTACCTGAACCAATCCCCATTTTGGCTATGCCGGCATTTACAGTTCTTATTCCCCACTATTCTGAAAAAATCATTTTAAGCTTGAAGGAGATTATCAAAGAAAATAAGCACTCCAAAGTTTCTTTACTTGAATATTTGAAACAGTTGCATTCGACTGACTGGGAATTATTTGTAGAAGACACAAAAATTTTATCGTTGGTTTCGTCGCAGCCATTAGAATTAGGAGAAAGACACTTTCCAGATAACAAAGAAGACCATAAACATGATTCTGATCTTGTGAATAATCAAATTAATGATTTGCCATACTACTGCGTTGGTTTTAAAGATTCCTCCCCCGAGTATACGTTGAGAACTAGAATTTGGTCCTCATTGAGATGCCAAACCTTGTTTAGAACCATATCGGGTTTCATGAATTACGAGAAAGCTATCAAACTATTGTATAAAATTGAAAACTACGATTTGGATTCAAATAGTTATTTTGACGTGGACGCAGAACTAAACGATTTTGTACAAAGGAAGTTTAGGTTATTAATTTCAATGCAACGATTTCAGAAATTTTTCGAAGATGAGATTAACGATGCTGAACTATTGTTCGGCATCTATCCACAAATCCAGGTATCGTATTTAGAGGAAGAAGTCAATGGTGATGAAATTGATTATTATTCTACGTTGCTTGATGTTTCTGAAAGAGATTCTTATGGTAACTACAAAAAGAAATATAGAATAAAGCTTTCTGGTAACCCAATATTGGGCGATGGAAAGTCAGACAATCAAAACAATTGTATTATTTTCTATAGAGGTGAATACATTCAAGTGATTGATGCAAACCAAGACAACTATCTTGAGGAATGCCTCAAAATCAAATCTGTGTTGGCTGAATTTGAAGAAATAGATATGGATCCCTCTTCGGAATATGTTCCAGGAATATTCCTGGAAAACCATAAAGATCCTGTAGCAATTTTGGGGGCTAGGGAATATATATTCTCGGAGAATATAGGTGTTCTAGGTGATATTGCTGCTGGGAAAGAGCAAACATTTGGAACATTGTTTGCACGTACGTTGGCTGAAATTGGAGGTAAGTTACATTATGGACACCCGGACTTCTTGAATGGTATATTTATGACAACTAGAGGTGGTATCTCCAAGGCTCAGAAAGGGTTGCACTTAAATGAAGATATTTATGCTGGAATGACCGCAGTATGTCGTGGAGGAAGAATCAAACATTGTGATTATTATCAATGTGGTAAAGGTCGTGATCTTGGTTTTGGTACTATATTGAATTTCACTACAAAAATAGGAGCTGGTATGGGGGAACAAATATTGTCTCGTGAATATTATTATTTAGGTACACAGTTGCCAATTGATAGATTTTTATCTTTCTATTATGCACATGCTGGGTTCCACATTAACAACCTTTTCATTATGCTATCGGTGCATCTATTTATGTTGGTGCTCGTTAACCTTGGGTCATTAAAACATGAATCAGTGATTTGTACATATGATCTGAATATTCCTTTTACTGACTTGCAATTGCCATTGGGTTGTTATAATTTGCAGCCAGTTTTAAATTGGGTATCGAGGTTTGTCCTTTCTGTGTTCATATGTTTTTTCATTTCGTTCATACCATTAATTTTTCAAGAATTAATTGAAAAAGGGTTTATTAAAGCTATATATAGAATATTCCATCATTTTGTTTCTTTGGCACCATTTTTTGAAGTTTTTGTGTGCCAGATTTATGCGAAATCTTTGAAAGATAATATAACATTTGGTGGGGCAAAGTATGTTGCAACTGGTAGAGGTTTTGCTACCTCTCGCGTGTCTTTTAGCGCATTATATTCTAGATATGCTTCAACCTCAATTTATTCAGGTTCAATGGTGTTCTTAATTGTTATATTTGCATCTTTATCCATGTGGCAACCTTCATTATTATGGTTTTGTATAACCTTCGTTTCGATGTGTCTTGCTCCGTTCATATTTAACCCTCATCAATTTTCTTGGGGTGACTTCTTCATAGATTATCGAGAGTTTTTAAGATGGCTTTCTAGAGGTAATTCTAACTGGCATAGAAATTCTTGGATTGGGTTTATTCGGTCACATAGGGCCAAGTATACAGGCTACAAGAAAATCGCCCTCGGTGAGGTTGGCCAAAACATTAGCGATGTGTCAAGGAGGCCTTCAAGGTGGAATAGCTTTATCGATCAAATTTTCCTACCATTGATTTGTATAATATGTTATTTGATTCCGTACATGTTCATTAACGCCCAAAATGGTGTTTTAAATCCCAGTCGCGTAAATCCATTATTCAGGATCATTATTCTTTGTTTCATTCCAATAACCTTTAGTATTTTGGTGACTTTTTTTTTATTTCTATTCTCGTGCACTGTAGGCCCAGTGTTATCATGTTGTTATAAAAGAGCTCCCGCATACATTGCTTCTTTTGCTCATTTATTTTCAGTTCTAATTAACTTCATTAATTTTGAAATATTCCTATATTTGGAAGGGTTAAATTTTACCAGAACATTATGTGGGTTTATTTGCATGGTTGCAATTCAAAAAACCATACTACAATTCATTATGTCTATTTGCCTATCCCGGGAATTAAAGGATGACTATAGCAATCGAGCATGGTGGTCAGGTAAGTGGATAACCAGCGGTTTAGGATGGCTTATTATTACACAACCGTTGAGAGAGTTTATCGTTAAAATATGTGAAATGAACCTCTATGCTTATGATTTTATTTTGGGCCATTGTCTCTTATTCGTTATGGGTCCTATTTTATTTATTCCGTTTATTGATAAATGGCATTCGAGTATGCTATTCTGGTTTAAACCTTCGAAACAGTTCAGAGAACCCATCCTATCCAAAAGACAAAGAAGGAAAAGAAAATTAAAAATCTTCAAATACAGTGTGCTATTTTTTTCGTTAATGGTTTTTTATGTCTCATTAATTTTGATTCCAATTTTAGCTGGTGGTCACATACCGAATGTCAGAAAACAGCTTCCATCGTTTCTTGCAGAGTTCATTCAACCAAACCATCAAAACAACAATGATACTGGCGATAAGGCTCCGAGAACTGTTCTAAAAGCCAAACCGAACATCGCGAATTGAATTCTCACGTGACATATTGAAGTGTTTACAAAATAGATCGAGTCAACATAGGGGCTGACGATATAAATACCTTATCATAATAAATAGAGGCACATATGCATATATTCTAACGTGTAGATGAATTCCATCAATCGAAAACCCAAATCTATCTCAAGAAAACCTTCATCCATCAGGTCACCAGGGTTGAATATAACACCCGCAACCAATAGATCGGGTAGATTTTCTAGCAAAAGTGATTTACTAGCAAGGTTCCAAGATAACGAAGAACAATACCAAGACGACGATATATTCGGGGGAGATGCGTTTAATGAGCTACCCATTGATGATGAATTTAAAACTTTAAAGATAAGTCCCAACGAATTAGAAACTTTGAGGTTGAAAAATGACCAAGCATCAAATACTAATAATAACAGAATACTTCAGTTTCGAGAAGATGAGAATGATCTCGATTTTGAAGACGAAGATTTTGGCTGTAATGATTTGCAATTAAACTATAAAACAACTTTGAACGGACCCCAGGATGACGAGTTAAAGTTATCGCCAGGAACCATGTCAACTTCATCACCCAAGCCAAGAATGAGAAGCAAATCACTATCTGAATATAGTGAAGAAACAAGCGATACTGACATAACATCACAATTCAATGATGAAGATTTTGATGACATAAACGATGTTGATGATATCTTTGGTAACGAGGAGAGTGGAATATACAGCAGTGGAGGTAATGGGAATACAAATAAGGCTAATCAACATTTATTAATGAAGCAACAGAAATTGCAAAATGACGCAGAAATAGAAGAAAGAGAATTGTTTAAAAAATACAAGAGGCTTGCAAATGAAGAAACAAACACCTTGAAATTAAAAGACTTCACGTATTATGACCACAACCCTATAGAAACTGATGCATTAGAGAATGAAAATACTGTT
Organism: Debaryomyces coudertii; assembly: GCA_030564605.1. Classification (NCBI taxonomy): domain Eukaryota; kingdom Fungi; phylum Ascomycota; class Pichiomycetes; order Serinales; family Debaryomycetaceae; genus Debaryomyces; species Debaryomyces coudertii. Next base: position 243,583 of record JAKTYF010000001.1, read on the forward strand.
GACTACGAGTATACTAAAGATGACTTTGAAAATTTCGAGGATGGTTTTGATACCGAATCACCCATAAAATTAGATGTTAATAAATTGAAGCAGTATGCTCGTGGTGGAGGAGGTAAAACAATTAGCATGAAAAGCTCTATGCCAAATTTCAACAACAGAAATAATGTATCCAAGGTAAAAAAGTATAAATCAACTATGGATTTAGTGAACGAATTTGAAACCCCACATCCCGTGTTTAATAACAATAACAAAATCATAAGAAAGTTGGATCGGATTCCATCCTTTTATAACAAGAGTGACACTATCAAATCAGATAATACCAAATTTAACCATGATATAGAAATGGAAAAACAACAGTTGTTAAATAAATATATGGAAATAACAGAGAAACAAAATCGTATAAATAACAAAATTCGAAATAAAAACCTATCTATGAGGCATCCAAATGGAAAAAACAAACGAATCGGTTTGGTCAGATACTTAAATGATAACCCAATTGCCCAACCTAATAATAATAGCAAAATGAAATATAATCCTGTTAATAAAAAATGGGAAGGTAATGATATAGAATTGGTAAAATTTGAAAATTTAAATGTGCCCAAGCCACTGCTTATATCCTTCAATGAATTCAAGAATAACATGAAGGATAAAAAGATTCAAGGCAATATGGTTTACGATCCAGATAAACTAAAATGGATAAATTTGAATAAAGACGAAGATAATGTCTTTCAAGGGTTACCAGACCTACCGGATTTGCAAGTTAATAAACGACCTATTTCGAATTCGCCCACTAAGAATACTGGAAGAGGTATAAGTGGTTTCACTCAAAGAACTGAATCCACTAATTCAATGGCATCAAATAATACCGATAGAAATGAATTTGAAATACCACCAAGATTGATAGAAAAATTCCATAAGGAAGAAGTGAAATTGCTGAAAAAAATCAATTATTGGTTTCAGCAACAAAACTATGATTTGATAAATAACGAGTTCAATAATAACTACTTCTGGGAAATCAGGAAAATGGTTATTGATAATGAGGATTAAACAATAGTTCAATTTGCATTCGAAGCAACCGTCAATATGCAAAGAAGCATATTTTCAATCGAATGAAATAGCCAACGTTGAAATATAATCTTACATGCAAAGACAACGGAGACAATTTGCTCATAAAAGTATATACAATAGCTTATACATTAATTTTGAACACAGTACATATTTAAACACGTTACAAGCCAAATTTATAATAATTTATGATCACATCTATAAATCATCAGGTTTAAACAAAAACTAAACCGAACCCAAAGATGGTAACAGCACCAGCTAATAAGCTCTTGGTACCTAAATCTAATGAGAATTGCTTTGCACCACTAGAACTACCTGTGCTGGAAGAGCTAGATCCAGAGCTTGATCCTGAAGAACTACCACTACCACTACCACTAGACTTAGTAGCAGTAGCGGTAGAAGCAGTAATACCTGTGTGCTTAGTGGTGTGAACAGAGCCAGACACGGTACCAAGACCAGACGAGCCAGCGGACTTCAAGAAGGCAGAACAAGAAGAAGCGGTCTTAGCCTTTTGAATAGTAGCTTTACCATCGAAGTCACAGTTGGACTTAGCAGAACCATTTTCCTCGTAGTACATATTCAAGACAAAGTTCAACTTATGCTCGTCGGAACATGGGGAGTATGCACCATATTCACCAGTGGTGCCGTTACCGTTGATACCACTACAGTCAATATGGTCGCAAACATAGTCGAATAAATCTTCATAGTCACTTGAATCAACATCAGAATCAACGACACAACTAAGGGAAGAGACCATACATTTACAAACTTCCTGATCTGGGGTTGGTGGTAATTCAGTAGAAGCAGACCAGTTCGAAGTGGAAGTTGGACATGACGTAACGGAGGCAGAGCCAACAGAAGAAGATTTGGCAGCTGATGGGGAGATGGAGCCTAATTCAGACTTTAAGTAGCCAAAATCCTTCAATGTAGAAACCTTGTCACCAGAGACGGAAACTAAACCGTATTCATTTTCTTCTTGGAAGTACATGTAAACAATACCACCGGACCAGACGTCAGTCATGTCACTACCGTAAATGGTTCCTACTTCTTCGAATTTTCTTGGAGAAACTTCGTTACAACCGTATTCGGAGAAGAATAATGGGATACCTAAGTCTTTGTATTGCTTAGTGATTTTTTCGTAACCGGAATCCTTGAAACTTGATGATCCACACCATTCGTACATGTTGATACCAAAGAAGTCAGCTCTTTCGTCCTCGCTACCACAAGCAAAGTAGTCAGCTAAGGAAACTCTGATGTCGGTGTCATCGTTTGCGGAGTAACCAACAGGAATGCTTCTGTACTTTTGGGCCTTGATGTAGGCCTTAGTATCTCTGATAGCAGCCTTAACGTATGCAGAAGCACCAGTGTTGGTTTTGTCGTTAGTAACTTCGTTACCAGCAAAGAAACCTAACACGTTGGTGTAGTTTTGGAACAAGTCAACAACCCCGGTGTATCTGTCGTACAAGTCGAGGTTCCATTCTGGATCCTTTCTGTTGATTGATTCGTCTGGTTGCGACAAATCAGCAATGACATAGATACCTGCATCTTGTAACATGTTCATACAATCGGTGTGGTCCAACGACACGTTCAAGGCGTACACTCTGATGACGTTAGTTTGTAACTCCGCCAAGTATGGAACATCTCTTTTACATGCTTCGGCATCAGCCAAAGGATCGACGAAACTGGTGTCCGACGAGTTGGCAGTGTTCTGTTGGTACGCAACACCCTTGATGAAAAATTGCGATCCGTTGTTGGCGTAGTAGAATTTGTTACCAACAACTTCGATCTCTGGCAAGTCATCTGCAACAACTGACGATACCAAAGTACTAGTCGCCAATAAGGCACTGGAAATTAATGACTTGAATAACATTTGCTTTATATCCGTCAATGGTTCTCACCTGGTAAAATCAGGAATTTTATGACACTTTTTAATGAAATCTTCCAGTATTTATTCGTTCCCATCAATCCCGTTTCACGTCTATATAAATAGCCCAATCCTACACAGATCTGAGCCATGCTTAGCTCCATAAATGATTAATACCCAATTTGGGTGAAAAATTTTCTTATTATGTAAACACGAGCGCACTTTTTCGTGTTTTATTCTTGCGGATAATAACCGATTATGAACATCGACCACACTCCTAATTATTATACTGTCGTATACCCAACCGATACTCATCTTGTATTGTGAATGTCATCGTACAGAGTATCAAAAAGTCTACATTTTGGCTCCCTAATTTTTGCTGAAAAGTTGGTGGAAGCGCTATTCTGATCAAAACCACACCTCACCCACTATGTTAGCGATTCCGGGGGAACCTGACGGCACATTATAGGGGCTAATTAAAGGCGGAACGAACGAAGTGGGCTTGAGTCGGCAGAAGGGGGAACCCTCTGGCGATAGCAGAGGGCTATCGGATTTTCTTTGTGTCCGTCCCACTAATGCGGGTTGCATCCCTCGGCATTTGCCACCTGCGGCGTTGGGCTATGTACCGGAATGGGCATCGATATCGCCCCCACGACAATAAGGTGTCTGGATGTTGTTTGATAGTGATGTGGAAGGCACATTAAGTAGCGCAAGTAGTAAATTGGTACGTAATTTCAGTACGTGCCATAGGAAGGGGAGTCAAGGCAACAACGAAGTCCTAATTGAATCATGATAAGCGCGAACATTGGTTGCGTACTAAAGGTGCAGACGGGCACATGAATGTTGAATGTTCGTATTGATAAGGTTTGATGGTGCAACATGTGGTCGCGGGACAATCGCATGGACGTGGACGTGGACGTAGGATATGGGTGTCTGGGTAGTGTATGGTGTATTAGGGTCTCGAGCATACGAATCTCATGATCGGTAGTGGTCGGGAAGGTCCTGGTGCACCGACTGAGCCTTGTATGGTAGTCACGGAGTTACCCACCAAGACCTTGGACCGTGTTCTGATAAGACGTGTCGGTCGCAAGCGTGTGTAGTGAGTGCGGCTGGTATGTCGAGACGTGCAATAATTGTATGGGAATGGTAGTCGCTGAGAAGGTGGTGAGTTTGCAGCAATATATTGGAGTTTGACGTGCGGTTGATGGGAGTGGTCAGATGATGGCAAGTGATCACAGACTATATTAGTGACTGCACCTGCATAGACGACGTCCGTACGCTGTTGATGGTTGAACTGAATTTGAAATTAGTCCAATCGCTGTGATTTGTGCGGAATAGATTAGCCCGGGCAACAGAATGATACCCTTGGAACTCTGAACTCAACGTCATTCGTGTTCTACTTGATGATTTATTTCCATGTATTGGTTTCAATTGGTTTTGACTTTTTTCAAAATGGTGCAAAATTCGGAAAAATTGACAATGTATAGTGCTCACTGAATGTTGACTTTACAAATACATATTCATTTTATCAACGTGTATTGACTATCTATTCATACACATTTTCGTTTGCTAGCCGAAGCTATTTGTATCGTACCAGATTTTAATATGTGCGTTAATGATCTTCATCTCCGACTGGGTTGTTATCTCTTTGTGCACCTCTGCACACCTCGTACATCCCACCGTTTGTACATTGTGCACCATGTCGTGCATTCTCTGCTATGTCTGTGATGAGCTACTTTATCCAACGCCCCTCAGTTCTCATATTTTTATCCTTCCTCGTAGCGAATGTTTATTGTTTTCATGTCCGAGATGCAAAATGTTCAGTATACTTCTAGATCCTTCTACATTATTGTTGCTTCGTAATAACACGTATCTACATCACTTCAGCACATATGCAACCGACTCCACAAGCTAAATCTGCCATTGCCTCCATAATTCTCCAATACCTATTCTATGTAAGCGGTCTCGACCTCACGGAGAATTTTTCACCATTTTACCCGAAACTTGTCTCCCCTGCCTCCAAGTTACACATTCCGCTTCTTGCCAGCAGTATGGGGTCGGTGTCTACGCTGCATGACAGTGGTGTTCATGAAAATTGTAGATATGCTAGAAAATTTTGTTAAGTCGTATTATGTAACAAACGATGGGGTCAAGGCCTCCGCATCTTGTCGACGCATTTAAGAAAAAAAATAGTTCACCTGGTCTCATGAAAACTTTTCTCTTCTTATCAATTATACAGTCATTCTACCATTAGTAATACAATGTCAGATGAAAAGATATTAAACGACGTCTCAGAGACTGAAGATGCTGGCTATTTAGAAACGTATATCAGATTTAATGATGATTTGGAAAAAGACTACTGTTTCCAGGTCCAAGTTGATAGGAGATACAGAGATTTGCTCAAAATTTTCAATTCATTGCCGATTGCATTAAGGCCAAACATATTCTACCGCTCGAATCCAATTGGGTTTAATGTATCCACCTGTCCAGGATACTTGACCGAAGATGGATCGTTGTTGTTCAGTTATGAAACTGGGATGGCAAAATTCTTGAAAAAGGTCACTTTGGATGACAAAATTGCCGACACTATCTGGCCAGGACAATTAATCATTCCAATCTGGGAATTCAACTCATTTGCTTTCTACTCGTTCCTCACTTTGTTGGCGTGTTGGTTGTACACCGATTTACCAGACATTATTTCCCCAACCCCTGGTATTTGCTTAACCAACTTCTTCGCTAAGCAGTGTAGTCAATTATGCACGTATTTTGGTCAGCACAAGTTAGCCAACATGTTGGTCGCAGATCTAGAAGAACCTGTTGGAATTTTGGGTCAAATCATGTTCTTTGTTTTCCATATCATCAAGGTAGTGGTGATTTTCTTGATTTTCCACACAGGTACCTTCAACCCTATCCGTATGAACAGATTCTCCGGTCCTAAGGTGTCAACAGAAATCTCCAAGGAACAATTGATCGAATTAGGCTGGACAGGCTCCAGAAGAGCTACACCTGACGAGTACAAGGAATACTACAGGGACTACAAGATCAAGGAACACGGGGGCATGGTCCAAGCACACCAAGCCGGTGTGTTCGAAACTTTGAAGAGCTTGGGTACCTATTTGGGTGAAGATGAAGGCTTTAATACGCCAATCGGCACTAAGAGCTCGTTAACTCAATTGTGTGATGAGGAGAATGACAAATTCACCTTATCATACGACTACTTAGCCCAATTGGGTGACTTTTTCGCCAATTACATCGAAAAGGAAGGAGTCGACTTGCCCGAAACTATCAAGCAATTTAGAAGATACGGTCTCTTGCACAGCGAAGATGCTGTCAAAAAGGCTGTCAAGCAAAGAAAGATTTTTGGTGATTCCAGAATCAAGAAATAGTTCAGACAACCGTAAATCGCTTTCTTCTATCTGGAGTCTGTACTACATCTGGCCCTATCCTTTCGTCTATAGATTGCTTTAATTAATAATACTTTCGCGTACTACTGTTGTATGGAGGTCCACTGGGTATATCAGCCATATGGCCCACTCTGCACCGAGATTCTCTCGTACCTGTTCTCGTTCAATCTGCACTCGTTTAACCTCGTTTGTGTTCGTTTTCTAAACATGTTAAATGTCGTATTGCCTTTATGTCGTCGTGACTCACCGGTTCTTCATATTTTCACATGTTAATCGATGGTGGTTGGTGTAAACGTTGATCAAAACAATGTGAGTTCACGTGAACTGGGCCAATTTTGAATTTTTCAACAAATGTAAAAAGTGGTATTTAAACGGACATAAATCCGCTTCACATAGCAATTGTAGTTTATTTTTTTTATTAATTATATATTGTTAGATTAATTTAGAACAAAACATAATTTAAACGTAATTAACAATGGTTCAATCATCTATTTTAGGATTCCCACGTATTGGTGGTCAAAGAGAATTGAAGAAGGTTACAGAATCTTACTGGCAAGGTAAAGTTGATGTCAATGATTTATTAGCCAAGGGTAAGGAATTGAGAAGCCACAATTGGAAATTACAAAAGGACGCTGGTGTTGATGTTATTCCATCGAACGATTTCTCGTTCTATGATCAAGTTTTGGATTTATCGTTATTATTCAATGTTATTCCAGAAAGATATACCAAGTTCGACTTAGCTCCAATTGACGTTTTATTCGCTATGGGTAGAGGTTTACAAAAAAAGGCCACAGACTCTACTCCAGCGGTCGATGTCACTGCTTTGGAAATGGTTAAATGGTTCGATTCCAATTACCATTATGTCAGGCCAACTTTCTCCCACTCCACCGAATTCAAATTGAACACTGAAGCCGGTTTAAAGCCAGTAGATGAATACTTGGAAGCTAAGGCTTTAGGTGTTGAAACCAGACCAGTCATTCTCGGTCCAATCTCTTATCTTTTCTTGGGTAAAGCTGATAAGGACTCTTTAGACTTAGACCCAACTTCCTTATTGGACAAGTTCTTACCAATCTACAAACAATTATTAGCTAAGTTAAAGGAAGCAGGTGCTAAGGAGGTTCAAGTTGATGAACCAATTTTAGTCTTGGATTTACCAAAGGAAGTTCAAGCTAAGTATGCTGCTACTTTCAAGGCTTTAGCTACTTCTGATGCTCCAGAAATCGTTTTAGCCACTTACTTCGGTGACGTTAGACCAAATTTGACTGCCATCAAGGGGTTACCAGTTTCAGGTTTCCACTTCGATTTCGCTAGAGTTCCAGAACAACTTGACGAAGTCATTGCTGCTTTAAGTGACAAACAAACTTTATCCGTTGGTATTGTTGATGGTAGAAACGTCTGGAAGACAGATTATACCAAGGCTTCGGCTTTTGTTGCTAAGGCCATCGAAAAAATTGGCAAGGACAGAGTTATTGTCTCCACTTCTTCTTCCTTATTACACACTCCAGTTGATTTACAAAACGAAAAGAAGTTAGATGCAACTATTAAGGACTGGTTCTCTTTTGCCACCCAGAAGTTGGACGAAGTTGTTATCCTTGCTAAAAATGCCTCAGATGAAGATGTCTCCAAACAATTTGCTGAAAACGCTAAATCTATCAAGTCCAGAAAGGAATCTTCTATTACCACCAACCCAAAGGTTCAAGAAAGATTAGCCAATGTTAACGAATCTTTATCCACTAGAAAGTCTCCTTTCGCTGAAAGATTACCATCTCAACAATCTAAGTACAACTTACCATTGTTCCCAACCACCACTATCGGTTCTTTCCCTCAAACTAAGGATATTAGAATCAACAGAAATAAGTACTCCAAGGGTGAATTAACTGCCGAACAATACGAAGAATTCATTAATAAAGAAATTGAAGCTGTTGTCAGATTCCAAGAGGAAATCGGTTTAGATGTCTTAGTCCATGGTGAACCAGAAAGAAACGATATGGTCCAATACTTCGGTGAACAATTCGATGGTTACGCTTTCACCACCAGTGGTTGGGTTCAGTCTTATGGTTCCAGATACGTCAGACCACCTATTGTTGTCGGTGATGTTTCCAGACCAAAGGCTATGACCGTCAAGGAATCTGTCTATGCGCAATCCATCACCAAGAAACCAATGAAGGGTATGTTAACCGGTCCAGTTACCTGTCTTAGATGGTCTTTCCCAAGAGATGACGTATCCCAAAAGGTTCAAGCTTTGCAATTAGGTTTAGCCTTAAGAGATGAAGTCCAAGACTTAGAAAAAGCTGGTATTACTGTTATCCAAGTTGATGAACCAGCCATAAGAGAAGGTTTACCATTAAGATCTGGTAAGGAAAGATCTGACTACTTAAACTGGGCTGCGCAATCTTTCAGAGTTGCAACTTCTGGTGTTGAAAACGACACTCAAATTCACTCTCACTTCTGTTACTCTGATTTAGATCCAAACCACATCAAGGCTTTAGATGCTGATGTCGTTTCTATCGAATTCTCCAAGAAGGATGATGCTAACTACATCCAAGAATTCTCCAACTATCCAAACCACATTGGTTTAGGTTTGTTCGACATCCACTCCCCAAGAATTCCATCGAAGGAAGAATTCATATCTAGAATCGAAGAAATTTTGAAGGTGTACCCAGCCAACAAGTTCTGGGTCAACCCAGATTGTGGTTTAAAGACCAGAGGTTGGGAAGAAACCAAGGCTTCTTTAACTAATATGGTTGATGCCGCTAAACACTTCCGTGGTAAGTATTAGGGATTCTAATATCTTAATAAAACCCCAATTATGGATGGTTTTGCATTATTCAATTCTTCATTGTTGATGCTGTATCCTATGATTACATTTATTCAACATTAATGTAATTTATTATCATTAATACTATTATCATATTGTTATTATCGTTTATTCTGTGATGATTAATTGATTTTTATTATTACGTGTCTATTTTTTATTAGGTACTCTTTTTATCTTGTTTTTTTTTTTGCTTTATTTGGATATAACAGTCATTGCTTGTTATATCATGGGGTTTAAAATTTGGGATTTCAACATCGGTTTATATGTAAATAAAATTTATTTTAATTTTACTATAAAAAAAAAAGATTCTGTAGTGATATTTTCGTAAGCGTGAAATTGATAGCAGAATGCGGACATAATTACAAGTTTAGAATCGCCTTCAGAATACTTGTAATTTCTCATCACAGTTTATTAGAATACTTTTTTATTATAACAACTACTATGTCAAGTCAAGAGCAAGATCAATTGATTGACCAATTTGTAACAGTCACTAATTCATCCAAGAATTTGGCAGAACAATACCTCGCAAGGAATGAAAATGACTTGATTAATGCAATTGAAGATTACTACGCGACATCATCAAGCGCAAGGGATACTGATAAAGCTTCAAACAAAGACAAAGCTAACCAACTGAAAGCGTACGTATAAGACTAAAGATTTGAATTATATTAAATTAGCTTAGTTTTACTAACTATTTTACAGGTCAGGTGGAGTAAGGACATTTAGAGATTTAAATAGCAATGAAGACGACAACGAGGATAAAACAGACACAAATTTCTTTACTGGGGGGGAGAAGTCTGCACTACAAGTAGAAGATCCTAATAAAAAGGGAGACAAAAAAAGCGAAAAGTCGATCATTGATCAGATTTTTCAGAGAGCCAAGGAGCAGATGGACCAACCAGATGATCGTCTTTCGGCGCATCAAGATGAACCAGAAGTGGTGCACAAGTTCACGGGCACCGGATTCAAATTAGGTGGAGAGAATGAACCATCTGAAGAAATTGCTGATGTGAAAAATCATTTACCAAAGAAACCTGTGAAGGTCACCAGAGAGATAACATTTTGGAGACAGGGCTTCACAGTAGGAGAAGGTGCATTACACAGATATGACGATCCAAACAATACAAGTGTTTTGCAAGAATTGAATGCTGGCAGAGTTCCAATGTCGTTGTTGGACGTAGAGTTTGGTCAAGATGTTGACGTGAGCGTGTTCAAAAAGACAGACGAAGATTGGGTACCACCAAAGAGAAAACTTGGAGGTTTTGTGGGACAAGGCCAAAGATTGGGGTCGCCTGTACCAGGTGACTCTTGTCGTGGATCCCCAGCGCCTGAAGTCCAACTGGAACCAACCAAGGAAACAAAACCTGAAGAAAAGGGCGAGGGCGATTCATTGGTTCAGATTAGATTTGCAAATGGTAAGAAAACTTCACATAAGTTCAATTCGACTGATTCAATTATAATGGTTTACGATTTTGTCAGAAAACACCCTTTCACTGAATCCGATAAGTCCTTTATATTGTCTCATGCCTTTCCTGTCAAACCAATAGAAGAATCAAATGACATAACAGTTGGAGACGTAAAATTAAAGAATGCGGTTATCGTTCAAAGATGGATATGATTGTAGCGCTGCTACTAGATTTTTGTTAGTACTGGCTGTGTAGTCTATAATTGAATCAAAATATATAACGAATTTTTTTTGTATAGATTTTATCTATCTAAAAAATTATATGAGCGCTTATTGAAAAAAAAAAAATAGATGGATCATGGTAACTTTTTTATATGGACTTATTATCGTTTGTAAAAATACAACCCCAACCTATATCAATAATCAGGAAGACATAATTATCTTCGCCAATTCATTAGTACTTAGTCATTTTCTATTTAATGTATGTATATTTGCAATACCAACCTTATGATGATCAAAATCATACGACCCAAAGTAAGAATAAGGGTATCCAAATTGATGGATATTATTCGACCAGCGGCAAAGAATCACCGAAGATGCATAGTTACTACGAAAACTTGTACATATAGAAATAGTTTGAGCATTCCGAATATGTTTGGTGCAAGTGAAACCATTAAGGACCCAAACGACGATTCACCTAATGACATAACTAATGAATATAATGATTATTCTAACATTGATGATCTTCAAATGGAGTTGAAAGAATTTATTACTAGTCGACCCGTGTTTGTGAATGCATACAATGATTATAAAGAGAAGGATTTATCTTTGACCTCAGAGATTGGTGATTACATACAAGAAAATACTTCAGACTTATCAAAACTAAACTATCGAGATATAGTTAATACGAATGAGAATATGCCTCCCAATTCTGGAAGCTTTATAGAAATCAATGACCCCAGCACTTCAAGTGTTACGTTTGGTATAGTTCTCCAAGGATCCCAGACGAAATTCAACGAAAACTATAATAAATTATTGGTTTTGACAGTAGACAATGAAATTAAGAGAATATACCCCCAAGATATAAGTTTCCATTTATTCGAAGTCCTAGATCCACAGTGGGTGGATTCTTTGGGGGTCATAGATAAAAGACATGATCTTAATTTTAGCAATCGCATGGTTTTACTGGATATTTTAAAATCATTTCTTGACAGAAGTTTTAAGCTTTTACAAAAACTACAAGATAAAAATAATAACCAATTTTTAATTACATTTTCACAGTATGCAACTCCCTACCGAATGAACTGCATATCTTTGCCTCAACTCTACGAATCATTTAAATTACTGGGTCCTCTTTTGACAGATATCAATGCATCGTATTATAACCAATCTATGTTTTTATTCAGTTGTCATTTGGGTATGATTAATTCTCCAGATATGTGGCTAGTATCCTCCTGTTACAAAGTTAATAAGCTCACAAATCTTGTGAACGGTAGTTGTTCTAATCAGATATGTTCTGGCTCGAACTATTTTGTGAATTCTATCGCCAATATGGAATCTCTTTCTAAGCTTTTCGATGATTTTGCTAATTCGGAATTCGTGAATAAATATAATGAATTCTTAAGAATCCTTTTTAAAGAGCAAATGTCCCAAAAACCTAAATCATTTGATGATTTGAATGTCTTCTTTAATATCTGGGATGGTAAGGATTTTAAGAATATTTTAATCGCATTGAAGTTTTTTATAATTTACCCCCATACATTAATCAGAAAAAATATAGAAAAATTGCCAGTATTCGGACACCGGAATGTTAATCCCAGTGGTGTGTATAAATTTCTTGAAGAATTGAAGATTTATAATAATAGACAGAATCAAATGACAGACATTTATCTCTCAGCCAATATTATGGGTGATACGCAATTATCTCAGGTGGCTGCCTCATCGATTGATGAGTTGAGCGCAACTTCATCCCAGGAGGAACTGGACATGTTAGATCCTAAAAATATCACAGACAAATTTCCTCATTTAAGAAAATCTAAAGAGTATTACCAAGATCATGTTGTTTATGGATTACCGTTTGGTAAGCCACTTGACTCAAATAACAAATATTCAATGCTAGGTATATCTTTAGAGAAAATAAATTCTCGCAGATATATGATTAACATACATATACCTGACATAATGACAAAGATTTCGCCCAATAGCAATCTATTTGATGATATAGCATCCACAAGCTTAAATATGAAAAGTTTAACAAAGTTAATTAATGATTCAACATTAAGCATTTTTAATTCAAATTTAAGTGACATAGTAAGCTTTCCAGATCAAAATTTGCATGAAAATGCTGATTGGTTTTCGGTTGGTGATTTTTCTCTGACTAGAAACCAACATGTTTCGAAAAAAAAGAGATTTAATAATGTCACATGTATGACCATTTCATTCACTTTTAATAAATATGAGTCCAATCCCTTTCTGAACTTGGAGGATAAGATTTCATTTTCATTTGATTCATTAAATACGGTCCAGATAAAAAATATTGATTGGAATACCCTTGAAAAGTGCCTAAACGGTGTTACTGAAATATCCCCATTCACGCTATTTAAAGAAAGAAGAATTAGTGCTCAACAAAAAGAATCTCCTAAATTAGATGACGACGACCTTCACAATATAAATTTTATTTTCAACGTTATGAAGAGTCATATTAAAATCCGGAATCTTGACGGTGCAGCAAACTTTGATCCCTCAATCATGTTTCAAAAGAACGATTCAAGCAACCTATCGAAAGAGTTGAATATGATTAATATTTATGCAGATGAAGAAAAGGTGCTTACCAAAATACAATCCAAGTCTCTTGAGGATCAACTAAAATTTTCAAAGTCAAAATTTTTTATCAGTGAGCTTGATAAATTTACAGGGAAATTAACATCAAGGTATTGTTCAATGCATCAAATTCCGATTTTTGCACATCATCAAGATGTCCTTGAGTCCTTATATGATGAACCGGAACTGTCACCAATAATTAAACCAGAAGAAACAAAACAAAATGATGAAGCATATATTTCTCATAACAATCTATTTTTACCAAATTACCATTCTAACTCATTTTTTCAAACTCTAATTTCCAGAGATTCCTCTGGGTATGTTTCAATGGCTGCATATTTGATTGGATTAAATTATTTAACCAGGCCTGACATAGAAGTATTCACTGATGAGAATTTAAGATTTTTGCCGTTAGGGATTAATCACGGATATGTCAAAATGTTTGATATATTTTCTGAGTATGAAGTTTTGTTGAACCAATTTCAAATCTTGTCTCATATTCAACAATTTGTTCAGGGTAATAATTTAACATTCTTTAAGAACAATGAACATTCAACAATTATCAGACAATTTAGTTACTTGAAACGTTATGGCTACAAATTAAATGGCCCACTATCATTCCCGTCGTTAAACAATCAGTTGATTAAAATAAAGAATGCATATACCCTATGCGATTATCTAGGAACTGTTCATAAAAATTTCTGGACTTTGAAATTGCTTGAGCAAAGATTGCTTAAAGAGTCAAGAGAGTCTATAACAAGGGGTGTTGTTTACGACTGCATTATTACCAGTACAGGCTATGAAGTGCCTTCGATCTCTAAACGGATTGCCAGAGGTTATTGCGCTCAATTGAATATTGAAATTGATGTTTTAATTAGTCTTGACAGAGAAATATCTATAGGAAACCAAATTGATTGTGACAAGGTAATGTTATTGGATTCCATTAGTGATAAATGTATCTTAAGAGAATCTCAACAGCTCCATTAACTGTATATACCTTGTAAATATATATAATAGATATATTGAAACTTTATTATAGAGACCTGCACATAGAATTATAGGATTTTTTTTTTCATCTTGACTCATTTACATCTAATAGATATGGCCATAGAGACATTATCCTAAAAGTATTCCAAGGAGCTTCAGATATGTTTGTAAGTATTAAATTGAAAACAAAATGTTGCTAAAATGCTGAAATGAAGTCAAGAAAGACTAACTATTTAGCCGGAAATTCAACCATCACTTGATACATTGACTTCAATTGTTAAATCACATCAATGTGCCGAGGACAAACCAAATTTATATCCAATTTATAAATACGTTACAGCCGATGACTTGACTGTTCATCAAGCATACTTGAAATTAGCAAAATTAAACAACCCGAAGAGATCGGCATCATTTTTATTCGAGTCGGCCGTCAACGGTGATACAGTTGATAGATACTCATTTATTGGTCTCAACCCAAGAAAAGTTATCAGAACAGGTGACAATGAAAATTTATATCCTGAAGAATATTGTAATGTTGATCCGATTACTGTCTTGGAAAAAGAACTCGAAAAATATAATCAAATTCAGTTGCCAGGATTGCCGAAGTTTAGTGGTGGAGCCGTGGGCTACATTTCTTACGACTGTATTAAATACTTCGAACCAAAGACACGCAAGCCATTAGATGATGTATTACAATTACCCGAAGCTGCTTTAATGTTATGTGATTTAATTGTAGCATTTGATCGTGTCTATGACAGATTCCAGATCATCAACAATGTTGCTGTCACTGGTTTAGATGACGTGCAAAAAAACTTCACGAAAGCTGCCGAAGAGATCAATAATGTTGAGAAGATCCTAAGATCTGAATTCAAACCAGAAGAAATAAATCCAAAACAACCCCCAATTAAGGCAAACCAAACCTTTACATCGAATATAGGACAAGAAGGTTATGAAAATCACGTTTCGACCTTAAAGAAGCATATCCTAAAAGGTGATATTATTCAAGCTGTTCCATCGCAAAGAGTTGCAAGACCTACATCATTACATCCCTTCAACATATATCGTCATTTAAGAACTGTTAACCCATCACCATACTTATTTTATATTGATCTTATTGATTTCGAAATCATTGGTGCATCTCCGGAGTTGCTAGTAAAAGCTGACGAAAAACGTAAGGTTATTACACACCCGATTGCTGGAACTGTTAAGAGAGGCAAGACTAATGAAGAAGACGAGGCAAATGCTGAAATTTTAAGATCGAGTTTAAAAGACAGAGCAGAACACATTATGTTGGTGGATTTGGCCCGCAACGACATAAATAGAATATGTACCCCGGAGAGTAACAAGGTTGACCGTCTTTTAACGATTGAGAGGTTTTCCCACGTTATGCACTTAGTGTCCGAAGTAAGCGGCACGTTGAGATCCGACAAAACTAGATTCGATGCTTTCAGGTCCATTTTTCCAGCGGGTACAGTAAGTGGTGCTCCAAAGGTTAAGGCTATGGAATTAATCGGTACTCTAGAGAAGGAAAAGAGAGGTGTTTATGCTGGTGCTGTTGGACACTGGGGTTATGATGGAAAAACTATGGACACTTGTATTGCCTTAAGAACAATGGTTTATAAAGACGGTGTTGCTTATTTGCAAGCCGGGGGTGGAATTGTCTTTGACAGTGATGAATATGACGAATACATAGAGACGATGAATAAGATGAAAGCCAACAATCAAACTATTGTTGATGCCGAGAAGATTTGGATTGAAAAAGTTGGACAAAAGTAAATATATATCTGTATTTCACCTTTAGAATTATAACTGCTAGTTTACAGTACGTACATACTATATATACATATATCTGCTCATTCAACTGTAGTTGTGGTATAATTAAAGAATCTTGGTGGTTCATTGATACTCACATGATTTTATTTACGAGAATTCAAGTGAACGTCGAGAAACGATGATCATCACCAAGAAATTGAAACCAACAATATCCAAGGATTAATTTGTTAATAGACTGATTAGATATGAATCAGGCTAACGTGAAGCTGCCGGACGACGATTTGTCACCATCAATGTCAAATGCTGCCACTAACAATAAAAATTTCTCTAGAACACCCACATCGTGGGACGCCGAGGACGATATACTTTTAATGCATTTGAAGGACCAGCAAAAATTGGGGTGGAAGGAGATTGCTAGTAACTTCACCAACAGAACACCTAATGCATGTCAATTCAGATGGAGGCGGTTGAAGTCAGGGAACTTGAAGAATCCACCGAAATCATCACCTGGTTTGGGAAGTCCGGCAAGTGGCAGTAAAGTACCAACCAACACAGGAATAAAAAAGAATAAGAAAGGAGGCGGAACTGTAAAATCAGTGTCGCCAAATAATGATTCACCCAGTGCATTCTCATCGTATTCGCCTATCACCACGGCCACATTTACGGGGTATGATAATAATATTAATAATGCTTTAGCTGGATTAAATGCATTATCAAATACACCTTCCAATATATCGAGTCCAATGCCTAACTACCACATATCATCTAACACAAATTCATCAACGCCGGCGCTAAATTCACCTAATGGAGGTAGTCAACCTCATAGTTTGAGTCATAACCACTTCGACAATTCGCCCAGGTCAGAAGTGTCGTTGGATCCCCAGTCTCATCATAGCACAGCTAGCAATTCTGGTGGTGGGTACTATGCGGACATATCTATTGATCCGACCATGAACTTGCCTCATAATCAACCTCATCCACATACGCCAGGCCACTTGACGCCAAGGAATTCTACGTCTCAAGGTTCTCAAACTAATTCAAATAGATCCCATAATCAACATGCTCATCCAATACCTCATAGTGTTCATAATAATTCCATCATTCAAATTGTTAAGGATGATAGAACTTCTGTGTCGTCATCTACGAGGGCGTCTGTGTCATCTTTACCTTCCAAGTCGATGAACATACCCCATCACCAACTGAATAATAGTGCGTTGGCACACTTACCAATATTATTTGGTGGAGGAAGTAGCATAAGTGGTCCATCTAGAAATGCCAGTGTCAGTGGAATACCTAGTACCTATCAATCAACTACAGTATCGAGTATAAGAAATGGTAGTGTTGGATCTCTGGGTTATTATTCTAGATCAGGATCGGTTGTCATTCCTTTTACGGGGGATAAGAAGGATGAAGACAGCCTAAAATCTGACACCAAGAAAAATGATACCTCTGTAAATATAAGAAGGACACCAAGCAAGGCCACACATAGTTCTCAAAAGAATATGTCAAAATCAAGTACACCAAATGCACAATCAACGCTTTTTAAAATACCATGGTCGATGGAAGAAGATGAATTGTTAATTAATCGTCGTAATAGAGAATTATCATTTGCTGAATTATCAATTTTATTACCGCAAAGAACTGAAGGTGAAATATGGTCAAGAATTGATTACTTGGAGAAGTTAAGAAACGGTCATCGATCGTCCACATCCAGAGAACATAGAAGAGGAAGGCAATCCTCAATCGGGTTAGATGACGAAGACGATTTTTATGATGAAGTTGACGACGTAATAGACGGAATTGATGTTAGCGACGATGATGATGAAGATGATGACGTATTATTAGATGATGAAGAATCGTTACACCATGGAGTTAGAAAAAAAAAAAAGAGACGTACCAGCTCTGCAGTCAATCCATTAGCTGTTGGTGAAACAATTAGAAGGAAATTGAAATAATCTTATATATGTTACATTTAAGTCTGTTATATATAAGACTTTGTCTGTTTACTATTATACATGAGAATTATAATTAACATATATATATATATATATATATATATAGCCAAGAAAATTAATTAAGATCTAATGGATAAACTTAGTAAAGCTTTAAATCTTTTGTAATTTGATCTATAACCAATTTAGGAGCTGGACCTAGTCCCAAAACCGTAGCACTCCCTGCTGCAATTTGAGTTCTTCCGGCATCATGAACTATACATGCATTAACATCTAATGAAATAGCTTGTGCAAATAACGTATCCATTTCTTCTTGATTTGGTATTTGTAATGTAATCTTTGCTTGCCCATTGCCATACTCCCATCTGTTTACCATTTCAGGATTATATGCATCGGATTCAGGATTTGTTATCTTTTTATATAATGCTAATGTAGCATGCAGACATTGAGCTGCTGCTTTTCCCTTACCCATTTTTAAATCCAGACGAACAATTAAAGTCATACGGACCTCTCCTGGAATATCGTTCAATGGTGTGGAATCAATATCAATTCCTTCATCTTCAGATTGGTCTTCATACTCAGAATCGTCCTCAGCATTCTCAACTGGAACCATCTTTGTAGTTCTTGTGATTGATTTGGAGCATATATTAGTTCTAAAGAATTGACTAATACAGAACCCTGTTAAAAGAGATATGGCACCAACAGAAACCAATTGCGATAAGTTCTGTTGTGACATGTGTGCCGTTTTAATATAATACTAGCAGCTCTAAATATTTTTTTTTTTGGTTTCTTGATTTTCTGAGCTAAAGACGATTTAATGATTGTATAAGATTACAAAAACAACTTCCTTTGAATTATTTATTTAAGACAAATTATTACTATAGACTATGCAAGAATATTCTTCTTTGAACCGGCAGCCTTCTTTCGTTTTTTTGACTTCGGTTTATCTACTTTATTGGTGTATGATCTCCAATTATTCACTCTGATATCTCTCTCATCTTCCCATTTGGAAGCAAGCTTCTTCTTTAATTCCCTTTCGTGTCGGATCTTTTCTAACTCGACTAACTTTTTAGCTTCTTGTTGCTGCTGAAAGTTTTTTTCGATTTCTTCTTGCTTGATTTCTTCATTTAAGATTCCATTAACCTTTGATAATAATTGTTGATACTCATCACTAAAATTGTTATTTGGTGTTTTTTTCCGGAAATTTAGTAGCTGCTGACTTGCATCTTTATATATGGCAAGTAGTCTTTTTTTTTCATTTATTAACATTCTAGATCTTGCATCTTGGGACTCAATTTCTGATTCACTTTCAGGTATATCAAACGATAAAACCAATTCAGCTTTCTTTAACCTGTTAAAAGCATGTGGAGCTTTGGGGTTGGAAACCTTATCCGGGTGAATTAATAATGTTTTCCGTCTATATGTTCTTTTAATTTGATTTTTTAAGTTATCATCTTCCTTTAAAGGATTAATTTCAAGAATCGAATAATAATCCCATTGACAGCAATTTAAGACTCTATCTATTTCCTTATCCTTAGCTAAGGCCAGTTCCTCGGCCGATAAAACTTTATCTAGGTCACCCGACATAGTAATTGTAACTTCCCATCAGTATGTACTTTTTATACAGATTTGATGAATTTGAGAAACCGGTCTGCAGAACTACATTTCAATTTACCAAATGTCTTTCTTTTAACCCTGATATATTATTCATATATGCTTAATAGACTTCCGTTTAGAAGGTCCCCGTATTTCAATATAAGAAGAATGACATTTGCAACTAGTAATGAGTGGAAGCCACGTTATTTTGATATTGGTGTAAATTTTTCCGATTCCATGTTCCAAGGCTGTTACAACGGTTCAACAACAGCAAAACATCCAGCAGATATTGAGAAGGTCATTGCGAGAGCAAAAACATTTAATGTAAACAAAATGTTAATTACTGCATCATCTATCAAAGAAAGTGAAGAACATTTCTCCTTATGTGATAGTCATCCAAATATATTCTATTCTACTGTAGGTGTCCATCCATGTACAGTGGCACAAGAATTCTATCAAAAGGATGAAGAGACAGGTGAATTTACTGAAGACTTAGTCTCTAATCTTGAAGAAAGGTTAGCCAAGTTACGAGATCTTGTGATCCTGGGGCATGAGAAAGGTTATGTTAAAGCATTCGGTGAAATTGGCTTAGACTATGACCGTTTCCATTACTCGACCAAGGAACAGCAAATAACAATGTTCACCAAACAATTGGAGGTTATTTCATCCTTGAAGGAATTGAAGATTCCATTATTCTTACATATGAGAAGTGCATGTGATGATTTCATTTCAGTTATCAGACCCTTCATTGATAGAGGTGATATTTTAAAAGGCAATGGTGTAGTTCATTCCTTTACGGGTACTAAGGAAGAGTTAGACAAACTTTTAGAATTAGGGTTCTACATTGGCATTAATGGGTGCTCCTTAAAAACAGATGAGAACTTAAATGTGGCAGCATTAATCCCTAGATCTAGATTAATGGTTGAAACCGATGCACCTTGGTGTGAAATAAGAAAGAGCCACTCGAGCTATAAGTTTATTACCCCGTATCCGAATCAATTTTATCCAGAAGTAAAACTTGTCGAACCTGAGGGAGCCTTGATTATTGAAGACGCAGATGCGACAGACACGCAGCTAAAGTCAAAACAAAAGCAAACATCAAAGAAGCCTCAAATTAAACTCGATGAATTCTTGCCCTTTCCGACTATCAAGAAGGAACATTTCGCAAAACATCAAGCAGCAATAGATACGATCTGCAAAGAAAGAAAATTGGAAAATTTTGAACATTTAATAGGCGAGCTTGCATACCCATTAATAAAATCAAGAAATGAACCAGTGTTTGTAGGTTATGTTGCAGAAATTATGTGTGAACTATACAATATCAAGGATCCCAATGAGATTGAAGACTTTGTTGATTTAGTTTATGAAAATACTTGCAATTTATTACAAATCTAAACTTAATATTACAACTAAAGATTAATATACAAAACAATAGATTTACAATTTTATAATACAGTAGGCAAATAATACTATTTACCAAACACTTATGATAAATGTTAATTTCTCCTACGAAGCTTAGGAGTTATTTCTGTTCTATTCGCCACTTGCTTTCCAAATCTGGCTGTTCTACTTATGGGAATATCAATTCTAGAATGATTACTTTTACTCCTGGTATTTCTTGGCGATACATTAGATTGTGTATGGTTTTTATTTAGGTAGCTTCGAGTTTTTCGGGCATCGTTTTCATTACCATCACCGTCATTTCGGTTGGAAAGAGGCGAGCTTATTGGCTGCGCTGCATCTGTATTAATATCAGTATACGTATCAGCATTATTTATAGTTACTTCTTGATCCAACATATAATCTGGTGTTTCTGTCACTTCTGTATCATTTGGTTCATTTTCATAGTTCTCCACTTCAGCTTCTTGTTGATCAACACTGTCGTTTTCTTCCTCCTCTTCCACGTCTTCATCAATTATATCAGAGTCTTCCATATAATCTTCTGATTCGTCGCTTGGAATGTTTTCCTCCTCATCATCACCAAAAATTTCCGCATCTTTCATTAGATCAGGAATGCCTTTCACATCTCCTGTATCTGCCGACATCGATGCATTCATAGTAGTAGTACCACATGGTGAATTTATTTTCGGCGATTGCTTCAATGAATTAGATTTTTTCCTGGTGTTCGTATTAATACCTGGGTAGCATATTATATAATTATCAATATTTTTATCAGTTGTATTTTCTTCCTTATCCTCTTCTATGCCTAAGTAGCAATCAATTTCTTTTGATGCCTCTTCTTCAAAAGAATAAGGGTTGTTGATATCGTCCTTTAAAAAATTGACAATATTTGATATACTATTGTTCATAGCAGGCTGAGTTGGGTAGTTTGCACCAGTGTTCAGATTTGAGCCTGAAATTGGGTAAGGATTTAGCGGCATGGCAGGAGCTGAATTAATACCTCCAGAAGGACCAAATAACATAGGCTTCCATACCAACTTACTATAATTAAGACTTATATATTTCTTATTTTCCCATGTTTCAATTATATGATTGATCATTTGCAAATTAATAACAATCCCATATGTATTAGTTACGGGATTTTTAATTAACGAATCCAATTGTTCCAAACCAACGATCACATCAGATGGAATCATGCCGGTAAGTTTTGATAAATTCTCTATCGAAATGGATAGATTCTTTTTCTCATTTTTCTCATCTTCATTATTTGTTAGATACTTTACATATAATTCTTTTAACTTCATTGCTATTGTTATCTTCCAATAGTTTCTGTAACTTACTAGGCCAAGGTCACTTAAAGGTTTCTCAGGAGTACCAAATTTAAATTCATTTCGACTCAAGAGATAACTGAAGTCAATTAGTAAGTTCCCATATCCTTTTCTTTGATATATTGGTAACGTTAAGATACATGAAACGTTATAATCAGAATTGCTTAATTTTTCCTTCGAAAAATAACCGACAAAATGATACTTCGTAGAATTATCCTTATCTATTTCTGTTAAGATATAGAATATGAATGGTTCAACATCATAATACAAAGTTTTAGAATTTAGAAATAACTTCGCCAATAAACACAAGTTCTGACAATAGTTGATATTCTTTCTGCCATCAACTTCCCAGACAGCAATATTTGAATCTAAATCTCTGTAAATCTCAATTCCTGGGGGATGATTATTAGATAAATTGCAATTCTTTAGCTGATGACGCTCGTAAGAAGTAGGTGAACTCATATATTTCAAACAATGCTCGCATATATACAATATTTTTGATTGCGAGTATTCCTCTGGATAAGGTGAAGTATACCATGTGTCAATTTCATATTCACGAAATTGAATCTTCTTGATTTGTGATTTTAAATAATTATTCACTGCTGGCACAGGCGTCGATCCCGTGCTTTCATGTGTACTCAAATCCTCGTCTAAGAAAGAGGACTCTTCGATTTGGTTAGATCTCCTTAAACGCTCTCCTTCAAGATGTAATCTCTGAAACAACCCTCTATCTTTCTTTCTCGGATCAGTATCGTTAATAATGCAATCTGGAAACTTCAAAATTCCCTTATAGGGTAATTCCCTTGAAAAATCATCGTTCGTAGCCTTCGTAACTTTTGGAATATTTCTGTCTTTTGATGATTTTTCCTGCGTTTCTATTTTCCTTCGAATTGGAATTTTTAATATATTTTTCGATTTACGACTATACCTATTGTACTTGATCGTTACATAGAAATGGTCCGTTATGGGTCGTATAACAATTACATTGGCATTGATTCTGTTGAAATTTCTAGTATCATCTACTTCAGTGCCATTCATTGTTGACCGTACTAACCTTTTGATCGAATATGAATTATTTGGTGGCCTTCGTCTCTGCGATCGGTCTGTAACATCAAGTCCCAGCGATATGTCCTCATATATTTTATTATTAGTAATCCTAAGCAGATTTAGTAGATTATGTTTTGGTGTCATAATTAAGATCTCATCAATTGTCCTTAATCTGCGTTAGTTTGTCTGATTCTCGCTTGTTGATCTCCTACATTATACCCACATCTATTTACTTGATTTTCATAATGAACACAAAACCCGCGTACTTAATATCTACACGACAAAAATATATGAAGCCATATAGTAGTCGTAAACAATTCAGCTGATCATAGTAAAATATAAATTAGTGTTGAATCTAAGTATCAGTATAACAGATAAAACTAAACAGAAATTTTTTTAAAAAATAAAGCAATTTCTAATAAAACATACTCTTGTTGATTCCTTCACGTCATCATGACATAGCATAAATTGAAAGACTTTTTCGATTATTTTGACGGAAGAGATCCCAAGGATTGCCAAGTGAAGTGATTGTGATATTAAGAAATCAAAAACAAAATCAAAAACAAATAAATAAATTGATAAACAACAATAGCAAAGAAAACTGAATCATTAAATCTTCGTTTAGAAAGTATCATCATGAATAATAGTATTTTCTAATTATTTCTCATAATCTTGAGGTTAGTCTTCAATTTTGGATTTAGAATCCTGCTCATCACCGTCTTCGACTTCCTCTTCCTCAATATGTTTGTCGTGAACGTTATCATTTCCTTCGTATTCATCACCTTCACCGGACATACCAAAATGTGCTAATAATGATTGTGCAGACGATGTGTCTAAATAGATGACACCATTTTCATTAGTGATCGCGTTACTAGCCAACAATTTTTGTAGGGAGATTGCACCATTGCCGGCTAAATCAGCGGCAGTACCATCTTCTTGAATCTCTTCCGCCGGTTCAATGGAAGCATGATTGTTTTCCTCTTCATTTTGGTTGAACCCAGGACCATTACGTAATCCTGGTAATCCACCAAACATGGAGTAATAATTGGAGTTATTGCCAGCACTCTTTGGGTTCGAATTTTGAGCTTGTTGACCAATTTCGTAGAATTCACCGTACATTTGTTTATAAATTTCGTTATAAGGAGCTGAAATTTGACCGTATAGCTTATTTTCTTCATCATTTGATTGGGAAAGTTCAATTCTCTTGATGACCCTATCATACCATTGATCTAATGATTCCTTCTTTGATTCATCTAACAAAGCAACAATAGATATGGACATGTTATCACACCCAATACCAGAACCGTCACTTGTTGGAGCACAACACAATTCCATAATTTCTTCACAAATATCTTGCAAAGACTTACGTTCATAGATACCTCTGCTGATGCATTCAACACATTGTTGGGATGTGAGACAATCCCAAATACCATCACATGCTAACACCACAAATTCATCCTTGGTAAGATCCAAATTATGCTGTATAACATCTGGGTAACAAGTAACTGTTTGTTCTTCAGGTGGTAAATCAAGGTTTTTCTTGAATTCAAAATCTCCAATACCACGCGATAAAGCCAAGTTACCATTAACCCTACCCATATCGACATAGCCACCAGCTGAACAAATACGGCTCTTTTCGCCTTCGTTTGATGGTTTATGGTCATAAGACAAAGCTTTAGCAAACCCGTTAATGGACATAATACTTCGCGAATCACCAGCATTACCACATATGACTTGTCTTGGTGAGATAATAACAGAAACCGCAGCACATCCACTGTCATCGTCTTTCATGTTATCATCGTTCAAAATAGCTTGATCACAACTTAAAAACCCTTCTTTGAATGCATTAACATAATCTTTCTCTTGAAATGCCTTTGTTGATTTGATTATCTCATGCAAATGTTCACCAGTAAAAATAGCCACTTTTTCACCACCATGTCCATCGTAGACACCGAAAAACGAAATGCGCTCCTCATCGTCATTTTTGCTCGCAATTACGCCAACAGATGAAGTGTCTTCAGCTTGCTTTTTTTGAGAGTCTTCTCCTTTACCTTTCTCTTTATTCAAGTCGTATAAATTCAATATCGTGGCATGTGCATCCTCCATATTAACTCTCCATCCTTGCATGCAAGACAACCCATACGCTAAGTGTTTGTCGATACCATTTTCTGATATCTTCTCAGTAACTGGTTGTGAAAGAATTTGACCCATATTTTAACCTTCTATTATTATTTATAGCAATTAATGTAAAAATTGATGATATGAATGCTATGAACCTAATTCTGTTCAACTTTAGGTTCTTAATTAGAATAAGTTATATACCTCAAAAATCTTAGATTGACCACCTAAAACCAACACTCTTTAAATTAAAAAATTTACTCAAAAATGTACACCTATTCAATTGGTGTAGTAGTTTTCTAATCAACTGCTTCTCTTATCCGTAAACTAGACTTGTAATAAGTTATTCTAATTCGGTTTAATTAAAGTCTGTTATGATAAAATTTGAGGTGCCATCATCGTCCACTTTTTGATTTCTTTTTCGCTTAGCTCTATCACGTGATGTGTATTGAATTTTGCAATCTATCAAGAACCATCACCTCTACTCCATAGAAGCCAGTAGAGAATTAATCAGCTAGGTCCATAATCAGGACATGGTTGTAGAACCTTGAAATTATCTAAAATAATGTTATTAAAATTTATTCTGATTTGTAACATAGTACCGCTCTAGAACCGAATAATTATGGGCTGTAGCATTGGCATCAGATTTACCATGTCCTAATAAGATACACTGTCCATAAAACAAGGATGTATAGTAATAATATATTGTACTCAAGCCTATATATGTAAACGGCGAAACAAAAGAAAGAGACGAAAAAAAAAAAGATAAAAAATCTATAAATGGATCATATTGATTACTTATTCAGGGACAATTTAATAAACAGAAACCCTGAAGATAATGGTCTCACATTATCGAAATAAACAAAACATTGTATTTTTGATAAAAAAATTAAGAAATATGAATGCTTTTGTAGCACGAGCTTCAAAGGAACTAGTGCACTTGAAGCATTTAATTTATCATAACACAGGATCATTATATTCTTTAAAATTAAATTAAATTTACATTTTAGTTTAAAGTCATGAAAATCATTCATTCGTTATTTTGGACCCCAAATCCCAGAGTTGGACATGTTTGAGTTCTCGTAGCTGTTACCAGACAAGCTGATAGAGTTGAACTTATTGGTAAAAGAGTCGGACTCAGTAAATTCCTCATTTGATTGAGAGGCGGGCTGGGAGTTTTGGGGACCTTGCGATGAAACATTATTGGTGGAGTTATGCAAGGAGGTAAAACTTCCAGTCAAGTGAGAATGTTGGCCAAATGGTGCAAATCTCGTGTTGATATCTGTACTTGTCAATGGTGTTGATGGCTGACTGATTTGATTGCTTGAATTATTATTATAAAAATGGTAATGTTGAGGGGTTGGTGATTCATTACCTGACTGCGGCGCTTGGGAGAATGTAGTGGATAATGGTGGAGTTGACCTGACATCGACGTAGGATCTATTATTGGAAGATCTCAACAATGCGGCAGCACTAGAAGAGCCCATAGTTGGAGTCGCGGTTTGCTGATTCTGACCATGACCAGCTTGAGGATGTTGAAACATATTGTATGATTGAACTTGAGGAATATTTGAAGAGTATAATGGTCTTGCACCTTGTTGCAGTTGTTGCAGCTGTTGCTGTGGTTGCGTCTGCGAGCTGTTTGCTTGCGAATGGGGGACATGAGACTGTTGCAGTTGTTGTCCTTGCGATTGTTGCTGATATTGTGGAAAACTCTGTTGAATTGGAGTAGATGAATGTTGTCTTAATCTTGGCATTTGTAAAGCTGATTGAGATTGAGATCTTAATAGCTCGGGATGTGCAGCTGGCGGTATTCCATTAGGAGGGTTGGAGACAATCCCAGATAATTGGTTTAAATTCATCATTGACGAAGAATGGTGAGGTGTTGATACTTGTTGAGTTAAATGAACAGGTTGTTGACCCTGTTTTCTTCTAATTATGATTAATCCATTATCGTACAACTCCAATAAATTCAAATGTGAACACAATATAGACAAGATCTTCCTATGTGTAATACCTAAAGATGATGGAAAGGCCAACTCAAAAATTGATTTGGAAATATCATCACGATAAATAATCAATTGTGAATACAACTCTAAGATCTCTGGGTCATTAAAATTCAATTCTGAAGGTGGTGGTGGAAGTGTGCCACTAGTATTTGGAAATGTAATAAATAATCTTTCTGTTTGATTGTTAGCCGTTCCATTAACACTCAAATTTTTTGTTGCTGCTGTAGTTGATGCAGCAGATAATAACGAAGCTAATGAAGCATTGGATGTAGAACGGTGCTGTTCTTCCAACTGACCTCTCTTCTCTCTCTTCTCCCTTTCAATTCTTTCTCTTTCTTGCGCCGGTAACATCTTCTTGTATTCAACACGTAATTTTCTACCACCGATTTCTCTACCGTTCAAAAGACCAACCACTGAGGATGTCTCATCTGTCAGCGTAAAGTTAGCAAATGCTAACCCTCTAAAAACACCATTATCAAAATGATAATTGAAAGCATATGGTAAAGGTAAGTTCAATTTTGTCATAACATCTAATAATTGCTCCTTCTTAATAGCAAATGGGATATTCTTTATAACGATAGCCGTTGGAATCAATTCATCATCATCAATGTCATCATCGTCGTCGTTATCGTCATTAGCTGCATTTTGTTTAACTTCATTATCATTATCATTATCGTTAATATTGCTCGAGTTCTTGTTACTCAAGTTAATTTTGTTATCAAGTCCACTTAATGAAGCAACACCTGCTTGTTGCTGTGCTTGTTGCTGTTCAACCCACGGACCAACCGTGTTAACAACATATTGGTTCAGAGGTTGATTCAGAGACTGACTAGACACCGGTATCATCGATGCTGACGCCTGGCCTTGATTCAACCATGCTGATTGCAAATTGGTACTGGAATTGCTATTTCCGTTACCAAAGTTTCTTGTTTGTGACATCCTTTGCTTACTTATTTGGGGTGTGGTGTTTCCGCCATAGTTGGAAGATGCATATCCTGACGCCGAAGACAACGACGACAACGATGGTCGACGTTGCATTACCGTATCTAATTGGTTCGGTGTGTTCGAGAGGTTTCTCAAATCCATTTTAACCTGTTGGTGCTCTCTTTTCTCGTCCGTTTTCAAATGTAAACTTATTACTATGATTTCAAATAATAAAACTTACTATCTTTGCCTTCCCTCGTATAGCAAACCTTTTAAAGCCCCGTTTTTGTAAATCGTTTCTCCCAATATATGTATTTACTAGCGTAAAATAATTTTTTCTGCTAGGAGGCTCCGGATATGTTTTTGGAAATTGATTTATCAACAATTATCTATTTTGTTGAGTCTTTTCAATCCGTTCTTTCGATATCCCTTCTAAACAACAAGTTCTCTCACGATACTGATCACCTTGTTATAAGTTATAGATGTTTGTCTTAATAACTGAATGGCAAGTAAGTCTATACAATCTCTTCATAAATTTCATTATTATTCCAACGCCAGTGCCAAATAAATATTGCACAAAAAGAAAAAATTTTTGCTAGTAGAAAAGTGACACAAAATCGTTGAACGATTTCAGAACGTTTACGTGTACAGCTAAAGCATTATAGAAGAACTGAAATTTAAGTGAATAATTATTAAATATATAATTAGAATAATATGGTATGTATGATTACAGCTTGATACTATAGGTGTCTGTAATTCCGTATCTGAAAAGAATAAGAAGGAAATCTGACTAGATACTAGGAATGTTTGGTAATTCTAGTCAATGGAAATTAGTGTGGACATAAATTACTAACAAGGTTACAGTCGTCGTCATCATCCCAAGCGCCAGGTGGATTAAGAAGCGCCGCCAAGAGAAGAATTGCAGCTGACAAGAAGGCACAATCTAACAATGCTATGCCATTATCGACGAGATCGGCTGGAGCCGGAGGATCATCTGCTACTATGATGAAATTGTTCACAGATGAAGCTCAAGGTTTAAGAGTCGACCCATTAGTTGTTTTGTTTTTAGCCGTTGGCTTTATCTTTTCTGTAATCATCTTACACGTTTTTGCTAAGATTACTGGTAAATTTTCTTCATAGAGGAGGTTATAATAACACAATGAAAGAACAGACGAACTAGTGCTAACAGTAAATATGAACAGGAATTATACTTACTTTAAGCCTTCCATTGAACATCACTAATCTTTATATAATGTATTTTAAGTTAATTATGTACACGGTAATATAAACTACATATCAATTAATAATGAGTTGATCACCAGGACCACACCATCGATGTGAACCAAATGTTTGACATCATTTCCGTCATTGTCTGTTATTACTTCCCATTGGAAATCTTTTTTTTCGTAGAGCCTTCTCCAATGTAGGTCTTCAGAGTATCTCTTCGCTCTTATTTCAATCTCGATAAGAGGGAACTGGTTTCCGACAATAATCGATAACGGAATACCAATCATATGAGACTGTTTAATTTTCTTACCCAACCCTATCTTGGGTCTGTCATCTAGCTTATATGAGATGGATGCATCATTCAACAATTTATAAAACTGGTTGCCATTGGCGTCATCAAATTTTGAGCTTTGAACGATAGTTGCATGCCACGGTGCAATAACAGATGGCCACTTAAACCCGTTTGAATCCTTGCTGATTTCACCGATAGCTGCAATTATTCTACTAATACCTATTCCATAACAACCCATAAGCACATTGGATGTTTGTTGACTTCCATCTTCATTTGGAACTTCGACCTCACACTTTAACGGTTTTGAATACTTATCTCCCAAATAAAATGTATGTGCTACTTCAATTGCTCTATGTAATTGCAAATGCCCATCTTCACATTTGGCGCATATTTCATTCTCAATTGCAGATACAATTGGGATTTCTGTCAATGTGGTAATCAAAGACCTGTTTATGAACCGAATAGGAAAATCAGGGAAATTAGATCTCAGGTTCAACCTTGGGTCCATGATTCTAATAATTTTCTTGGATATTAAAGTGTCCTCATTAGAAAACTCCTTCAAGATGGCATCTTGATTAGTTACATTCAAATCTAAATCAGGAATCTCTTCCTTTACAAATCCAGGCTGAAGCGTTCTGTCTTTAGGATAATATGCACATACTAAGGTGTTCTTATCGGCTGTAATGAAATATTGAACTGATGCGTCAACGAAGTCATCGACATCTTCCGGAAATGATAATGTCTTCTCTATATTCGAACTATCGCCGCATTCGTCGCATGTAAATAACGTATCTTCACCAGCTTGATGTCTATAATGAAATTCGTGAGACAATGAACCTCCGATCTCCCCAGTATCTGCATCCGCTTTCACGAATGGAATTCTTAAATCTTCAAATATTTTATAGTAGACATCCACCATTTTATTATAAGTTTGCATGGCTGCCTTCTCGTTCACATCAAAAGAGTATGCATCCTTCATTATGAATTCTCTTCCTCGCAATAAGCCACTTCTTGGTCTTTTCTCGTCTCTGAATTTTTCATTAATTTGATAATATAACAAAGGCAAGTTTTTGTACGAATTTAAATTATTAGCCACCAACTTAGTAATTTCCTCCTCACATGTTGCTACAAGGCATAGGTCATTCTTTGAAGAGTCCTTTAGTTTGAATAGTTCAGTGTTATTCCACCTCCCTGTTTCTTTCCATAATTCTGAGCTGGACAATAATGACAAATTAATCTCTTCCGCATTACTTTCCCTCATACGACGGTGTATGACTTGAGACACATTTTGTGTTATTGCTAAACCGATGGGTAGCCAATGAACAAGTCCTGGTTTCGGATGACTTATAAAACCAAACTTCGTGAAGAGCTCATGAGTTGGAACCTCCGAAAGGTCATTTCCTGACAATTCAACATTATTTAAATATAGTTTTGGCACAGTGGGCATATAGATAAATCGAACACCAAGCTGAATCCCTATGGATTGGTACCTCGCCGCTCTATGGACAATCATACCTAGTACACCTTAAATTAACCTAAATATATAAATTTTCAGACTTCAAATTTTCGAGTCTCACTTTAATTTGTACTACAGAATTTATAATTTTTTGAATATTTATTAGAGTTCAAGAAACATAATTCAATAATAATACATTGATATCTATTTAACTTAATTTCTCTTAAACTTGGATTCAACTTGTTCTACAAGATCACCTCCATAACTTCTTAAGTTACTCAATGCATTATTAAAATCTTTTTGAGCTTGCTTCAACTTTTCATCAGAAGTTGGTTCTGGCTTTTGGAAAAGAGACTTCACGTTAGTATTTGCTTTGTTAGTCAAGTCTTCCAAATTCTTCTTTGCTACTTCGTAGTTTGCGATGGCTCTTTCTCTGCCATCGTTATAAGTGGCATTGAAAGAATCTTTAGTATCTCCAATGACTTCAGATGTCTTTTCTATGCCTTCATTGTATTGCTGACTTAGCTTGTTCTTAGATTGTTCCCATTCGTTTTTAGTTTTGTCAGTTTCCTTTTGGTTCCAGTCCTTTAAATTATCAATGTTTTCATCGGTTTTGTCTGCAACATTTTCCTTCTTTTGGGATCCCCATGAAGCCCAAGAGTTTTTCTCGTTTTTAAGCCTTTCTGCTTCCTCATTAGCCTTGTCAATAACTTCATCCTTCTTTTGGGATCCCCATGAAGTCCATGCGTTTTTTTCCTTTCTGAGTCTTTCGACTTCTTCATTTGCCTTATCAGCTGCTTCTTCCCTCTTTTGGGATCCCCATGAAGTCCAAGCATTCTTTTCTTGCTTGAGTCTCTCAGTCTCTTCATTAGCTTTGTCAATGGCTTCGTCCCTCTTCTGGGACCCCCATGAAGTCCAAGCATTCTTCTCTTGTTTGAGTCTCTCTGTCTCTTCATTAGATCTATCAGATGCTTCGTCCTTCTTCTTCGAGCCCCAGGAGAACCATTCATTCTTCTTGTTCTCAGCATCCTTCTTGGCTTGTTCATAATGGTTGTCGGTATCTCTTGCTGCCTTATCCTTCTTGTTTCCGAACCAATTGAACCATGAGTCCGCCTTGTCTTCAACAAACCTTCTGTCACTTCTAGCTTTAGATTTCAATTGATCCTCATGGCTATTTGTGGATCCACCAATGCTATTGATAAGGTCAATGTACTTGTCCGTCATTTTAAGCAAAACGTTCCTGTCCTCTTCCACAGCACTATCGACTCTTCTGGTTGAATCATTGGCTGAACCACTGATGGTGTTGACAAATTTCGAATTCTTGATTGAATCCAAGGCAGATTCCGAAGCCTTCTGTGCTTCCTTCTGTTGCTCGTCGGTGAAATTGGAAACCTTATCGAATAACTCATTCTTCTTATTATCCACCTTATCCACTTGTCTATTTATGTTCCTGTTGACTTTCTCTCCAGTAGTAACCGGTTGAGGTGGCACTTTCTGTCTTGGGAATAGTTCTTGAACATTTTGATCATACCAGTAGGCAGCACCACCAGTTGCTGCTAACGCTAATAAATACTGAGTACTCTTTGCCATGATTTCAGTATTTTAATATATGTCTTTAATTATTAACCTTAAAAACTTCAGAATCTTAAATACTATGAATTGAGATGATAAACGTTTAATATTTATATATAGTATCCTACAAAGGATTGCTATAAACGATTGCTAAATAAATGATCTATTGGATTGCTATCCGAATCACGAGGAAGTTCCAGTTTTCCGGGATTAAGTGCTCACATAAAAATATGTACAATAACGAATTCATCAACAGTTCTTAGTTACTAAACTAATATATTCAAGGGTACTAAGTGTGTATATCTAAGGGTATTAGATGTAAGTGAATGTTCGGCAAATGTCTTCAGTGGTTACTATTTTCCATTAAAGATGGGACAAGCGTCACATGCATATACTGTGTATAGATCTGAAAGTGCAGCTTGACGATTGAGGGATATAAATCTATCATAAGACCAGAATTACACCCTAGGTAGTGGTATAAGGTTGTGATAAAAGGTCAATTACCTAGTAATTGACATTGCGATACTTGCGGTCGATTATCTGTTAGGTAAGTGAATTTGACTCATTTCCAAAGAGTACATGAGACAAAAAAATATGCATAGAATTGGTCTCGGATCCGCGACTTGCTGAGCAATTAAGATCGACAATTCATGAAACGGTTGCACATTGGTTGGGAAACCAGAGATGAGTATAGGTATAGTACAAGTATAGTAGCGAGCTTAGAATGTGTACTTGGCCTAGTTTAGAAAGGATGGGTGTGGACAACACTTGCCAAATTTGATGAACGAATGCTTATGTCAACGCATAGAGCGATATGACAATAAGCAGACTGTCGAATGGTTTATTGTCGGGGTTATATCGTGGTTATGTCGGGGTTATGTGGTGTGAATTTCTTCCGAAAATAGACAAGTCCGTCGAAATGAATAAAAAAATTTCAAGTTGTATATATGGGGCATGCGAAAATCAACGATTTGGTAAAAAAGGCTGCAAAATGTAAAGATATCGTACTATTTTATAACTTGGTATTAATTTGCGAATTCCACAAAGAAAGCATTGTTTAGAGTAGGCATATATTTAGCATTAGATACAGAGTATAATAAGTATGATAATTCGAACGGTAGCCAATCCTTCCACAAGTAATTCCTCTATTTAACATAATCTAGATGCGTCTACAATAACTTTTTATAACTAGCAAGCACTTAAATAAAGAATACGACATAAATTTGCAATGCCAAAAATATTACATTCTATTGCTTGGCCGTATCCGTTCGAATAAAAAATACACACAGTGAATTTATTATCGAAAATTAAATTCACCACTCATTTCATCTTTATTCGGAAATTACAGTGCATGCGATGTTCTGTTATTTGCACATTATCCATCCCGTACAGATGTCTACGATGCACGTTCACAGTTAAGTTCAACTCTGATTTAATTATTTTAATTGAAATCAACAATGGAGTTATAAGTTAACTAGCCTTTGTATAAGCATTTTAATATGGTTCAGTTCATCTTACACCACGAAGGATTTTCAAAAAAGAAGCAATTAAATGACAATAGAAGATTCAAACTGAATATTAAACCCCGTAGGTAGGACGCCTATGATACCCCAACGTCTCTCTTTGATAAATACACCTTTCCCAATCTCAGATTCGATAGTTTATAAAGCTATAACAAGGATATTGGCAATGAGCTATTTCAAACTGCAAAACGATTCAGCACACAATTAGATAAACATGGTATATGCGAGATACTGAGAACGGCATCAAGAAAGCACAAATAATGACCACTGTAATTCTAGAGTTTGAGTTCCTCAAACGGTTAAGATTGAAAATTCAGCTATATAATTTGGGTCGTTCTAATTGTAAGATTAATACCCATTTTTATTTTTGCGGCTTCTATTGAAAAGAAATACTCTAAAAAAAACGGTTATGCACAAGGTATACTGAATAGATATGTAACTCTTTCAATACTGGCTTATATCTGAGTCATATATCTAATCCCCCACTCATAAATCTGTCCACTTAAAAAATTTAATTTTACGAAGAATACTAACCTATTCTCATGAGCAGAAGAGATAACGAACGCATAAAAATTATCAGATCGTTTGTCGCTTTCCCCGTAATTTAAAAATTACCCACCGGCGATGGCGACAATATTAGTAGCAGAGAGAAGGGAAGAAATAATCACACTTAAACCAAACAAAACTACATTATTGGTTGATTTATATCGATCTCGGTACCCAACCACCTAAGTGTTCATTTTATTATCAATTCACATTTTGGGCGAATATTCTTGGACAGTGTATCCGACAGAATCTCATGTATGTTTTTTAGATCTTAAGTGACAAATGCCAGTAGCTGAAAATTAATATTATTAATCAAAAGGACATTCACGAATCAAATTTCCCGTTATTCGTTGAGTTCATCCATTCCTTGGTTAACACGCGATTTAAGGAGATGTGGGGTAAATATATAAATATCCTTTGGTCGTACATTAAATTTGACGTAAAAAGTATAAAATTACAGAGAATAATGACACAAATTTTTCAAGTTTGACGAAACTTTATTCTTTTGCATTGGTGATGTAGAGCCCAATTGATAAGGTTGTGTAAGTAATGTACAGTCTCCTCGATGGGAATATTTAAATACAATGTAGTACATGTTTGTTTCTGAGATCTGTTTAGAATGAACACTCAAATATTAAGATAATATATAAGAAAAATCAATCCATTTAAGAAATGACTGATATTAAAACTCTGCTTTACCATAATCAATGAAATTACAAATGGTAATTGCATTGTGACTAATTTTCATAATGTCTTGTTTGTTCGTATGGGCTACTCTACATCAGACTTCAAAATACAGTACAATTTTGTTGCGTATCTTGAATATTAGTGTGAACTTGTTTTTGTACCATCTTTTTAGGGGTTCCGTCGGGGTTTCAATTTATCAGTAATCAGTTTTTGTATTTTATCTTGCATTAGACTCAATATGCTCATACTTATTTTTATTTGATCGGGTCAATTGGTTTTATTTGTATATTGTGGATTACTGAGTCTAATACCACAGGTCATACTAAAAGATTACAGGATGTGCCATTAATTTAGTCTCATATTGTATTGGTAGTCTAATTGGTATTTAAACTTTTATTGATGTTCAAGTCGCTGTTCATTATGGGGGACTAAGATGATTATCGTTGTATTTTCGTTAGATGTGCTTCTGGTTTTTGTTTGTACTCTGGTCTCGTAATAAGAAGTTAGAACCAAAGTTAAAAATCTCAAATTCGCTGATCAAACTGATAAACAAAATCCAAACTTCAGGTATACATTATAATCATCTACATTTCATAGATAAATCTTTGTATGGTAAGTATATGACACTGGTTTTCTGTTTCCTGGTTTATCATCATTCTCTTTGAACCATCCTAGACGGGGATTAAAATCTATAGATTTTAACTCTATATTCTAAAAATCTATTGTTCTATCCGTAATCTCATATTTAACAGAACGAGATGAGGGTTTGTAGAACCCTTCCAGGGGTTGGTATGGAGCCAGTGGTAAAGCACTCGATTCTTTTCACCTGTCTATTCGTTACCATTAGTAATTTACCACATGCTCTGTAAGATAAACAGACTACTGCTCCTACTAATTATCAAAAAAGTCGACAGCTCAATATTTTGCCACCAGGTCGCTCTGCATTATTTTCCTATTGTTCCCGTTCATATCAGTGGCATCGTGGGACATTTACCCACGGTAGTCACCACATACAAGTTAGCAAGCATTGATAGCTCGTACAGAATGTATTTCAAATACTACCAAACAATATTCACCCTCAGGTTATTACGATGGTTATGCAGCTTCGGAAGACCAAAAAGAATTTAGAAAACAATTGCATTATTCGGCATTACCTGAGAACTTTATGTCTATTCATATCAGTGGAGATATGTATCCTATTTCTTCACATAGTTGTGAAACTGGTATTCTGTGTCTTTATTCTGCAATTTTCAAATACTGTTCATACTCACTACTTGCCTCCTAATAAAATTCACCTTGATTGAGATTTAGTTGCAAAATCGTGCCTTTCGAGCATTGGACGTTATTTTCACATTGCTGCCATTTATCTTTACTATTAATCACCGCTCTCTCAATAGTACCTCTCAACATACATCTAGAAAGGTCATCTACTCTACCTGTTATCATCATGTTCGCAAATTGCAGCTGTCACTACTCCATAACTATTAGACTGAAAAGGCGCACACAGAAAGATATCACCTCACAAGCATCACAAATAAAAATTTGATCCCATATAGATCACACAACCTTGGTCTTCGATATGAAATCAGACAGGAGCCCTATACGAACAATATAACCACGTCTTGAACATATTTATTGTTTCTTGGGACGTAGGTAGAAGATCTCTGATAGAGGGCCCTTACACGTGACCGATTGACCAGTCATTCAAATCTTGAAACCGTCAACAGATGCAAAAATTTATTTTGGTCATGAATTGATACATAAGCTTGAAACACTAGATTTAACAAATCTTCATATATGGTATACAGACACTAAGTATATTGATTGACATATTGATGTACCAGAGATTTCCACACAGCGGGTGCTAAAAAGAGGTAAATTTAAGAACAATAAACCAGTAACCGCCTCTTTCCGTTGAGACACAGTCATCCAAATAACGAATAGACAAGGAATAAGTAGAAAAGCAACGAAAAACGGCATGGGTATGGGATCTACATCTATAGATCTATTACTTGACTATGACGAGGGTTGTAGCGAGTCGCTATACAACTTGTGGAAAATAACTAACAGTCAAGTGGATTGTCCGAAAATTTCATCTACTCAGAGGTTGAACAATCGATCATGGAGAATGTTGAATCAGAAAGTATTGTTGAATAATGACAAGAATTCTGATGTGATGAAGGATTTATACGTTGATTCTTTATCTGACTTGAAACCAAGAATGTCACAGTTCTTGTCGAGTAGGCCGTCATTATTTCTGAACACTTCGAAAAGCACATTTTTCTCACACAGCTCTAAGAACAGTTTCACAGGTGATAGGGCTGCGAACATTCAATACTTAGAAGAGAGGTCAAATGACATTTCTGACATTTCTGACATTTCTGACATGTCAGATATCTCAGACATCTCGGAGGAAGATTACAATGTTTCAAGCGACAAGGATGAACAAGATCAGAAAACCCGTGAATCCACGATACAAAAAATCGACACATATAACCAACCAGAACCGAATTTTGCATTTGGCTATTTTCCGCCACAATTAGAAGTGAAAGATAGGGAAGCGTCTGCCAAACCGCAATTAAATAGATCTAGGACGTCATTCGTACGGGGGTTTTCTCCAAACCATATTTCTGTTGCATCATTGAGCTATAAGAGTAAGGAATCATTGCCATTAACAACAAAGAAAGATATAATGCCAGGTAGCACCTGTTCGGACGAGAATATAAATACAAGTCGGGCTAATAGAAATATATTCTATATTGCGAACTCACCATCACCCCCACAGAATAATAATAATAATAATAATAATAATAATAATAATAGTAATAATAATAATAATACTAATAATAATACTAATAATAAGAAAAAGAATAACGATAATGATAATGATAATAGCGATAGCGATAGCATAGTTAATGAGGCAACTTCTGAGATATCGGTCACTGATTGGGGTGGAAATCAACCACCATCTAAAATTAAGAGACAAGATTCGTTGTTTAACAATTTACTGGAGCAGAACAAAACAAGTAATGCAAACGATGATGATTATTCGTCAACAGATATTTCTGAGGAAGATGGTAATGAGATTCTGGATGATGACAATCTGGATACAGAAGACAATGAAACTAGGAATACAATTTGTGAGAATCAGTCTATGAATAACAAGTTCTTCGATGATAGTCAAATTCACTTTCACAGTCAAAATGTTGTGGTAAAAAATAATTCTAAGACTGAAGGGTCGGATATGATTATTAGGGAGCAGGGAAAGAGCAATGAAAATGATAGTGAGTGGCTCTCAATATCATCCGAGGATGAGAAGGCTTGTGAACCTACGCCACGCGAAGAACTAGTATTTGATAAGCGGTTAAATCGAATTTCAAATAATACTTCCATATCAACAGACATAATACCAATGCAAGATAACGATAAGCGTGGTTTTTCTCCACCAATAAGTAAGCCCAGGTCATTGTTGTCGAGCTTATTCTTAAATGAAATGGCGTCATCTTCTTCTGCATCCCTGTTCAGTACAGCGAATGCAAAACCTTTATTAAAAAGATCGTCAACGACAGGCATAATCACTATTGATCAAATTGACAATGGTACAAACAAGAATACGTCTAATAAAAAGTCGAATAAAATTAATCGACCATCGATCTTATTTTCAAAGAAGTATACATCGTTGACTGATATTTCTAAAAATTACCCACACTATCAAAATGATTTAGTTCAAAAGCATATTTTGAATGATTATACCAGTGATCAAGATAATAATGACGACGAAAGCAGCCTCGTCGGTAAGCAAAAATCGATAGTTGGAATCTCAGATTTTAACGTTATGACAAAAGCAACGAAAAACAGCAATGTCAATAACATCAGTAATGAAAATAAGTTAAACCCGAGTGTAAATGATAATTGCCAGAACGACAATTTGACATTAGCTTCTAGTTTGAATAAGTATTCAGACGCCCGTTCAAGCCATTCTATTAAGAACTTTTTATCTAGAAGTTCACTAAATTTAGGTCACTTCTTTAGTACGAATAAATTAAAGAAAGATATCACACCTAATCCGAATAGACCAGATTTACTCAAACCTATGGTGCAACCTACCGATGCTTCACAAGTTTTGCATTCTTCCAAGTCATTATCACCGTCTTTCTTAAGGTTGTCGCCTAAATCAAGAGCGATTTTGGATCAGAACCAAAGCAGAAATTTAGACACATACAATGATATCCATGCTAACAATAATACCAATACCAATACCAATTCTAATTCTAATTCTAATTCTACAAGAAATGCCGATGCTAACCATGATTCTAATCTTAAAGTTAGGGACCATCCAGTTGCAAAATCAGAATCTAATTTGTCGACAAATACAAATGACGATAATTCTACTTTGATGAACACAAAATCAATTAAATTATCCCCAAAGTCAACCAGAAGATCAATGCTCTCAACTGAATTGAGTAAGTCTCTAAAAGAGTCGATTTTAATAGATTACAAATTAGGTAAAATTCCATTACCCTTGAAGGTCATTAACGATGGAGAATTTAAAAACAAAAATTCAGATGCAAATGAAAACTTGGATGATTATCACTTAAGAGGTTGGTAATTTATGACATGTCTATATATATATTATTTATAGGGTATTATTTATTCGAATACAATTATTGTTGTTACCTGCATGTAAGAAGATAAATTTTTCATCTTATCAGATAGCTTTTCCAAAGATATATATTTTAGTTCTAGTCAGAAGAAACGATGAAAACATGTTACTATGAATTATTACAAGTAGAGTCTGAAGCAACAGATTTAGAGTTGAAAAAAGCATACAGAAAGAAAGCTCTTCAATTACATCCTGACAAGAATCCTGATGATATTGAAGGTGCTACAGCTAGATTTGCTCTAGTAAGAGCAGCATATGAAGTATTATCAGACCCCCAAGAAAGATCATGGTATGACTCTCACAAATTTCAAATATTAAGGGATGAAGATACTTTTGAAGTAGACGAAAATGAATTGATTATTCCAAGTATATCTGTAGAAGAGATATTGAGATATTTCAATCCCTCGTTCTATACTACGATAGACGATTCACAGATTGGGTTTTATAATGTTGTTGGTAGGTTATTTGAAAGAATTGCTGCTGAGGAAGTGACTCATGCTAAATATCAAGGCATAAAAAAGTATGAAAAATATCATGATGATGCATCGAATGTTAATGTTATTGAAGAATCGATGTTGCTTTTTCCGAGATTTGGAAATAGCAAGAGCGACTATATTTCACATATTAGACCATTCTATAATACATGGTTATCTTTTCAGAGTACCAAGACATTCAACTGGAAGGACGAGTATAGATATTCAACAGCTCCTGACAGAAGAACACGAAGACTTATGGAAAGAGAGAATAAAAAAGCACGAGATTTAGCTAGAAAAGAATACAATGAGACAATTAGAAGCCTTGTCGCATTTATAAAGAAAAGAGACATGAGAGTTAAGCATGGGATAAATGCGTTCGAGAAACAAAAAAAGAAGAAACAACAAGATGAATTGGAGGATCAAATTAAAAATAACCGACAAGATGAATTGAGAAAATTAGCAAATCAAAATAATTTTGAAGTTCAAGATTGGCAGCAGTTATCCGTAGAAGAATTAAATGAGTTAGAGGAAATGTTAAATGAAGAATACAATTCAAATACCGATAGTGAATTTGATGAATACGAACAAACAGAAGATGAGAATTATTTCGAGTGTTTTGCTTGTAATAAATATTTCAAATCTGAGAAGCAATTTGAAAGTCATGAACAATCAAATAAGCATAAGAAAACACTAAACAAGTTGAAATGGGAAATGCAAAAAGAGGGTATTGAATTGGGTATTGATAAAGATGACGAAGACCTAGACGAGTTTGAGACTGCAAGTGAACTAAATTCAGATGATGATGATTTAGAAAGTGGAATTATAGAAAAGTCCGATGAGATCTCCGAAAATACAAGTGATGAACTTGACGATAACAAAACTGAAATGTCTCAACAACGTCTGGAGCTGGTTGATAGTGTAATAGATAATGTGGAATATGAAGTTGATGATGAGATTAATAGCGATTTTGAAGATGATACTGAGCGAATAGTTTCAGAAGCTTCTAAAAAAAAACTGAAAAATAAAAGTAAGAAAAGTACACCTATTTATACGGATGATGAAGATGATGATTTAAGACGAGAGTTATCTAAACTTACATCGAACATGAAAGATTTTTTAACAATTGATAATGACAGTGATTGGTCAACCACCACGAAGAATAAAAAGAGCAAAAAAAAGAGGGCAAATATTGATTCGGGAAATTCTAGTCCTCTGCCAGCACTTCCTGTCAAAAAGAAGAATGATGATTTACCAACACATGTACCAAAAGGTTCAGAAATCTGTGCGGTTTGTAAAGAATTGTTTACATCCAGAAATAAACTTTTTCAGCATGTGAAAGTTACTGGTCATGCAGCACCTGTTATTCAAGTAAAAAAAAGTAAGAAAAAAAGGAATTAAATATATATATTATATTATACAAAATCTTTATTAACGTCTATTTTAAACCGGTCTTGGATTTTTTGATTTTTGCAACAACTGGTTCACTGATACCCTTATTTCCATGCGCACCCAAGCCTTCACCTTTATTCCAGCCTAACTTCTCTAATAGCTTTCTACCGATATTATTACCATCGATTTCAGGTGCAGACGCACCAACAATATCACCTTCTCTGGTCACGTTAGCTTGAAATTTCCTACCTCTTGTTCTATCCTTCTTCGAATTACCATCAGTTCGAGTAATTTCATCTCTTGGTCGCTTTTGATCAGTCCTGTTGAAAATTGGCCTCTGTCTTAATATACTACCAATTTGATCGTATCTTGGTAAATAATGAAAAGTTTTTCTGTTTTTAGAAATTTTAATAAACAGCTTTAACCCACTGCCACACTTGAATGGCTTCATGTTATAAAAATTTGATAATTTCGTAACTGTCTTATTGCCATGCGGATCTAATGGTGGAAAATTCATAGAATCTCTTGAAGTGTCATGTAAGAAAGTTTCAAATTCGTAGCTTATATCTTTTACGTGTAATGAATAAGGGTACTTAATAAGTAGATCATGTTTGCGAAATCCGTCTTCCAACCTTGATTCCTCACGACGTTGCTTTTTTGACCTTTTAGCTTCCCGATGAATCTGGAATTGATCTTGTAAGGATTCATGCATATCAATATCGAGTTGCATTTTATCAAGAGATAATTGTTTCTTCTTGCCTTTGCCTTTTGTTTTCAATCCTTCCGTGGGAGGGATATCTAAATCCATAAAGCTCTGTTGTTGAGATTTTGTAAAAGATATCATAGCTGCCAAATTTTCTTCCTCATCACGTTCTAATTCATTATCCTCCTCCGATGTTTCTGAGATATATACATCTGAATAGTTTGGTAAATCGGGTGACTCCTCATCTATTAATCCCTTA
Source organism: Debaryomyces coudertii (assembly GCA_030564605.1). NCBI lineage: Eukaryota > Fungi > Ascomycota > Pichiomycetes > Serinales > Debaryomycetaceae > Debaryomyces > Debaryomyces coudertii. Next base: position 286,887 of record JAKTYF010000001.1, read on the forward strand.
GTAATAAATTTCAAAAAACTTCTTAGTCTATGCTCCTTGACCCCTTTCAGTAAGACATAGTCAATTAAGTCGTCTTCATCAATCCACATAAATTCATCGTCTGACCCAGTCAATTCCAGACACTGGGTATAAAATTGATTCTTTAATCCAAATCTAACATTTGAAATTGAAATTTGGGAAACATCGAATTCGTAGTCCTCAGGACGGAAACCGTATTCAAAATCTGATGGATTTACTTCGTCTTGTTCATCTTCTACATTGTTTACATCATCATTATCTTCGTCTTCGTCTTCAGAAGAAGATGCCATGATATCAAAATTTGTTTCACTTTCATACTCATCAGAATCAACATCGAGCCTTCCATCACGCATAACCTGTGAAATATAATCTTCATATCCTCCAACGTCATCATCTGAGTTATCGGAAATATCTTGCTTTGAATTTGTGCTATTGTTAACCTCATCAACAAAGCCATTTTTAGAAACTTCATTCAATTTATTGACTGACATAAGTTCTGCAGTACACTGACCTTCTGTATCTTTTTTTGTTTGTAAAGAGACCTTTCCAATATTAAGAACCGGATCGTATTCAACACCTGCATCTGTATCACCATTGGCAGCTTCAATGGATGGTGTCGACATGATTTTACTTTGTATTAATAACGATGTCAAGGGTTTGGTTGGTTTGTAATCTTTTGAAATTACCGCATCACCAGTATTATCAATTACAAATGCATCATCATCATAATTTACTTCACTTGTTCTAGTTTCATTTTCTCTCTTGCTTTTTATTTCATCTTCATCATCCGCTTCCAGATCCTTTCTCTTGTCTTTCTCATCTTCATCATCCGCTTCCAGATCCTTTCTCTTGTCTTTCTCATCTTCCTCCTTATCATTCTCCTCATTTTTTTCTTCATCTATTTCCTCATCTTTATCATAATCGTTATTACCTTCCTCGTTTTCCTTTACAATTTTTTCTGGTTGTTCGTTTTCGGAATTCTTAATCGCTTCCTCTTGGTTCTCTGTATCAGAATCAAGCGACGTATTTGACGAGGTCAAACGGGTCCCTCTATCATTTATCGCATCGTTTTCACTCTCATCCGACGAAATATTCAAACTTGGTGATTGGGGCACATCGACCTCCTCCTGTAGTGGCGGTGAATTCATGCTATCGAGTAATTCTTGATGTATCTCTGGAATGTTATTTTTACCAAGTTTCTTGAATAAATCGGCACTTGGATCATACATGTGTCTTGCTTTAACAAACTCTATAGGTCTATTGCGCAATGGTTGTCTTAAAGTGTCCTCAATGTGATTATCCGTATACCCAACTTCTTCATACAAATGGTGGCGTCCTGGTCTTCTAGACAAATTCCGCATACTATTTTTAGCCACCTTCGTGTCTATCTCTGGGATATATACGTTCTCATTGAGGTCCATTAACTCTGGGATATCAATATTCGACAATTTAGAACTTCCATGGTTCTTCGATGGTCCTTTACCAGTTTGTTTCTTATTCTTGTTGGTTCTTAAGCGCCTAAATTTTACACCATCGCCACCACCACGTTTATTTTTCTTTGGGTGATTCTTTCTATCCCCTCGTTTTGGCATTCTGTATTTATTTTAATTAAAAGATCAATTGGTAAGAATTTATTAACAAATCCTTCAGTGCATCATCAAATTGCAAATTACACAAAAAAGGTGTACCTATCGTGGGGCAATAGCAGCGGTTAATTACTAAAAGATATACATTATAAACAAATACTCTACTGTTGTATTGAAGTTAAGTATGAGTAACAGAGATAACAGTGAACAAAGTGATTTGCTGGACAAAATATCGGAGAATGAAGGTTATACTGACAACAATTTGGGGTTCAATTTCACACAATTATGGCTGCAGATAACAACAAATTATCCTTTAACAGACAGAAATGAGGAGCATGGTATAGAAGAGAAGAAAAAACCCATAATAATTTTGGGCAAAGCTTATAATGATACAGATATGAATGATGGAGTTATAGAACAGGATATTTATTCTAAAATTTGGTTAACGTACAGAACAGGATTTGAACCAATACCTAAATCAATCGAAGGACCTCAGCCTTTGTCATTCGTTCATTCCATGGTTTTTAATCGGAATCCAATTTCTAGCACGTTCAATAATTTTCACGGACTAATTGATAATGATAACTTTACAACTGATGTTGGTTGGGGTTGCATGATAAGGACGTCACAATCGTTGCTAGCAAATACTTACCAACTGTTATTACTAGGACGGAATTTCAGTTACAATGGGGATCAAAGCACAAGGCACAGGGAGATTATAGATATGTTTATGGATGACCCAAAGGCTCCGTTTTCGTTACACAATTTCATCAAAGTAGCATCAGAGCTGCCACTAAAAGTGAAACCTGGTCAATGGTTTGGTCCGAATGCAGCTTCCTTATCCATAAAGAGATTGTGTAATAGTGTTTATCAGAGTAATGGTCCAGGAAAAGTCGAGGTGCTTATTAGTGAGAGCAGTAACTTGTATGACAATATGATTATGCAGTTATTTACTACATTAAGGCCGGTACCAGATGCATTATTGATATTATTGCCGGTAAGATTAGGTATTGATAAAGTAAATCCTCTCTACCATGCAAGTATATTACAATTATTATCCTTAAAACAATCTGTGGGGATTGCTGGTGGTAAGCCCTCTTCGAGTTTTTATTTCTTTGGTTACCAAGATGATGAGTTACTATACTTAGATCCTCATTATCCGCAGTTTGTTAGAACCAAGACCTCTATCTACGATACATTCCATACTACTCGATACCAGAAACTTAGTGTTGGAGATATGGACCCTTCAATGATGATTGGGGTTTTGATCAAGGACATAAATGACTACAAAGAATTTAGGAATTGTTGTACAAGCTCATCGAATAAAATTCTTCATTTTCATTCTACTTCAGAAATGCCTGATAGGCGGAGCTCAATCAGTGAATTTAAGAGAAAGAACTCAGAGTTCGTGTGTATTGAAGCTAATGATATTAACAGAGGTGAAGAGTTTGTCACTATAGATCACGATTCTCGCGATGATTCTAGTAATATGGAGGGCTTTGTGGATATGGCTGATGAATTTGACAATGAAATTGATCAAAATTATATAGACGATAACTTTGATGATGAACTAATCAACGTTTCCCACGCAAGTTTCGGTGTCGGGTATAATATAACTAAAAGTTCTGATGTATGAGTCCCATCGCCCATAGTTGTGAGTAATTTCGATTATATACTGTCTATAATTATACTTGCTGGACAAGATACATCTTAATTATGATTATAATTTAGACTAATGTTTGGTCGTGTAGAATGCGCAATTTTTGTATAGATTTTAAATTTTAATTCTTTATACTTTCCATTAACCATTTCAGTTTACATAAAGTTATTAAGTTAATATTCATCTCTCGTAATTGGTCTGAACAATACTTTCAATATATTTCTATTCTACACTTGTCCGCGTTTTGTAAGAGATAAGTTCCTTTCTTTTAAAAAGAGGATATCATATAATATAGACAATCAAAATTAATTATTAATCCAAGAACTCAAAGAAGATATACATATATATCATGATACTTGATAGTCTAAAGATATGTACGGTTTGTGCAGCTAATAATAATAGATCTATGGAATCACATAAACAATTGAAAGATGCTGGTTATAATGTTAGGTCATTTGGTACTGGCTCAGCAGTAAGGTTACCGGGTCCGCTGATTGATAAACCCAATGTTTATGATTTTGGTACACCGTATGAAGATATCTATCTGGATTTAACAAGCCAAGATTGTCATAAGATGTACGAATCCAATGGGCTTATTCGCATGATTAATAGAAATAGACATATAAAGACAGCGCCAGAAAAGTGGCACAACAATGCATACGCTGGTAAGTTTGATTTAGTAATAACTTGTGAAGAAAGATGTTTCGACCTTGTTCTTGATGATCTAATGGTTAGACTTGTAAATAAAGATCAAGCTGATACAGAGATTAAACAAGTTGTCCATATTATCAATGTTGATATTAAAGATGATTACGAAAATGCTGTTATAGGAGGAAAAGGTATCTTGAAGCTAGTTAACATGATACATGAATTTAAAAGTATAAATAAAGAGAAAAGGCATAACCACGATTTCGATGATGAATCAGATACTATATTGGAGGATCAAATGATGAAGCTTCTAGCCGAATGGCAACAAGAACATACACATCTACCAACGTTATATAGTGTTGCATATTATTAAGTGTATAAGGATCTAATATTTTAATTATTTATATATAGGCTCTATATATATTGGAACCGCAAAAAAGCACGTGAAAAAGCGATGGAACCGAATTAAATTTTGTTAGTTATATTATAAAGTAATATGATCTACGTGACACATGTATAGCGATGCCCCCAAAACCAAATATTAGTAATAGGAAGTCCAAACTATATAATAGTCGGACTATTAGAGCAGAACTTACGGATCCAAGTTTTAACCAGGAAAAGCTATCTGTTCCCGATTTTTTATCGTCCAGAAGCTTTGAAATCAAATCATTTGAATTATCACAATTAAACTCCAAGTATGCTTCATCAACAAGATGTTTCCAAAGTCTCCCAAGGTCTTTAAGAAGAAGAACTGCATCGCACAATGTAAAACGTATTCCTAAACGTTTAAGAAACAGGGCATTAAGAGAAATGCAAAATCTGATTAATGGGCTACCACCAAAAAAGAAGCATTTACGTGGGAGAGAATTATATAGATTAAAAATGTCTAAGAAATTATTAAAGCTAGCTTCGAGAATTAAGAGTTTGAGGTCAATTCCAACTGAGAAAGTTCAAAATAAGCCATTGAAGCTACGTCAGAAATTGAAGATTTTGAACGAACAAATAGATCAACTCAGCAATAATAATTCTAAACCAAATTTGAATAACAAAGTAGGTTCGTATGACAATACAGGTATAAATCATCTCGCCTCAAAACCTAATGGCAATTTAAAATATGCTAAACGACAAAATGATTTTGTATGGATCCCAACACATGTATGGCATGCAAAAAGGTTTCATATGATCAAGAAATGGGGATATCAGATACCATTCGAGCCGACACAAAAGTGTTTTAAGTCTACTAATAGAACATCAAAAAGTGAAACGATGATATATGATACTTCTTATTATGATTGTTTAATTGTGGAAACTATCGGTAACGAAGAAAGCAAAACCTTTTTGAAGAATATTACTAAAATACGGGAAGAAATACCGAGTAAAATATTAAAAGGCTATAGAAGTTATGATGATTGGTTGTTTATGAATGATAAAAGAATGGGGAAGGGTCTAGTCTACTCTGCTGGGGAGTTAAATAAAATATTAATTCGAGTACATCCTTCGTTATATGAAGAGTTTTTTGATTATATAAAGACATTGTTAAAAGTTACCCAGTCTAATAATAAGGTTTTTGATTGTCGATATTCAATGGGCAGTATTGAACTTAACGGACCGAAGTCAATTAATTCTTTAAGTAAGATACTTCATTTAAATTCGTCTAAATCAATTACAAAAAAGTGGTTTGAATTATCAAAATTGATGGACTCCAATTCTGTTCCTAGTGGAACAACATTTAGTTTTAATGTTAAAGATCCGAGGTTTTTTAAATCTCCTACAAACGTGCCCTACAATGAAACTGCGAATTACAATGATTTAATCATTAGCTTATCTCAAGAAAAATCAGTCGATATGAATTCACTTGATATATTATTGGATCATAACAAAAGAAATGGCACATATAGTGGTCAGCTTTCAACGAAAGAGATCGGTCGTGAATTTCAAAAGAACATGGTTATTCATAAGGATCACACATTTCCTCTTTTGGTTACCAAATTGAAGTCATCAAATAATTGGTGTATCATATTTCCATGGTATTGGACATTACCAATTTGGTTGAAACTAAACCAGATCCATCATATAAATACCGGGGGAATAAAACAATTGCATCAGATAAATTTTGAACATAACAAGGCACTGTATCCAACAGATTATCAATTTTTTAAAGAAGGTTTTTTAGAAAACAAATTTAAAAGTCAAATTAACGAAGCACAATATTTGAGAAAACCTAAATCTAAAAGACCGAAATATGAAACACACGATAATATTGTAAGCCCTTTTGGAAGCGACTGGAGTTTTTTACAAAAGATGATATTTACACTTACCTTCAGTAAAACTAGCGTATTGCCCGATAAAAACCAGTTTGGTAATTTTGATGAAAACCTCATTAGGAGTGTTGATTCTGTGAATGATGTAATAGCTTTAGTCAAGCAATGTCAATCTAATGATGAAATCCCAATAGAATTGTACGATAAGCATAACCCCCAGCATAGTCGATTCGTCAACCATTTTCTGTTAGGGTCGATACATGAAATCCCCAAATTACCAGTATTACAAATATGTCTACAAGCTTATGGAAAGGGAAGCATTCATGATAATGCTAGAATCTACAGAATACCATACGGGAAGAGAGAGCAATATTTGAACGGGACATTCAATGAATGCCCGCTACTTACTGACCTAATTGGCTTTGTAACTAGTGGCTCATACAATTTAAATTTAGGTTCCGCATCAGGAATTGGATGTGTAGTTGCAAATCATAACGACGAATATGCGTTAATCAGAAATGTCGGATCATCGTTGGTTAGACTAGTCCAAAGATCTAGTGTATAATTATGTATGAATAAATGTTGCACAGTATAGGATTCCGCGAAGTAGTTACCCGCCCTGTCATCGACTATATAAGAATTGTCCATCCGCCAGAAAACGCAGTTTTCTGTTTTATTTTTTTTCTTCATACTTACCTTGAGATGTTATAAGAGATCAAGTAGTCTTATGACCAGAATTCCCTGTTTGCATTGCACAGCGCTACAAGGAAAGTTCTGCCAACTTTTCTATACATAGAGAAGTGTGGGTCTTTTAATTTTTGATTTCAACTAATTCTATGAATAGAAATTTTTCATTCATACATAATTTTAACTAGTTTAAGTCAGAAGATTTGAAATGGATAAAATAATGTCATTGAAGATTGTCTATGTCAGCATATATGAAACTATTTCAGAAACATTAATGTAATTTAAAGTAAGAGTGTTCGTTGTCGTGTTACATCTCTACATCCATAGGAAGTTCTTCCGACCAGCGTAGATCTTAGTTCAAGTCTATTTATAAATGCCCATTATCATACAAGGAAAACAAGCTCTGTTCTATTTCCAATGAAATAAATGAGTAATCCATAGTTGTTACCTACGTCGTCTAATACACAGGTAGAATTGTAGACTTCACGAAAGCCTCGTTCATTCAGACAATGCTGTTCATACTCAAAAAGGTCATATTTGTGACAGTTGAAACATGGAAGTTAGTATCGTTACGCAACTTCCTGCGAATCCTTAATTGATCAATTATCCTCGTGGGGCGTACTTGCAGAATTCTACAACCACAACTACAAATACAAAACAATTCTCTATTAATGAATATGGTACGCAGTATGATTCCCCACTGAAAGATCCAATGTATTCACATGTGACGGTAATGACAGTATTTGTATCTTGTCTGCGTTTGTTATAATTTAAATTCTCCACAATATATGCGTTCTAACATCAAGACTACCATCCTTATTCTTCAATATTTTGCTCTATAACCCACTCGTGAAATGTTGCCTGAGATGTAAGCACATTCGAACCGTAATTCACGTAAATGTGTGTTATTTTCTCTTACGAGCTAAGCACTTAATACCTGATGAACGGAAAATCTTATTTATAGTTTGCGCCGCACATTTGTCTCGGGTTCAATTGAGGAAATACGCTTCCGCATTGAGTCAGGTACAGCCATTAAAATATATCCAGCATTCTTAAAAATTTTCAACCATCATTAATTAGCCAAACATGTTAAGACCATAAGAAATCATTTACAGGCATATAATGTATAAGAGTGGACAGAGCACTCAATTCTATGAATAATTTTTTTTTTCTTTATATTATATTAATTTCAGTCACTCGCTACAATGCAATTCTCAAATGTTTTAATCCCTGTTGCTTTCGCTTCTTATGCATCTGCGTCTTCTAACGTTACCGTCACCACGAACGTTGTTGTCACCGACTTCACCACTTACTGTCAAGAACCAACCTCCGTGGTTATCAACAACAAGACTATCACCGTCACTGAAGCTACCACTTTAACGCTCACTGGTCCATGTACTATCCCAACCACCTACACGGCTAACGGTCCAGAAACTAGTGCTACTGAAACTACTGCTCCATCTGTTACCTCCGTTGAAAATGGTGCTGGTAAGGCCGTAGTTGGTGCTGCTGCTGGTGTTGCTGCTCTCGCTGCTGCTCTCTTCTAAGTTACTTAGAATTATTTAAGATTTTTGGGCTACAGCTCATACACCTAATCACCTTTGAAATAACTTCTGGATCTAATCTTACGATTTCTCATTTTTATTTTTTTCTTGATTTTTTGAACTCCCTCTGATTACCCTATTTTAATGCATTTATATGAATTCTATCGAATCAACTAATAATACTGTAGCTTGTATAGACTTCTCTTATCTTCTTCGAGTGCACCTGCGATATGCATTCTGTAAGAATGACTTGTAGCCTTGCCATAAATAACTTAGTTTACGCTCTGAATATAAATTGAATATGCTATTGTGGTAACTATATAGTAAATTAATAGAATTATACAAGAAACAATTACAATTAAAAAATAATCCCATAGTAGTATTCTCATAATGACATAATTTTGTTGTAATTACGTTATGTCAACGTTGATTGATAATGAAGATAAGAATAATAATAATGAATATAATAATACATTAGTGGAACTAGGCGCCGTATAATTGTGATTATTCGACTAAGCTGTGGCTTTTCTTCTATTCTAAACAGAGTTTTGTCGTATTTCCCTTTTTCACAACTTCATGTCTTTTGATAGAATAATATATATGCATTCTTCGTCGTTTCTTCGTCGCCTCCATTTAACACTTCGCTTTTTTCAACATCAATAATTTGGGTATCATCAATTCTTATCCATTGATTGTCGATTTTCTTATCATTTGACTCTTCTTCATTATCAAAAACCGACGATTTTCTTAATACATCACTAGTATAATGCCCACCTTCCGCACTAACACCATGATGATAGACAACACCGAATAATTTATAGTGGTTACTGTTGTGTCCAGCGTGCTTGTACAATGGTGATAAAACCTCGTTAGGGATGGTTAAGTGGTGAGAGTACTCTATTTTCTTACGTAACTTTTCAATACTTCCCAATGACTTTGAGCCATTTGATAAAGAAACCGATGATGCGTTCGACGGAGTACTTTCCTTCTGTTTTTCCTGTTGATATGAGAACCTTTTCAAATGAATTATTAAAATATTAGGTAATTGATCGATAAAGGTTTGTTTCTTAGCAATGACTTCCTTGTTAGATGAAGATTTATATGGGATCTTTTCCGGCTCATTCAATTGTTTAAATGCCTCTTCAACAGTGGTAATTGATGGATCTGAAATATCCAACTGAATACATTGAAATGGATCCAATGTGATCGATTGACTTTCTTTGTTTTTAGGTATCTGTAATACAGATCTAAATTGACCTCCGAAAATTGTGGTTATTGGCGATGGTTCAATTTCAACAGTTCTCTTAGCACTGATTTTCTTATTATTCGATCCGACTTCTGACCACCCATTATTTTCATGATCTGAATTCACTTCTTCGATGTGAGAAATTTCTTGACCATCCGATTTAGATTTTTTAATGATTTTCATACTGTTTTTAATATTTGCCTTAAATTCATTGAGTTGATTCAAACCTTCATTTTGTTGTTGAAATTGTTGAATTAGTAAATCTGTTTGAGGTGTATTCAATCCTTTAATTGACCCAATAAATTCTTCATGTAATCCATCTAAAAAGTATCCCAAAAATTCTTCAGCATCCTCCTGTTGACCCCATTTTAAATGTGAAAACTTTTCATGAGTAATCAAATTCATGTAGAAACTGTCCGGTGATATTGGCTTCATATTAGATTGTTGAGTAAACTCCTTCCAAAATTTAATCACTATATCTAATAATGGTGTTGTTGATTTTTGATTTAAGGAACCAATCGCTTTGCTTTCGATCAATCTGAGTGTCTTGTTAAATGGCTCACAGTATAATAAAACTTGTAAGATTGCATTCATATAACAAATATTCCCTGTGTTTGTCAAACCTCTAGGCTTCACACGAAATATCGGACATTGATTATACGAATTCATTACTGAGTAGTTATTATCAAACATTATTTTTAGTAATAAAATTCCCAATGGTTGAGAAGAATCTGATGTTAATATATTATTTGTATGCGTGGCGTTCGCAACAGTTGTTACACCCGATGAAGTATTGGATGAGGATATTTGGCTAGAGGTATGCCCTTGAGAAGACTTTGGCTGTGATTTGGATTTCTTAGATGGAACTGTAGCGGTTGTTTGTAAAAATGATGCCCAGTTGCCGGATTTATGGTCTCTACTACCTTTATCCGTTGAATATTCTGTTCCAGAATCACCTTCTTTACTATTGTCATTATCATCATTAGGTCGATGAGTATTATAATTATTGTTCTCAATAGTCTTATGAGTAGTATTCGTATTATAATCTATAATTGTGACATTGCTATTTCTATTAATTATTAAGCCTTGCTTTTCATTTTCCCCTGATCTAATAAATTCATTCAAACTTTCATTCTTTTGCTTCAATAATTCATTCCGTTCGGGCGTGTTTGAGTTTTGTGATTCAAAAAAGTTCTGAGGATTTTCGTTGAAATATAATGGGTAGGAAAGAGGGTTGTTGGGTGACTTTGAAGTGATTTTATCTTGATCCTTTACATTGGTACTGGAATTTTTAAGGTCATGTATATTTGCTTGTTCATTAGGTTTATCATTAGTCTCTGTAGATGTTTTGACTTCCGGTTTGGATTGGTCAGGTTGTGTTTTCTCTTCGTAGGTTTTGTCTGTCTTATATTCGTGTTTCCGCTGTTCCTGCGGGTGCACAACTAGTGGCGTCTGAAGGGTATGGTATGGGTGTGGTACATTCGACGATACCGACGATGACGACCTCGACTTATCCGAGTTGGGTATATAAGGCTTGGACTTGTTATTATGATTCATCTTAGGCCTGTTGTTCATCGTGTTCATATTCATGTTTCCTCCTCCATTCATATTTGGTATGCCTGGGTAAGGTTGTCCTGGGTACTGTGGTATTTGCATCGGGTATGCTCCGTACGCATGAGTATACGGATTGAACTCAGTATATGGTGCGTTCGGGTGCATCACATATGGTGTCATATATGGATAATACTGGTTGGCGACCATCTGCGGCGTTCCGTACATGTACTGTGGGTATATGTGTTGATGTTGTTGCATCTGTTGATTCATGACGCCAGGCGAAGGAACACTCGGTGAAAAGCTGGCGGCGTCACTGCGGAAACGATTTGGACCACTATTCGATGTATTCGATGATGTAGACATATGTGTTTATATTATTTGGTGTATGACAAAGTGGTTAATAAAACATGAAATAAATGAAGACTTATTCTTGGAATTGTTTCTTCAACTATTAAAATCGGTGTTGAATTTCCTAATTACCAATTATGAAATAAGAATATCTTCCTTTTCTTTGAATGAAATGCAATTTAAGTATTGATGAATGACTGATGAATATAAATAATTCAATATTTATATCTTATATACAATGTATGTGTTTATGAACCTGTTATTTGATGAAAATCTATTACCAATATTAATCGCCCTAGTGGCCATTTATGTGACAACAGAAAAAAAATTGAAAAATTGGTTTTGTGTTATTTGAGTCGAAACTTTTTTTCTAAAGATTTTTTGGTTGGTTGAAACGGTATATATTATGTAAGCATCGAACATATATTAGCCAGAGAAGATACAGTGTAGTAAAGGTGGGCATTTGTAGAGTTGGTGGAAGCTATGGCTAGTGCAAGGATGTGGCAGCAAATGGGTATAGTCGATAAGTGTTTGGTTTGGTTTTCTAGCAGTAGAGAACGAAAATAACGGGTAATTGAGTTGGTGGGGTATTTTGCAGTTAACTTGTGGGTATCAATCATATGGGTTCCGTGGATTGATGTGGCACTGCATTCAAAAGAATTTGGAGAAAGTGGTTTGTGAGTATTGTGGGCTGGTACGTTAGGGATATCTGGGACGTAACACGCCTGAAATTCGTGGCAAGAACAGTACCATGACTTCAAGTCAACGACGTGCAGCTCGCGTTTGGTTGTAATGCCCTCTGCTAGTTCATTTTGAAGGAGAGTTTTTTCTTTAGCATGAGCCGAGGACGGATCTATATGTTTTTGGGGGGGCCTTCGTGAGTAAGTGGTATTTGGCACGGTTGTGAGTTCACCGGAATCGCTGATTGTGAGGCCGGCGTTGTGCAACATCTCCTCGAGTTCTAGGTACGCTAATCTTTGGCGTATTTCGGTTGCCCTTTTTCGGGAGAGTGTAGAGCGCGAGCATGAGCCGGTACGCTTCACTCTGGTCACCTTGACGCTAATTGGATCGCATAAATTGGGATCGGCAGATTCGAATTTCCCCTGGAGGTAATTGGCAGCCTGTGTGTTCGAACGACTCTCATTCGTCTCTTGACAGTAAACGATTATGTTTATATTCTTTGGATCAGCAAGGATGCTCAACGCGTCCGAAAGCGTTCTTCCGAACGTGAATGCCAATAGAACACTCTTGTTCTCATCTATCACCAAAACATCTCTATGATCGTGACTCTCCACAATGCCCTTATCTGCAATTTCTTTAACTTGTGAGTATATAGCTTGTAATTGAATTGTGTGGTTTTCTTCCAGGGATTCCGAAACAGCCATCTGGTCCTGTAAAAATTTCAACAAAATTTCAAGATGTGATTCCCAATAAAATAGATCTTGTATTAACAGTGGTAAAATAGAAAAAATAGCCGAATTTTTCTGTAGTAACGAATCATCGACATTGTCACTTACCTCACTGTTTCGCTGCATCTCTTGATATCATGTCATATACTATTGAATTCTATTCTTGTGATTAATGATCTATCAACTATTCGAATCACGCGACCCAAAATAAACAAGTGGATCAAAATGAAAAAATTAGCTTAACTATAATACTTAATCAGGTAAGAATGTCTAATGATCAGGAATGGATCAATTCCGTGCCACTCAATCTACAACAACAAGTGAAGTCACTTGTAGAAGCACATCCACCGAGTTTACCAGTCATTCATAAATTATGTGAATATTTCAACAACACAATTAATGAGCATGAAGACAAGAAAAGGAAGTTAAGTTCAGAACCAGAAGTCAAAATGGAAAGTAACGAAGCTGAGTCCTCGGCCAATAGCAAACCTGAAATTGCAGGTCAAATCCATGACCAAGAAATAATTTTTGAATTACCCCAAATTTCGTTTCAATCACCGATTAGAAAGAAGTTGAACTTGATTTTTCACTTGCTAGTTGAGCCAAATCAATCTCCAAAACCGGTAATGCTGCTTGCATTACCGACAACATATGTTCCAGAAATTTCAGTTCATGATTTATCTACACTGATAAAACTATGCGTATTATTGCCAATATTGGGAAATTCAACGACCACTACTAAACGTAACATAGGCTTATTATGTTTCTGGTTACATGATCATGCTGCGGCAGACCCTAATAAAAATGATCCTATTATTTGCCAGGTGAACTTTGATCAAGTTAAAAAACAATTAATAAAAGCTGGTAAAATCCCAGCAGAAGCCGAGAATCAGCTCAAAGAAATGAATGGGAACAATAAAAACCCAGATGGAATCAAGGAAATAAACGAAGCTATCATAAATTTCTTACAAAAACAATTTCAATTGTGTGGTGTTCATTTAATTAACTATTTACCTTCTTCTAGTGCCACGAAAAATAAATTGATGATCAACACGGATGCCGGAATTGCAATATCACTGAAGGCTAACCTGGTTAATGATTTGGTTATGGTCGAAGCATATAAAGGTGCACGAGATGGGGCAGTCTTAATGTTGACAGCGAACGAATATAACAAACCGTTTATTATATTTGGATTTAAAAAACCAATATTGATCTTTGATATATCTAAAGTGCAACATATTTCATATAGCAACATAACAAGGCTTACATTCAGTATGATTGTTACGGTTGTTAATGAAAAAAAAGATTCCAAAGTCGAAACGTTAGAGTTTGGAATGATCGACCAAAAGTACTTCCAGATTATGGACGAATTTATTAAAAATCAAGGGATCAATGACAATTCTTTCGATGACGAATTAAAGGAGAAGGGTACTGTTAATATCAACGCTACTGAATCCCAACAAATCAATGAACAAGGCGAAGCAGCTGATAGTGATGATGAAGAAGAAGACGGTACTTTTCAAGTTGGTCAGGAGGAGGATGGCGAAAGCAGCGTTGACGAAGAATATGATAGTAACGCAGGTAGTGATGGTGATAGTGACGATGAAAAAAATGATACAACGGGTGATGATGGTGTTGCAACATTAGCACTAACTGACGAAAATGATGTTGTAGCTCAAAATAAAGAAGAGGAAGTCAAAGAATAATCTACTTGTGTAAAAGTAAATATATATGTATATATATATTATAGTATAAATCGTAAAAGCTTGAAACCAATGAAAACATCATCTGGAAATGTGCCATTGATAACTATATGAATCCACATATGCAAATTTAGAACTAGCTTTCTAAAACTATCCACCAGGGAATCCCCTTAAATTTTTAACAAATTTAACCACAGTCAACAACAGACATTCAGTCTATTTTTCAGTGGTGGAAAATTTATCCATCAACTTGAAGAATCTGCTCCTCTTGTCAGCTGTAAATCTATGGTCTGGTTCTTCCAGAAATTCGTGGAATGCATCCTTGAGTGCTCTTTGTTCATGTAAAATGGTCAATCTTCTGTCTAACAACCCTCTGTTATTTTCAACAATATTACTGAAAATCAAATAGCCTCCAACAAATGCACCGACTGAGTAAAGATATCCTGGCACTCTATTAATGGATCTTGGGTATTCCTTACCAATAATAAGAACTTGCATTCTTCTGGTAATTAATCCGAGAAAGCCACTTACTAAAAGACCTGCTGGTGACGCAACAACCATCTTGTATTGATTATATTATTGTTAAGTCTAACAAACGTTTTTTGTATTACTGTTTTCATTTAATTGACGGTTTATTGGTTCAATGCGATTTTTCTATTCGGTTTTGTGACATATTCGGGAAAAACTATATTACGTAATACATACTAAATAAGTAGACAAGTGTACTAACTGATTAACTGGTCAAGTTGATCCATGGAACTAATTTAGACCATCGTATTGTGTAGTTGTTGTATACTTAATGACTGTGATGTAATTTCGTAGAAAATCAAGCTTTTGAAGGGAGAAATATGCGGTGATATCTGCTAGATCATGTGACATGGTAAGGGCCTACTATCAACATCTAATATAATAACCAACATATTTTAGTTGAATTTGCCTAAACTGAGGTCATAACCGTCTAAAGATAAACAAATATGGGAAAAAATACATACCCTGTAATCAACTTTTTTAAGGGACACCCAACTAATAGCTTACTCCCTTCGACGGAGATTGCAAACTCTTACAAGAGAGTATTATTGGAGTACGACTATACGAAATACGACAATGATACATTGAACAGGCATGCATTGACGTATGGAACAGATGCTGGAAACTTGGATACAAGAAAGGTTATTGGCAAGTGGAATGATAAATGTTTCGGGAGGAAAAATACTGACCCTGACTGTATTAATCTTACTGGGGGAGCTTCCTATGGGTTTGCCAACATTTTAGCATCCGTCACCGACACGCAAAATATCACCCAAAGAGGGTTCATAGTTTCTCCTTCATATTACTTGATCACTCCTTCATTCATTGATGCGGGTTTTGAGGGCAAATTGACGGCAGTGGTGGAAACTCCAGGCGAGAAATATGATATTGACTTAAAATTTTTGGAGGAGCAGTTAGTATTCTACGATAAAGAATTACCACAGGTTCACGATAAAGAGATTAATCTCGTATCTGATCCATCTGGGAGACCTGTTCGTAAGATGTATCGTTACGTAATCTATATTGTTCCCACATACTCCAATCCCGGAGGATTGGTATATTCGACCAAGACAAGAACAGAATTAATAAGATTGGCAAGAAAACACGATATGTTGATCGTAAGCGATGATGTTTATGAATTATTGAACTACGCTGATGCTGATAAGCCAATCCCTCGTTTCTGTTACTTGGATCGTGATTCTCTTCCAGAACACTATCAATTTGGTAATACTATCTCCAACGCTACCGTCTCCAAAATCCTTGCACCTGGACTTAGGTTTGGTTGGCAAGAAACACCCACCCCCAAATTAGTGCAGCAGTTGGCTATAACAGGTGCAAATCTT
Source organism: Debaryomyces coudertii (assembly GCA_030564605.1). Lineage (NCBI taxonomy): Eukaryota > Fungi > Ascomycota > Pichiomycetes > Serinales > Debaryomycetaceae > Debaryomyces > Debaryomyces coudertii. The sequence continues at coordinate 303,422 of JAKTYF010000001.1, forward strand.
TCAGGAGGTACGCCTGGTCAACTCGCGTCGATTGTTGTGCAAGATTTAATTACAAGTGGTGTTGCCGACAGTATTATAATTGGCTTCATCAAGACATACACAGCAAGGGTACAAAAATTAACTGAGAGTATTGAAAAATACCTTCCTTCATGTACCAAAGTGTATGGAGGAAAAGGAGGATATTTTTTGTGGGTAACAATCGAAGCAGATATCGACCACTCTAAAATTGTCAATATATTGCAAGAAGAATACAATGTCATTCTTGCATCTGGTAGTAATTTCGAAGTATGCGGTGACGAGAAAGGTTGGGGCAAGAACAGTGTTCGATTGTCTATTAGCTTTCTCACGGAACCTGAAATTGAAGATGGTATCAATAAATGGGGCGATGTGTTACGCAGAGAACATAAAGAGATATTCAAGACTTCTTAATTCTTATAAATCCTGGAGCTTGTTAATACTTGAACTATAAATAATTTTGGAACTGTTTTAATTAAATCAACTGATATTATTTTCAGCGTAGATCTTGGTGTAACTTTTTTCTATTCTCATTAAAATTTTCGATATAGGCGAAGTTTTATCATCATAATAATATCAGTATCTCTAAACTTAAAAATCTCGAATATCACATACTTATTTATTGGTTTATTATATTGATATCTAGGAAAAAAAATCATTAAACTTTTAATATGAACGAAAAATTTTATAATCGAATTGTTGTCCCAAAAAGTTTAAAGGGTTACCCGGTTTTACTTCTCGTTGAACGTTTTTGCGGCAATTCACTTAACTAACCCTAATCAGATCGTTTGAATGCCTGTATTGTTCTGAGGAACACATAATACTATAGATGCAGCTGAGGTTGTTTGGGCCGCAACTAAATATCATTTCATATTGAAATATTTATAATAATAATCTTCTGCTATGCATATTTATTATCAAGATTGGACAATTAATTACAAAAAACATCAAATTTCGGCATTAACATTGTATTCTTATCTCATAGATTGGAGTATCTACATTTCAATATTAATAATATTTATGATATATGGAACAGCTCTTGCTCCACGCTACCATGAGTTTCTGTTGCTGGATTCGGCATTAATGTATTCATATAAGACCGAAAAAGAAACAGTAATACCGCTTTACATGTTGATTTTAATCGCAGTGGTTTTGCCTATTCTTCAGTTTATCTTTTGTTCAATATATAATCGCCATACTTTGTCTAATGCAAGAAGAACCTGGGATATATTCTCAGGTTTAATGGCATTATGTGGTAGCATGGCTACACAGCTAATGATTACTTGCATTCTCAAGAATATATGCGGATTACCCAGACCGGATTTAATTTCTCGGTGTCAACCAATGCAAACAGAGATGGTAACGTATGGTCGATTGGCAACAGTCGAGGTTTGCAGGTCATTTATGGGGGATGGAGTTGGTCCTTCTGTATATATATTGCAAGAGGGTTTCCGCTCATTTCCTAGTGGACATCTGTCTACAGTCTTTTGTGGTATGGTTATCACAAGTTTGAATTTCGCAGGAAAGTTGCAAATCTTCGATAATAGAGGTATATCTTTTAAGGTGCTATTAGCTATATCCCCGATTATGGTGGCATGTTTTGTATCTTGCACGAGGATAAGTGATAATCGACATTTCTTGCGAGATGTCATTGGTGGCTCAATGATAGGAACGCAAGTCGCCGTATGGTTTTACTTACAATACTTTCCGAGTGTCTTCAATTTGGAGAATTGTGGGAGGGCATATCCTCCTAGGAGAATTGGAGTTGCAAATTTCTTTAACAACGTTGGAGGATTTTGGAAAATCAGAGACATTCTACCCGGTGCATATTTTGAAAGGGTATTAAACAATCCTGAAATAATACCACAATTAACCAGCGAATTACAATCTATTGAATCAATATCTGCAAATGACATAATCGATCTATCGACGAATATATCATTTTTTAATAAACTAACTAGTCTCCTTCCAGATAAATATATTAATCTAAACAGTAACAGCCAAATATTACCCGTATGGAATTCCAGATGCCCAGTCAGTAATTAACCAACTACACCAAAGAACATATAAGTATATAATTATATTGAGACACATGCATTCATTGTAAATAAATGACAAAATTTGCCTTGATCTGGATACTCCTCATATCATAAAATACCTCTTGCTTTCTTTCTAGCCAATCGTAATCTATCATTCGTTTTATCTACATCTTGGTTGGTCTGGTCCAATAGTTCATTCTGTTCTTCAACTTCGGTATTAATAGTTTGTCCGATCTCTTTTTGACGCTGAATAAGCTTCCTTAACCCATTCACATCCTGGTCCTGTTGCTGGTGTATCTGAATTTGTTGCTCTAAAAGTTCCTGGTTATTTAATGGTAATGTTTTGTCAGTTTCCGTTGAGTCTTCAGATAACTTTGTACCACCCAAAACTCGCCTGCTATTAGAAAATAGATGTTGCTTACCCGCATGTTTACCATTTGATGCTTCCAATTCGTCTAGTAAAGCACTTACGTCATTTTCAAGAGACTCCAATAAAATCTTTCGTTTTGAGTGCTCTCCTTTGTCTATTTTATTAGTAGCATGTAAATTTGATAAAGACACCGAAAGCTGGCCCAAATTGGGTTTAATAATCTTATTTATCTTGTCTCTGATATCCATTTTCATTCCAATCGTATGTTTTGCATTATAGGACTCTCTGAGCTCATTTATATGATACTTGACTAATCTCGTGTATTCTAACCACTTATGAGAGTCAATCGATTGAACATCTGGAATGCTTAATTCAGTCACGTAAGTATTATTATTCTTTCGCTCAAACATGCTTGATGAAATTTTAAAATTAGCCGGCAATTGAAGGAAATTATGCACTAGTGGATGGTTTTGCAAATCTTTATCTTTGAGTACCAGGTTCAAGAATTTCGCTAATTCGGTTTGTCTTTCAGAAACAACAGCACTTTTATTAGTCATAGACCAGATGTTCGACTTAGGTGGTAACTTGTAAGGAAAATCCTTATTATTTATTCCTAATTCATAACATAATTGATCAACCAATTGACTGAACTCAGAATATCTCTTCTGTACACAAGATGTTCTTAACGGCACTTTAACATTTACATTATAATATATCACATTATCCTTCGAAATAGTCGTATTCAGAATGGATATAACTTCATTCGAACTCATCTCTAATATGTGTCAGTCTCTGTCTAGGATATATTACTGGAAGTTATTGTAACCAAAATTTACAATACTTTTGAGAACCATATGCACGCCTACAAAACGAGACCTGAACTGATAACGGAACCTAACAATAATTTCTTTTAATGGATTGAATCAAGCTCACTAAGAACTAGATAGAATAAGTGCATACCTTATAATAAAACCGACGATAGTTGTTATCGATTAGGATAAAAAAATAATATCTCCATTATTACAAAAATCGCTAATTCAAAGCAATAATAGCAAGCATTAATTTTAGTTGTGCAATTATAATTAAACGCCCGTAACATGAGTTCAGATTATCAGTCTATATCACAAACTGAAGGTTCAAGCAAATCAGCCCAGGTGAATAGTGAAGAAGCACGTATATCAAGGAATGAAGGGCATACAAGCACTGAATCTATAGTGTCAGATGCTGAAAGGCAACCATTAGTCGATCAAGAATCTGGTAGTCACCGATACTTGAGTCCAGACGACCCATTGGTGTCTCCAATAAATTTATATAAGATCCGAATGCTCAGAGCTAGTCTAATTGTAATATTCGCTATTAATTGTTTATTATTCTTTGCGTTTTTGTTATCTGATTTCATTGCTATACCAGGATTAAATAATAGGGGCAAATCATTTTTGGAATTAGATTTGGTAATTTTAAACATTTTGACAAACCTTGTAACATTGTGGTGCTTTGTTGTACCTGCTTACTATGAACGAGTTTTAGGGTATATTAGTGCCGGGTTGATATTAGTTGATTTTATTATTATCTTCTCCATTCCTTATATGAGAGACCAATTTGGGACTATTGGGACTTTTGTCTTGTTATGGACATTAGGAAATATAGTTCTCAATTGCTATGCTGATTTCTGGGTAGAAAGGGGTAAATTGTATCAAGAGGTTAAATATACTGGGAGAGAAGAAACAAGAAGATCAATATTTGAATTATTTGTTGTCGTTATTAAAGTTCTTCTTAAGCTATTCTTGTTATGGTTAATTTGGTGTATAAGTTTGAGTCTTTGGCTTCAGGCATTTGATTCGCATGAAAAACCATGGGGAAAGATGATAGCAGTGGATAACAATCAGTTTAAAATACATTTGGCTTGTTATGGAGATGTTCATGCATCGTCAGGAGATACTAATGAAGCAAATGATAAACCAAGTCAACCAATAGTGTTGATTGAAGGAGGCCAGTTGGACTCCAGTGAAGTAGTCCAGGAATGGGTCGAAGAACTTTTCCACCTTGATAAGATTGATAGGTACTGTATTTGGGATAGACCAGGTTATGGATTTTCAGATAGTGCACCTTCTCCCTTGTCCATTGGAATAGTCAGTGAATACTTGATAGAGGCTTTAAGAAAGGAACAAATCGAGGGCCCTTTCAGTGTTGTTGGATTTGATATCGGTGGCTTGTATGCTAGAATGTTTGCCTCAAGAAATCCTGGAAACATACATTCCATATTGCTCGTTGATAGTTGGCACGAAGACCTTTTGAAGGTCCGTCCTTTCAGTGGACCAAATATGAAAAACGAAAACAAACGTATTTTCAAAAACATCTTGGAGCTTATGGATACTAAAACAGGTTTTAAGTTGTGGATTAAGGGCTTGATATCTCCTTTGGGCATAGTCAGCAATATCCACTGGTTCTTCCACCCAAAAAGATACTCCTCGAAGAACCGTATCTTTGGCTCCGACATGTACTACATGTCGAAATATATTCGAGCACGCTTACAGGAACAAGTTACAGCATCTATATTGTCCTACAATGAGATGGCCGGTACTGACTTACACAATGTGCCTCTAAGTGTTATTTCCTCAGACTTTATGATCAAAAATTCGCTAAACTGGGGTAAATGGCAAAGAAGTTTGACGAAATTAAGTGATCAAGCTATAGAATGGGTAATTGCAGAAAACAGTGGCCACTTGATATGGAAAAGTGCTAAAGGAAAAGCCCAATTACAGCAACTACTACTCCGTTTGGTAAGTGAAAAAGCAAATTATTAAATGCCACTATCTATATATGTCTCATATTTGTAATGTTCATATTCACGTGATTTTTTACCCAATAAATTTTTTATTGCGCTGGCTTCAATGTTTACTGGTTTATCTCTAGAGATAACTTCATAAAACACTTGGGGAGCGAATAGAATAGGCAGTACAGGAGTTTAAATTTCAATAGTAAATATTGGTATTTCAAATACAGGTGGCATAAGTTCTAGAGTAAGATCCTCTTGTCTTAGTTTTATTAGTTGTTTTACGTGAATTGGTATATACCACATTATTTCGAGTTTCATTAGACGATAATTGTTGATCTACACATAAAAGAACGACTGGAATATCCATCTTATAATTCCGACATCTAACATTAAATTCAACAATATGGTTAGTGAAAGTACATCGAGAGATACAAATCCGGTTCTTACAAGAAACATTTCTACAAATAAGAGTACTCCAGTAAGCTCGCCATCATTGAGTTTTCGATCATCACCGCCAGAGAATAATAGCGAGCCATTACAAGATCATGGAACCAACTTGATAAGTGATATTTCGAATGGAGAAACCACGTCGAATACGAATCGACTTAATGTTATTGATCGAAAGACCAGTATGAGTATTCCAAACGCGAATGGCACATCCAGTGCTTACGGTTCAAATTCAGCAAATGATCCAGCGAATTGCCCAGCACTAACAAATGACTCGTCGCAGTCGGATAATATGGCTCCTACGAATGGGTCTCTGACGAATATCACAACGAAGAATTCTGCAAATTCCACAAATAACCCACCACCCACTGCTAGAAGATCGTCGTTTGGATTAGGGTTCTTGAGTTCTCTCACAAATTCAATTAGATCACAGCATAATAATTCGTCACAGTCCGAAATGCACCATAACTTCATGTCAAATAGTCCTACTATTGCCAATTTGAATAATTATTCGATGTCATTATCAGAACCAAACGAACCTGTAATTGACGAGAATGCGAATTCCCAACCGAATGATACAAATGTATCAGAATCAAGTAATAGTGATTTTGACCATCCTGCAGAACTAAGCAATTTAACGAATTTGAACGATGAAGCTTTAGACGGTGACCGGACGCGGGTCGCAGTGAATAATCCGTCTGAAGATCAAACCACAGATGCAAACAAGAACACCGATAATGGACTTGATAAGGATGGGTATTTTTCTGTGAGATTGACACCATTAATAGATTATTCAACGTCAGCGTCGGGGTTATATTTCTCACCAGTCATAAGAAAGGTAAAGCCAAGTAATAATATTTCCATAGGTAGATATACCGAAAAGAATAAGAGTGCAGCACATGCACCCCAAGGATCATCTGCGCCAATAGTTTTCAAATCAAAGGTCGTTTCAAGGACACATGCATTGTTTCAATGTAACGAAGAGGGGCAATGGTTCTTGAAAGATTGCAAGTCATCTTCGGGTACGTTTCTCAATCATATAAGATTATCACCGGCGTCACAAACTCTGACATTAATGCCATTAATAGATGGTGATATAGTGCAATTGGGAATGGATTACAGGGGTGGTACAGAGGAAGTTTATAGATGCGTTAAGATGAGATGTGAGTTCAATAAAAGTTGGCAGCGCAAAGTTAACCAATTTAATTTAGAAATTCACCAAAAATTGAAGAATTTGGCTATAGGATCAAACGGCAATGATATAGCCATGAATCCAATAAATAAAGCTCTAGCAAGTGAAAATTTGTCAGAGTGTGCAATATGTCTACTTGAGTTAGAACCATGTCAGGCACTATTCATAAGTCCATGTTCACATTCGTGGCATTATAAATGTATAAGGCCCATTATTATCAAAAGTTATCCTCAATTTTATTGTCCTAATTGTCGCTCAATGTGCGACCTAGAGACTGACATAGAGGATGAATGTGAATGAATTTTTTAATTAATAGGTTATAGTTTAATAAGATTGGTTACTTGCGTTGCATATTGCATATTGATTTGTAGTTATATCACCACGGCAGCTTTATTAGTAACCTAATGCAGTCGTATGTTCGTGCCAGGTATAATACAGGTTCTGAAATAAAAAATTATATCGAGACGTTCTTAGAATCACATTAAATTTTTAACTAATTGGGTCAAACAAGTCTAGCTTAATTTTGTTTGAATCGTTATACGCAAATATAGCAAATTCCACAAAACGGAACTATTGAATTCCTGGAGTCATACGAATTACACATTTTAAAGCATCTGTGTGCTGATAATTTCCTTATTCTTACAGACGCATAGAACAATAGTCAAGTGTTGTCTACAAGTACGGTATGTCACAATTTGATAGCTTGAAGCATAAGAGAATTCATCGACCAATATCGTTTATTGCTTGATAAGCTCTTTTCGTCTCTACTAAGTCTAATTATTTATAACTTGTTCAAGATAAAGTTATTCTCACGAATGTTGCTGAGCTATTAGTTGGCTTCTTTACATCCTCTCATAAAACCTATTCACGAACGCCGAATGCCAAGTGTGGCACATTACTTCCTACTACTGCTATTGTACAATTAACCCCTAGTTTATGCATGATTTTCAAACACCAAAAAAATATTCCCAGATTCATTTTAGGAGCTTTACTTCTTTGTTGTTCATTAGGTCTGGATTCTGTGTGTTGCTACATAGTATATTCTTCACCTGAAAAGAAATTAAAACCGGATTAACTCAGCAAATCATGGATTTAATTTTCTCCACAATATGTCTAATTTTGCGAATAATTCAGCGATCAATTTCGGCTATATTTATTGCGAATATTTTCTACATAAGTAATATAGTACGCCATATGTGAATGCGATGCATCGTGGATTGAAGGAGTTCTATTGCTCAAGTTTGGGTCAATCATTTTTCAGTCAGCTGAAGTTTATCCGGCTCCACTATTGCTTGAATTTTTACCGAAAAATTTGCGACAATCAACAGAGTCAAAGCGAAAGTGGTATATGCCCTTGAAAGAGGGGGTTGATGACATTTCCAAAGGCTGTTATGTGGTCTGTTATTTTGAGTACTGCGTTAGTTATGGAAGGATACGACACCAATCTTGTGAACTCATTATACGCATTTCCTCATTTGATCAAGAAAGTTCGGTGAATACTCGGAGGCTGATGGTCTATATCAGATCCCAGCAAAACGGCAAACATCATTGAGTATGTGTGTCAATGTTGGTGAAATTATTGGTCTGTTTTTTGCAGGTATGATTGCAGTAGGTTTGGATATAGAAAGAGACTTATTGGTGCTTTGATACTTACAACTGTTTTTATTTTTATTGTTTTCTTTGCTGTTAATATTGAAATGTTATTGGTTCGTGAGTTATTATTGGGTCTTCCATGGGGAGCATTCCACGCTCTAACCGTTTCTTATGCTTCAGAAGTTTTTTCTACAACGTTGCGGGTCTATTTGACGACGTACGTTAGTGTATGCTGGGTCTTTGGACAATTGATTTCTTCGGGCATTCTTCGTGGTCTTGTTTCAAGCAATATAAAAGACGTTTAGGGTATTTTATTTGCTATTCAATGGGCATGGCCATGGCCAAATAGCAATAGGTATATATCTAGCTCCAGAATCTTCATGGTGGCTGACCAGAAAGGAAAGGATTCATGAAGCTAAGGTTTCCATTAAAAGATTACTTACAGAAAACAATCATTTACCAGATAAAGAAATATTGACTGCAGCAATGGTGCAAAAGATTCAAATGACTTTGAAAGAAAAAGTACTTACAAACAACGGGGAATCTTTCTTTGGCTGTTTTAAAGGTGAAGATCTTCGCAGAACAAGAATTGCAGCGATCGTATGGGTTGGCCAGAAATTAACTGGCTCCTCGTTGATGGGATAATCAACATATTTCTACCAACAGACAGGCCTTGGACAGGATATGTCTTTCATTTTTTCTATTATTCAATACTGGTATAATCGGTACTCTTGGCTCGTGGTTACTCACACAAAAAGCTGGTAGATTACTATTAATTTCTATGGGTTCTGTACCTTGTTTTGTTGTTGTTGGCTGTCTTGGTATCAATCTAACAGAATCTTCATCTTGAGGTATTTGAACCCTACAGCTTGGAATTGGAAAGCCAAAGCTGGGTTCTTCTGGTCAGAGTTTGCATTTTTTGCAGATATTTGGTGTTGGTTTGATTTACCAGAAACTAAAGGTAAGACATTTACAGAATTAGATCAATTATTCCAAAATAAAGTTAACGCTGGGAGGTTCAAGCACACAGAAGTTGAAATTTTTAATATCGACGAGCTTATTGGAAAGCTTGGAAAATCTGGTATCAAAGATCTTGTAATTACTGACTTATCTGGATCTCAGTTTTCAGAAAAAGTTTAAAATTGTATCATGACTTTTATCAGAAATAATGAAATAATAATTATTTAACTAGCTTTTCCATTTCTTTGATTTTCATAAAACCAAGCACCTAAATATATACTGATTTTGATATCTAATTCAAAATTTCTTTTTGGTTTATTCTTGAGAAATGATGTAAATAATATCGTGGTATATTTTCCTGTATTGTATAATGAGAATGAACATTACAGGTTATATAAAGTATCAAAATGTTGATTAACACATTCAGAGTCTGTCCGTATTCTTAGATATTTCATATGAAAATTTGACCCAGACATAATATGGTGGTCCAATTCAAAAAAACAGCTCAGATTGTTGTTGTTGGGTATCTTCTTAATTGTTCCTGATGCTGTTCGTGGAGTCTTTGTTGCTTAGTTTGCTGATATTGAGATTGTAAAGATGCAAGATTGAAAGGACTCAATGTCGGTAGTATTGGGCTTGGAGAGAATCCAATTCCCGTAGCCATTTGGGTAAATGGGGAAAAGTTTTTTGTTTATATCGTCACTATGGGGTATATCATTAACGTGGTTATCATTATCATCATTGGCAAAACTTTCATTATTATTACCACAACTCTTAAAGGATCGTTTCCCAAAGGTTTGGCAAATTTGAAGATATGGTAATAATTTATCTACCGTGAATAATTTTTTAATTGCCGTTTTGTTGGTTGATATCTTTTGATGCGACGGTGCTGTATTATTTAACAAATTTAGTCTTTGAATTGTCTCTTTTGTCTTATGAATATGCTTGGCGCCACATTTCTTCTTGATCCGAATTTAAGTACAATTGTGTGTTTTACACTGCGAACATGGCTTCTCTCGATTACAGCGTACTTTCCTTAATGCACAACCATCACAAGGACGTAAATGCTTCTCATAAACTGGCAATCCGGAAGTTCCCAAATTTTCTTGTATTGTATTTGGCTTTGGTCCAGTCATCATAAACATGTTAAGCTCTGCAATTGTTTCTTGTTGTTTGATTTGATGACGAATTATTTTTATTGTGTGGGGGATCAATTTGAATCTCGTGCACAGCAAAAAATTTTGAGTACTCTTATCTCTTCGATCAACTGTTTTGAAATCATACTATTTATTGACTATAATGAAGTTTACAGGACATTGTAATATTACAAACATATAATTATTTGGATATTAGAAAAGGGGAAGTTTCAAATTTAAGTTCTATACCTAGCGCAGATAAACAGCCTACCTCATACTTGCAAGATATGAAGAATGTTTTCGACGCTAGATGCAAATTCGTTTAGTGAATTAAATAACTATAAAACAGCGCGTGATAAGGATAAGAATCAGGTGAAACATAAGCAAATTCAGATGAAGAACATAGTTAGCGGTGCCAAGGTCAGATCGAAAACTGGATGTGTATGCTGTCGTCGAAGAAAGTAAGTACATCGAATATTTCGATACTAGATATATTTTTACTAACGATATCAGAAAAAAATGTGATGAGGTACATCCAATTTGTGGAGCATGCAGATCTAGAGGCGATGAATGTATATGGTCAATTAAGGAATATGAGTCAATAGGGAACGAGAAGAAAATCCGGAAAACTAATGGCAATCTTTCAAGGAGGAAGATATTAGATATTTCTATAATGGGGGATGACAATGAAATAAAAAAGAGCACAGACGCAGATATCAATAATGCTACAACACTGCCAGTCAACGCAAGTCTATCTCCGTTTTTCAAGGCTATATTGGGATCACCAGAATTACAAAACACAATACGAGCTGATGGAATCGAGGATGTGCCGAGCAGTGTAATGGAATATAATGAGCCTAACGACTTTGAGTTTTCTGATTTGCCGAATATAATACTTTCGCCATCATCAAATTTCAGCTTATACCTTGATCAGCCAGGTTTACGCCTATTGGAATTCTTTGAAACGAAGGTAGCACGACTTTTATGTATAAGTCCAGAGTCTTCGAACTATTTTTTGAAGACGTTTTTTTCTGTGGCAATGACAGAAGAGTCTATAATGCATGCTTTAGCTGCGTGGGGTGGAGTTTTTTTAGAAGGTCCTTCAAATGAATTAGTTAATTACCATATGTCGAAAGCAACTACATTAATTCATGAGAATCATTTGACTAATCCTAATTTAAACAAACATGGATACTATGTTGCATTTTGCTACTTCTTAATAGCAATAGGGGTCGAAATATGCTCTGGAGATGTTTCCAATTGGTATAATCACTTTAACAGGTGCACTGAACTACTACGGTTGTATGGGGGATTAGCGAAATTCTGCAATGACTTTAACTATTCAAATGACGTGAAGTGGCTAATTGCAAACTTTCAGTTTCATGATATTATGTCATCCGTAACGCTTTCTAGTGGAACGTCTTGTTCTATGAAGGATTACAACTATCTATTTCAAAACTATAAGTTACTAGATATAGGTGATTACGGCCTTGACCCCTATCAGGGATGTATACAGCCGATATATTTAATACTAGGTGAAATTATGAATGCTTATGTTGAATTAAAAGATCAAAGAAGGCAGCTAAATTGCAGTATTTCACAATTGTCTCTCGGAGAGCCCGACGCTTCGAAAATTGAAGCGCTGATGCAACAACGTATCACACATTACCAGCATGTTGATAATAAATATAATGAGTTATTAGATCGAGTCCAGTTTGCACACCCTAATGAAAGACAAATGTCATTGATAATTAATAACAAGGAGGAATTAGATTTACATCTAACATTATTCGAGTTATATCGCCTGACTTGTCGCATGTATTTATTACTCTATATAAAGCAAACACAACCATCATCTAGTGAAGTTCAGATGTTATTATTGATTTCATTTTCTTACATTGATGTATTGGTGGAATCACCAATGACCGCGTCACTATCAATGCTGCTTTTAATATGTGGTATATCTAGTTGTAATCAATCCGATCGAAATCATATAAGAAACCAATTCAATAGGATTTATGAAAAATACAAGGCAGGAAACGTGCGTAGGGTATGGGATATTGTTGAAGAAAGCTGGCGTAGGAACCCCGATGGTAATATTTGTATTGATTGGGTTGAAATTTGCGAAGAATATGGTTGGAAACTATCCGTTTGTTAGCTTATAATATTAAACAGTTACATTATATCATATCACAAGTCATGCTCATATGGGTATTACTTAAACTATTTTAATCACGACTGCTCAAAGCAGAATTTCTTGCTTCTATTCTAATTTCTTCACTCCTAAAACATACATATAATTATCAATTCATTGACATCCACGGAGTTATTACTTTCAAGATTTATAGATTGTGTAGTCTTTTTAATATGTAACAAAAGTTTAGCTGTTGCCTGAAATGAACAAATTATGAATTTTTCTTTCAGGTGAATTAATTCACCGAATTTTACCAGAGATGAATATAGCTCCTTAACTTTTTTTGTTGAAAATTTAAGAAATTCACGAAAAAAAGTATACACTAACGGGGTTTTCTGATCCAATTTTTGGCTACTGGCATCCATATTATCAATCATTGATATCTGATGTTCATCTAGAGAATCTAACGAGTAAGTAAAATAGAGCAAAATGGCATGATTTTTAGAATGTACCCACCCATTATTACTACCGTATTTAGTGACATCTGCAATTGGTAATTTGTCATGAAGGAAAATACACAACTCAAAAGTTTCGGACGGATTGTCTGGTTAGACAAGATTTTAGCGGTATACCTGGAATAGTGAATACTAGTCTTAAGAACCGAACAGAATTTATATTTGTCTATCTTCTTAACAATCTGCCTGGAGGTGAAGCGACATATTTGTATATGCAAACTTGGCATTCTCAAAACTCGGCATTAAATTGAATCGTGTCTCCATTAAGGGCAACTCAATCCTCAGTTGTTGTAGGTCTAATACATGTTTAAAATTTTCGACGTTTCAGGAACTTTCCTGCACCATTTGCATTTAATAACCGCATCTGTTGATGTAAACATCAGTGGTCCAATTCATAGTTTGGGTCTTTAGTAGGATGCAGGTGATAATGTCATATTTTCATCAGAATACCTCATAATATGATGATTTTATGGGGGTAATGACATCCAAGTATAAATTTTGTCCCATTATTTTGATGAAATACTGCGTTTTTCTGAAATATGTATATATATATATATATATATATTATTCAGCCGCGTGACTTTGGTAGCCCGTGTAGAATAAATCCATATATTCACGTATAACTATGAAGAAGTCACCTAAAGTCTTATGGGGACCTGTAGCAAACTGATATATTTCGAATGAACGTTATAGAAAATCGGAAATATTGAACAATTCTAACTGTATCTGCGAAAAAGTAGAATAAATGATTCGTGCATGCGAGTCGTAGATATCAACGAAAAACGTAAAACGTATTAATATTACCAATTCCTATAACTTGTGATGTCATCAGGTGGCTAGAGTTATATATTTTCGTCTAGAAAACACTCTTCTCATAATTCATCTGATTCGACCTTACAGAGGGGAATTTAGCGGGATGCCACATTCGACAAGTTTATCTAGTATATAAATAGTGAAAAGAACCAAAAATTTACATTATAATTTTTCCTTATTACAGAATAAATATGTCCGTAACTATTAGACCTATCGAGATGAACGATAAAGAGTCATGGCTAGAGTTATAGTCTGGCTCCAATGGATATCCTGCGTTTTATAAATCTGAAGTAGCTCCAGAAGTATCAGAAGTTACCTTTAAGAGATTCCTTGATCCTAAGGAACTGGTTTACTCAGCTGTAGCTGTGGATAATTCGACAGGCCAATTCATTGGCTTAGCCAACTACTTGACTCATAGGAATACTTGGACCATTGAAGATGCATTGTACTTAAACGACTTATTTGTGAACAGCGAGTCAAGATTGAAAGGCGTGGGGAGGAAACTAATTGAGTACATATACACTGAAGCTGATAAATTTAAATGCAAGAAATGTTACTGGTCTACTCAATTCGAAAACCATAGGGCCCAATTGTTGTACACGAAAGTTGCAGTTAAGAGTGGATTCTTGCTTTACCGAAGACCATAGAATCAGGTGGTATTTTGGAAGTTATTCTAATACGGAAACGTCTATGAATATGTGTATATCCGGTTGTAATCACCATATGAATGTACACCGTAGCTCAGGGCCTAAACTACAGGAACCTAATCTGTTCATCAGCTAAACATAAAACCTTCCTTCGAAAGAGTGCTGCGAAAACATACTTTTGATATAGTGGGGAAAAATATGTTGGGATTATTTACGGTATAATTGGTATTCAGACCCCGTACTGTTTCCTAAGTGTATTCTGGCTCTGGTTTACATGTGGGCATATAGAATTTGACAAACTAGGTAGATTATCAAGCCGATTAACGGTCGTATAATAATTTTTGAAGGAATAGACTTCTTCATTTATTGCAACCCATAACACTAAATTATTTATGGTGCGAACTGCAGATTACATGAATAGATACAGCTAGGGTTTAAATACTAAATTGCCTGATCATTCATAATGAATATTCACGCAATAATGCGGTTTCATTGAACTACAATATATCCGGAAAATTTTCAACATGGCAAAAAATATAAAAAATAAGTGAAAATGAAATTTGTATTGTAGTAGGATATAGAAAACGATGATCTACCAATTGCTAAATATAATATACCTATATATTTATGTGATGTACTATACAATTAAAGAGTTACATATATGCATTGACGTATAGTTAGCTCTAATTGAAAATAGGTCAACCAATTGATGTATTTATTATTTCAAATTCAAATCGCCTCTTTATTAACAAGCCAGCTCATTCGTATTGAAACAGTTGTACCGATATCTCAACATTATGCTTAACATTGACGATTACGTAACATTTGGATATTAATTTTGATAGTGATACAAAACCAACTTTACTTTTTATTATGCACAAATCAGTTTGTGGAAGTTACCTGTAATTTGCCAACCATTAAAAATAGTATGTTTTAAATATAAATAGACCATAAGAGCTCAGGTATAGTAGGGTATTACACAATAGACCACCAAGAAAGATTATAATAATATATACTTTCAGTATTGTAAACATGGATAACTTATTGAATCAAAAAAACCAAGATATTGTTTTACTCGCCCCGGGAAATTCTATCAATGTAGAGTCTCCTACTATCAATATTGATGTAAACCAAGAAAATAACGGTATCAATGACTCAAATATAGAAGAGGCAAGAATTTACTTTTCACAGTTGAAACTTAATAATGCGCCGATCGAAGAACAACGTCAAGGAGAAATATATCTAATAAAATTACAGCAGCAGGCTGCGGAAAACAAAACAGGGACAACTCTACAGCACCAAATGTTAAGGGATTCGACGATTGAAATGCGAGAAAATGTTGACCTTATTAATCAGTACCTTTTTCTTGATGAAAATGGACAACCGGAGGAAGCATGTAACGTAAATTTTGATTTTGGAAATCCAGCCCTTAACCAAATGTATGCATTAATAAGAAGAGACTTGAGTGCACAAACAAATTCGATGGATCAAAAATTTGATGGCAAACTTGATCGGATGGAGCAAAGACTTACTGACAAATTCAATCAGATAGACCAAAAATTTAGTGAGATGGATGAAAGATTTACTAGCAAATTCAATCAGATGGACCAAAAATTCG
Source organism: Debaryomyces coudertii (assembly GCA_030564605.1). NCBI lineage: Eukaryota > Fungi > Ascomycota > Pichiomycetes > Serinales > Debaryomycetaceae > Debaryomyces > Debaryomyces coudertii. Next base: position 319,677 of record JAKTYF010000001.1, read on the forward strand.
ATGGGATCGAAAGACACATTGTGAGTGAACGGAACAGATCTAAGAATAAGCTATTAGCATCGGGAGGTGATATGGGTATGTCAAATGTGTACTTTCCTATTTGTAATGATCGTGGAGAATACCCCACCGATGGTGGTTTTGAACCATTAACATCTCTTGGTCAAATTAATCAAATGAATGGGATATTAGTTGAACAGTATTTAAACTTTTACGATCTAGGCACCGCTCGTTTAGTCTCAGAAAAGAAAGCCAGATTAATGGAATATATCGGGATCCATGAGAGGATTGTTGTGAATTCAGTACGTGGTGCACCACCTGTCTAAATAAATACCTTATTGGCGGTGCACCAATTTACTTAGTCTAGTATCAGTGTATCTACGGATTCACATAATGTTGCTTAGTGTTTATATATTATATGAATAAAACCCAAGTATGACAGACAAAGCGACATCATGTAGACGAGACATACACGTAGCGAAACACCCCTATTTCTCTGAGACCCTCCCCAATCTGCTATCCGCATAATTCTATGCTTCTTCCACAATTGCAAGGCTGTAAGGTTGTTTCGTCAGTGGTATTCTCGTTTAGTTGCAAAATGTCATCCCGTCCAAAAACACGGGATCCGGCACATACTCTATTCCCCAACCGACTTTCCCAGGCCTTCAAATGCCACCACAAGATTCCTGTCCAACCCTATAAACTAGTCAAATCCCTACACAGCCCTTCGTTGACTTAACACCATCAATTGGACCCACCACAGACCGTCAATGCCTCTCCGCCATACTGGTCTCCTATATACGTCGCTAACACCGACTTACTATTTTTGGCTCCATTTAAAAAAAAGTCCGGGTAATCACGGAATTTCTTGTGTATTAATTGCTATTTCGGACACCGGGCCAAGTCAATCGTCCGCTACAAAACCTAGTAGTTGACACTACAGTCTAATGCCCTCACAGAATCCCCTCCGTAACGTCATATATGATCCCTTCGGGATGAAGTGGTCCTTGCCTTGTGCAATTTCTCGTATGTAGCTCTACTCCAGACGTATCGTAATGTGGACATAACAATATTGTTATCGTTATCTAAATGCGCACACAATTAGGTTCGAATTTGTATCCAGCATATCAGGATCCGGAGCATACCAGTCAGAATTTTGGACTTACCCCATTTCACAGAGGTTAACATGGACGAAGCAGTAAGATAAGCCTGATATTTGTAGCATTACTGGTAGACATAGTTGTGGCTGTTTTTATATTGAGTATGGTAGCAGGAACAATAATAGGACCATTCTACACGGGCTGCATAACCATCATCATGAACCACTCCACTCATTATATAGCGAATAAATTAATAACCACCACACTGTAATTAATAAGTTGATTAGGTTTTTTCTTTAGTTTCAGACATAAGTTAGCCGCCATCATTAGTTAGCATAATAAAGGCGACATATCATCAGCAGACAAGCAGTACGAGACACCACGAATAGTAGAAAACGAAAAGTTGTCCAAAGAAAGTAGAGCAAAATATTACCTATCATTAAGCGTTCGGCACCATTGATCAGCAATCATACATAAAAACGAAGAAAAAAGAGTGCCAATATGACGGCGAACACAGAGATAAAGACTGGGGAGTTTGGATTGGCGGTGGACGGAGAGCTCAATATTAACGACGAAATCTTCTTGAACCAGAACGAGTATGATTTGATAGGGCACGAAGTTATGGGAGCGACAGACATGCGAAGTTTCGACGGATTGGCCAGTAATATATCGTCGAGATCGTCGTTGACCAACTTACCGGTGGGACAGACGACGTACTCAACTACCAACACCACGCCCGAGATGTCGTCACCACCCAAACTGCATCCAATGTCGAGAGGATCGTTCAGTTTGCCTATCGACCAATTGAACTTGTTGTCGTTGAAGTCGATGTCATCATCACAGTCCTCGAAATCGCCATCGCCCGAATACAACCTCTACAGCGTCATACGAGAAAATCCAGAGGAAGAGCAGACTATTAACCCCAGACAGTTGTTTACCGAAGAAACCATAGACATCGGGACCACAGCTGCATCCGCGGTGGCACCTACAGCCCCAGACAAACTTGCAGGTGGCAATGATACCGATGGAGCAACCACCGAAACCAGAGGATACATATTGCCCTCGTCATCGTCCCCGTCGCTCTCAACGTTGTTCGACAGCACACAACGGGCACCATACCTCAAAGCAAAATCGCATTCTGTATCGATGGGATCCGACATCCCGGGGTCTAAGAAATTTGACTTTATCATGAATAACGAGTGTTTTAACGCCATCCTGTACTGGATCAACGACACATTACAGAATGTGAACTCGAAGATACATGACAACGACGAGGAATTGGGGGGCGCAGAGGAGATCATGGTCAATCCTACAGGCATCATCAAATCCAACTATTACAAGAGGCGAAACTCCATCCAGTTGGTGACACCGTCGAGCTACAGTCTGCACAACCTGCTCGAAGACGACGCTCGCGTACAGAAGAAAAAGAGAAGAAAGTCCTACAACCATGACCACTTCCAAACGATGCCCAAGCTGGATTTACCGACGGCTAGCTCCACCACAGGCTCCATCAGCATCGCTGACCCTGTACCACCATCCCACAAACCGGTTTCGGACACCGTTAACCACACCGTGCGTGAAGCCCGCACCTCCACCAACGACGACGAAGACCTCGACAAGCCGTTCCCATGTCCCGACTGCCCGAAACAGTTCAAGCGATCCGAGCATCTCAAGAGACACATTAGGTCGGTGCACTCGAACATCCGTCCCTTCCATTGCAAGTACTGTGAGAAGAAATTCAGCAGGAGCGACAACCTTGCGCAGCACTTGAAGACACACTACAAGGTCAACGCCAACGGCACCACCACAATAATCTATGGCAACCCCAATTTACACAATAGAGGCGGTAGAAAGAAACACTCTGATTGATTTAATATATATTGTTAATGTATGATACTCTGATACCAATGTAGATGCGACCGCAGCGTGCCACCCTCAAACGCCGTGCCACATTTCCGCGACATATTTCCGAACCTTATTGGTGGTGTCTTGCAACTGGTCGTAACACGGTCCCAACAAGGTTCTACGCCCCACGGTACTTGGTAGCGCATCAGCACCCTTGTAGACCAGACATCCCAGCTGTCCCCTGAACTATCAATTGCAATCGCACAAAAATATTTCCACGCTGCCCTCTCGATTTCGTCTTATCTTTGACCCGGACTTATCTACGAAAAATGCCCACCTTATCTCACGCAATCCAGACATCCTCCCACATCCAGACACCAATCCTGGTCAGATGCACGGATGTCAGCCGCACCCAAACTACCTCCTTACATCTAAGCTCGGTGCTCATCCCTACGTCATACCCCTACTTTCCAGGTTACCCGCACCATGTACTGAAAAAAACCTTCCATTACGTAATAAGTGCGTCTATTCTGAGTGAAATTACTTAAAATGAACGAGAGATGTAAACTTGATTATGTGCAGTCTGGGTCTTTTTCGCACCAAAAAAGTCCAAAAGGGTCATTTCATCTATGGTCTCTCAGCAATTTATTAATTGATATATTTCATTCGTTTTCAATATTCCCGCCAGGATTTTAATTGTATTTTCAAGGTTCATTAAGTGATTAGGGATAGTAATTGATAACACCAGGGATGTCACAATCAATTTATCAAGTCAATGGGAAACCATTATCCCAAACAGCTATCTATCAGCAGAGATTAAAGCAAGGCGTCTACCAGTCGCCTGGCAATGTATCGGTCGGGGTGAACACCAATGCGTCAGATACAGCAGCGTTATTAGCGGCATCATCAGACTTGACGGTAAAACCATCGTACGAACGCACAATTGCACAAGACGCCCACATGGCGGCGCTCCTGGCCAAGCGGGACGAGGCCAGCATTTGGAGTCGTGATAACGAGACCAAGGCTGCGACGATGAAGAGCTTGGGCAGCGGATACACAGGGGTGACAGGTGCGATGAATGGAGGGTCGGTATACAAGGCGGCGACCAAGAACTCTACCGGGACGATGAGTTCGAGATTGGACCCAGTCAAGGACCACACGCACGGCTTGGTGTCGAAGAGTGGCGCCACGACGTTGGACATCAACAAAATCAACAAGATGGCAACACAGAAGTCGGCGAAGTCGTTGAACTCGAGATTTAACCCTGAATTGGACTATAGATCGGGGTTGGCTGGCCACCACGCACGTGCGGAGCACTTGGACCAGGAAGAGGAGGCCTTGGCTGCCAGCGGGGCTGCTGCGTCGTTGAAACACGGCGGAAGCACGTCGAGGGATGCATCGGCACAGGTCAGATCGAAGTCGTTCAAGTCGGGTGACGTCGCGTACGGCAACTTGTTGGCAGCTGCCAACGACAAGGCGCAAGACCGGTTGAAATCACTCAACTCGTCGACCTCTAAGGACTTCAGACAACAGGCCAAGGAGTATGCTGGTGCATTGGCGATCGCTCAGAAGAACAGCGATGAAAGAATGAAGAACAATAAGGTGGGTATGATCGACTTGGGCGGTGGTTTAACCATGTCACTTAATGACTTAGATGCGAAGGCGGCATTGGTCGTTGGACCTGTGTTGTCGGACATCGACAACAAGGCGGTCGCTCAGAGAGAAGTTGACGAGGAAAACAAGAGTAGGCATCAAAAGTTGACGGGCCTCCACCAAAAGTCGAAGCAAGAAGAACATGCGCGTAAGGAACAGGAAAAAAGAGAGATTGAAAAGGCAAAGAATGAAAGACTCACTGCGAATGAAGAGAGAAAGAAGACGGAAGATACTAAGTATACTGATTACCAGGCTTCCAAGAATGAAGAAGTTGAGGGTAAAGTTAGTGAATTGAAGGCATTAGAATTGAAGTATGCGGAGGAAAAGGAACTGGTGTTAGCCGAAAAGCAAGAAAACCAAGACCGTATAGACTCAGAAGAAAAGGAACTAATCGAAGGCCGTGATGAACAATTGAAAGAATTGCAAGCTGAAAAGGATGCCATCTTGAAACCAACTTTGGACGAGTTGAAAGAAGAAAACACCAAGTTGGAAACGATTGTCAATTCAAGAAACGAGATACAGGAGGAAGTTGAAAAACTGAAGGCCTTAAATGAGGAGTATGATGCCAAGTTGGCCGAATTGAGTAATAACTTAGAAAAGGTTAAGATGGAAATTGAAGAATACACCATGGAATTAGAGATCTCAACTCAAAAGCACGCTGAGACCTCCAAGGAAGTTGATAACTTACGTCAAAAATCTATTGATGAGTTGAAGCAAGCTGAAAGCTCCCATAAAGAATTGGATACTCAATTAACTGAATTAGGGACAACAAGGAACAAGCATTTGGAAGATAAGGCAACGCAAAAGAAAGAAATTCAATCACAACTTGACGAAAAAGTCAAGAATGAGCATGAAATTAACAAAGAATTACCAGAACACTTACAAAAGGATATTGATGAAGATAAATTAAGAGACACTGGATCCTTATTCGACGAACCTCAATTTGAAGAGGAAGATGGAGAAGAAGAAGAAGAAGAAATGACCGGAAAACCAAACGCAAAATCAAAAGAAGTTAAAGTTTCTGGTGTCAAGGAAATTCCATTAGTGAATGAGAAGGAATTAGAAGGTCTTCCAGGCAAATCGAAGTCTGAGACCAAATCAGAAAACAAGTCCAAGGCTGCAGAAACTAAAGACAAATCAACTACCAGCACAGGTACCAAGACCAAAGAATCAAAGAAAGCCGACCCAAAGACATCTGACGTGAAGTCTCCATCTAAGGCCAAATCTACCTCTAAGCCTGCTGAGAACGAGTCACCAAAGAAGTTGAGTGGATTAAAGAGATTAAAGAAGTACTTTTCTAGTACCCCTCAGGAAGAGCAAGCTAGAAAAGCGGAACCGAAGAAGACCAAAGTAGACGAAAAAACCATCAAAGAATCAGCCAAGGATGCAGCCAAGGATGCAACCAAGGACGCTAACGCATCGGCAACTAAGGATGCGTCCAAGGACATCTCGAAAGACACCTCCAAGGACATCTCCAAGGATACTAAAACATCTGCAATTAAAAATACTTCCGAGGACGCCTCCAAGGACACCCCCAAGAATACCTCCAAGGACACCCCCAAGGACACCCCCAAGGACACCCCCAAGGACACCTCCAAGGACACTTCCAAGGACACTTCAAAGACCGTAGCTAACGGTGCATCTAAAACAGAAAACCCAAACGCTACCGACCCAAAGGACGCTAAGTTAACCGAAAAGAAGTCTGAAGCAAGTGGTGTAGATATCGATGACCTTTCTTCCAACAAAAACCAAAGAGGAGTCTTCAAGGAAGAAATCTAATCACAGGTGATTGAGTTACCTAATTAATATTTTTAATACTGTTTTTCTGTTTTTTGATCCATTTAATTTTTGTTTGTTTTATTCGCTTTCTCGTTTTTCATTTACCTAGAAAGTTAGCCTTTTTTTAAAGTATCTTTTGTTAAGAATGTATTATTTATCAATGTGTTTAATATATGTACGAGGAAAATTTTATGTGCTTGTAGGTAAAATATTGATCAGTGCGAATGAATTTTCTATCACTCGAAATAATAGGAACCTATACTTAATTTAATATTTACTAACGCCTATCAAAATGTCTACTGATCAATCTCAGCTTAACAAGTTATTGACGAGTTACAATTTCAAATTAGCGTCCGCTAGTGAAGAGTACAAAAGCCGTCGTAAAAGACAGATGATGCTATTTATGGGATCTGCAGCTATTACGATTTTCACGTCAAGACTAGCATACAAATCTACAATAACAAGACAATACGTGCCAAGCTTATTCCAAGGCAATCATGCTCCACCATTAAGTTATAATTTCACGTCAGATGCTGCAGTGGCAGTTGGAACTGGTACGTTACTATGTGGTAGTGTTTCATCCATGCTTATTTTTGGAACCTGTTGGATTATTGACGTATCCAATTTCAGAGAATTTGGATGGAAAATGAAATCTTTAATGGGAGGATATGAAAAACAGAAGGAATTGGCCAAGTTACCAATGGACGAAGAAAGTGCTTTGATCCAGGACAGTTTGAATGATATCTTAGACGGCAAATACGATTTTGAGGAACCAACACCAATTGAGAAATAGAGAGTTGGAGAATGTCGTTACCTAAGAGCTAGGACTATTTATATTCGATTTATTACTCTTTGTATTATCTGAAATGGTGATTACCAAATATTTTGCATAAAATGTGAAAATTAGTGTATTCTACGAGCTAGACCGATGAAATATGGACGAGTCACATTTATTCGATTCTGAAGAGATCCAGTCTTTGTATACCTTTGTAAATAGCCAAATATGAATGGATAATGTTATATAGTCCAGACTTAATTGTCACCTATCCTGCATGTAATTTATATAGATGGCTGGTTAAAATATAAGAACCACATGAGTTTCATAATTTTTATTTATACAATATACTGCACCAGACCGAGTGAAGGTCTGAAACCAGTCAAACAGAACAACAGTATCGTGCAGAATAAAGTAGCACGTATTTAACGCGTGAAGAGAAAAAACACCGCTTGAAAGAGGTACATATATAAAACATACTAAGATGGCTAGAATATCGACATCTTCGGGTAATCGAAATTTACCATCATCTAGCGCTTTGAGGCGTCAAAGAGAAAGAGAAGAACAAATTCGAAGAGGAAGATCTGGCCAAAGGTCTGCTGGTCACTCGAGACAATCATCTACCAACAGACAACGAGAAACAGGAATATATCGAAATTTACCAGGAGACCCTCCGGCGACAAAGTCTACGAAGACAACGGGTAAGAGAAGATATAAACCTGGTACATTAGCATTAAGGGAAATTCGTCGGTATCAATCGTCTAGTGATTTGTTACTCAGAAAGTTACCGTTTGCAAGATTGATCAGGGAAATTGCAGAAGGCTTCGTGGGTACGTCATACGGTTTAAGATGGCAGTCTAATGCGGTAATGGCTCTACAAGAGGCGAGCGAAGCTTATTTGGTCCATTTGTTAGAAGACACAAATCTTTGTGCAATCCATGCGAAAAGAGTTACGATTATGCAAAGAGATATCCAATTGGCAAGACGAATAAGGGGTCATATATGAAGCTTGCATAGCACCATAGATTATCTCAACAATTTTGGGACCAGCATATATTGTATTATAATTAATAAACGGTTAATGAAGGTGTAACTTATCCTGTAGTTTGTATACTAATCAGATGTTCTAATCAATATTCCCTTTTGGGAAATATGTAAACACCAGTAATGTTCTTTATTTCTAAGCACATTGATCTAATCAGAACTAGCCATTGACTATTATCTAGTCATATTTCATTATCTCAATTCTATTGTTTGGGGTGATAGGTTCTTGACAACGCGAGATTAGTTGTTGCTTAACTTTGAATACATGACAATTTATTAAATACATAGTTCATCTTTTCCCTATAGTCTAGAGCGACGTTTTTACTTGATCATACATTTCTTCTGGTTAACACATTTGAGGTATATAGGTGATACGTAAAAGCGGAGGATTGGATAACGCATTCATTAGTGAACTACACATATTTTATTATATATTCTTGTCATAGAGGAAATTAGTCCTGTTAACCTTTTGAAACCAATATACTATTCAAACATGGCCACGATAACTACATCCACCACTGGAAAAAAAAAAGTAATTTACAAGCAAGACACCGATGGGGTTTTTAGATTGAAAAAGATTCCTACCGATTACAGAGTCAGTGAAAATGAACGTGAAAACAAAAATGCTGCTGAAGATCACTTGAATGAATTGATAGGGTGCACCTATCAAGTTCTGAATTCATCAACTGAAGAACCAAAGAATCCATCACCCACGCCAGATAGCATCCTGATATGTCCAAAGGATACGAAGCATATTTTCCCCGAGTATCAACCCAAGCAAAAGAAGAAGTCGGCCAAAATAGATAACGTCAACACTAGTCATTCCATTAGACTCAAAGTGCCAGATATTAAAATCAGCATGGAATCCTTTGAATCAATGACTGGAATCCATATACCAAGTTTTGCTGCAGGCTGTGCAATAACTTTGGTATTTGTAAGTTCGTCACCAATGATAAGCCATTATACATCAGCAATTTTCAATGTTGTCAAGCTTAGTTTATTTTGGATTATTTTACTTGGTAGCGTGACATGGTACACAGGTGTTATAAAAATTCAGGACTCCGAAGCAATAGGTGTTATTCTAAATAGTGTTAAAGATAAATTTTTCGAAACTGAACGTAACAAGGAGGAGGAAGTAGAGGAAGAAGATATGTGTGATATTAGTGTCCAGGGTGAGTCTGACGACTACAGACGTAAAAACTCAAGTGAAGTCGCTATTCCTAAAGCTGTACCTAGAAGAAGGTCTGCCTCTCCTGTCAAATCTTTACGGACGCAAGCTAACTCTGTTTCACCATTCAAGACTCCTACAACCCCAAAGAAAACATCCAAACAAGATCCAAGGTTCCAAAGCAATCCCGAGTTGGCAGTCGCTGACAATTGTTCTCCTCCAAAGCTTAACAGATTCCATACTTCTGATCCACGGGGTTACCAGAGCAATTCTAAAAAAGGCTTTTCATCGAGTAAGGGTAGACGACTTTCCAACCATTCGTTAGAGTTGACAAAAACCAAGACGAACCAATCAATTCCCAGCATAGAACTGACCGATTCTGCAACTTCTCGTAATTCACAAATTAAACATTACTTGTCCCATCGTGATCATGATGATCCTGAAGAATTACCTTTCATTAACGAGGTCAAACTAATTGGCAGTGAGAATGATTTTGGGGGAGAGTTATCAGAGTTACCTTCATTTAGCCCATCAAATAATGTTAAAAGACTGAGCAGCATCACGAGTAAGCAATCCGTTTTAGGAACTCGGGCCAACTATAATAAATTCTTAGCAAATGTTCAAGGTAATGATGCTGATTAGAGATCTAAAAGCGCTCCTACAAATTAATGAACAGCATAACTGAATAGGATCTCCTTATTTTTCACTACATCATGTTATTATCGATGTATACATAAACTTGTTTTCACTTCCTACTTAGCTTATATAGTAAAAGCTATATATACTATTTTAATCTCAAAATGAAAATTATAGAGGTCGTGTACAATTACACATAGTTCGCTCTGTTAAAAAATTAAAAACATGAATAGACAACCAAAGAAGATAAGTAGCTTAGTTAAATACATTAAACAATGCCTTTATTCAGGGAATCTAGTTTCCTAGTTGTCCATCCAGGGTCACAACATACGATATTCTCATTTGGGTTACAAGACCCTTTGTCACCACCTCAATATAAGATCCCGTCAGTAGTATATCAAGATGTGAACACTAAGGAATATAAATCGAAAAAAAATGAAGATGAAGAATCAACAGAAATACATCCAATCAAAGAGAGTAAGATTGTCGATTTAGATGCATTCAATTACTTATTAAAGATCATATTGCAAAGTGTAATTACGAATAATCCAGTTGTTACTATCAATCAAATTCCATTACTACTTATTACACCTTCATTGTCGTGGTCAAGATCAAACGTTGAATACGTTACAAAGTACGTGATTGAATCTTTAGAATTCACAGCATTCAATATTATAGATTTGTCGATTGCATGTAATTTTGGTGTGGGTTCATCTACAAGCTCATGTGTTGTAAATATTGGACATGAGTCCTGTCAGATAATGCCTGTCATTGGATATCAAAGTATTAAATACGCAGGAGCATACTTAAATGGTATAGGAGGTAATACTATCAATGACGAAATGCAAAAATTATTACCTAACTTATCTGCGAAACAAATCGAAGCATTAAAAACCTCAGGAATTTTTGAGGCGGTAAATGATCACAATACATCATTCTATTCAATTACAGATTTAAACACTGTGGGTGATATCAAGGAAAACGATGATGATTTTGATGTAGCTAGAATGGTTACAGAACGAAATGGTAGTTTACCGAAAACAGACTCTGATACAAATGACGATGAAATGGAAGATAAGCAAGTAGAGAAGCCAAATAGCGAGTTAGAAAAGAACTTCTTCATGGATCCTGACACCAATGAAAAGATATATGTTGGTAAAGAAAGATTTCAGGGAACTTCAAAATTGATTAATCATATGGCCGAAGCTATACACGAAACTTTATCATTAATACCTGACTTAGAAAAAAGACAAGAGTGTTACGACAACTTAATACTTGTCGGTTCTACGTTTAAAATTCCTGGTTTAAAGCAAGCTTTGTTGATTAAACTTACGTCAGAATACCTTGTTAGATCTCCGGGTGAATCTACGGCAAACGAGGAAACGACAGCTATCAACTCTGCTATAGTGGCATATCAACAGGCAGAAGAGCTTAACGAGTCGAATGGCGAATCCAATTTTATATTATCCCAAGTTCCAACATCTATTAAGACAGCAAAGCACCCAGATTATTTCCCTGAATGGAAACTACCGAAGGAAAAAGGTGGCTCATGGGAAGATGTCTATTTTTTAGGTGCAGAAATATATGCTAAGCAAATATTTGGTGGCAATTCTAATCAAGGTGGTGAATTATTCTTGGATGCCGATGGTTATGAAGAAAACGGGCCGCAAGGTATTTGGGATGCAACAATCTGATTCAATTTTATTGACTAGATTCTAATGGATGGTTTCATCGATTATAAAAATTAATTTAGTTGTACGTATAGCTTGTAATATCATTTAGAGATTAGAGTAGTTGATGTAATTGATTTTTATTGTACGCGCGGAAATTCATACGCGTTTAAATATTAAACTAGAAGGAAACATAATAATACCAAGTCTAGTGACAATTAATAGTTCATGGTGTTAAAGCTTTGTGTAAACCAATTGACTAAACAAACCAGACTATCATCTAAGCATTTTATCATCAAACCAAAGTTTAGAATGCCTCAACAACAAAGCTTAGCTCGATTTTTTTCGGTATCTGGTAATTTACCAAAGAATAAAGGTACTGCTGAAAAGCAAGATAAGGCAGAACCAACAGATCAACCAACATCAGAAATAAAACGGAAATCACCATCGCCTATATCAGAAGTTGCGGAAAAAAAACTCAAAGTAGAAAATATAGATACAGGGGATACAGATCCTAGTGAAGTAAGCGAAGAAGATACTAAGGCCCAGGAACTAAGTGACGCTTCTAAATTGATAAAGTTATCTGAAAAAGAACAAAAAAAGCATTCATACATTGATATATCACTGAAGATAAATTATTCTGAATTAACAGAACTATTTGAAAAAATTGAACAAGAGTCTTCCAGATTGAAAATTACTGCCCTTATTTCTCAATTCTATCTAGAAATATTGGAACACTCAACATCAGACAAATTAGTAAAAATAATCTATTTGTGCATTAATAGATTAGGACCTGACTATGAACCAGATCTTGAATTGGGTTTAGGGGAGACTTTACTCATAAAGGCGATTAGTGAGTGTTATGGTAGACCACCAAGCAAAATTAAGAAGGACTATCAAGAAGTTGGTGATTTAGGGATAGTAGCTCAAAAATCGAGGTCGGGTCAACCAACTATGTTTAAACCAATAAGATTAGATATTGTTACTGTATTCGATAATTTAACAAAAATTGCAAAATCTACCGGTAAGGATTCCCAGTCTAAGAAAATCTCAACAATTAACAAGATGCTAACAGCATGTGACATGAAAAGTAATGAAGCCAAATTCTTAATTAGATCTTTAGAGGGTAAGTTACGAATAGGGCTAGCTGAGAAGACGGTACTCATTGGCTTGGCCCAGGCATTTGTGAACTATGAAAACAAGAATAAGAAGATTTCTCCCGAGAGATTATCTCAAGCTGAAGATATAATCCGTGAAGCTTTCTCTCGAATTCCTAATTATGAGATAATTATTAAGAAAGCCTACGAATGTGGTATTTTGAATTTATTAGATCATTGTATATTGACTCCTGGTATTCCATTAAAGCCTATGTTAGCCAAGCCAACCAAATCTATTACGGAAATATTAGATAGATTTCAGGGTGAAGAATTTACTTGTGAATATAAGTACGATGGTGAACGAGCACAAGTTCACTTATTACCGACTGGTGAAGTCAGGATTTATTCTAGAAATTCCGAAGATATGTCTCAAAGATATCCAGATTTAATTTCTATTATCAAGGACTTTCTCAAAACTCAGGATAGTTCGTTAAAACACTCAATGGTTATGGATTGTGAAGCTGTCGCATGGGACAGGGAAGCGAACAAGATTTTACCGTTCCAAGTTTTATCCACCAGAAAACGTAAGGATGTTGAAGAAAAGGATATTAAAGTTCATATTTGTTTATTTGCCTTTGATCTATTGTATTATAATGATAAACCATTGATCACAACATCCTTGGCCGAAAGACGAAAAGTCATGTTTGAAAACTTGCGTCCAATCGAAGGAAAGTTTCAATTTGCGACGTTTAGAAACACTTCAAATTTGGATGAATTACAATATTTCTTGGATCAATCTGTTAAAGATTCATGTGAGGGATTAATGGTTAAGATGATGAATGGTATTGATTCGTATTATGAGCCCTCCAAGAGATCAAGAAATTGGTTGAAATTGAAGAAGGATTATTTAGCAGGAGTTGGAGACTCATTAGATTTAGTGGTCATTGGTGCATACATTGGTAAAGGTAAAAGAACAGGCTCTTATGGAGGATTTTTATTGGCGTCATATAATCAAGACAGTGGTGAATATGAAACTACGTGTAAGATTGGTACAGGCTTTTCTGATGAAGATTTGGCATATATTCATGCTAGATTAAAACCTACAGAAATCCAAAGAGCGAAACCTTACTACGTATATGATACAACTAATTCAAATGCTGTACCGGATGTCTGGTTTGAGCCTACAACAATATTTGAAGTATTGACTGCAGATTTATCCTTGAGTCCAATCTATAAGGCAGCACATCAACAATACGGCAAAGGCATTTCTTTACGATTTCCAAGATTTTTAAGAATTAGGGATGACAAGGGAACGGAAGATGCTACTAGTTCTACCGACATTTCCGAATTTTACGAAAGACAAGCGAACTTGAATTGAAGAAATAAATATTAATTCAACTATTTAAAATCCATGTACATATAAATGAGTCAATCAAATATATAATATCTTTGAATCAAAATTAATGCCGAAAATAGGAATATTGATCAGACACCGGAAGCCTTATCTCTACTCTCTCTGATTTTGTACTTAATTTTATCGCTTAATTTTGATTTTTGTTGATGAGTTGATTTGAGATCACCAAAATTCAATTCAATATGCGAATTCGAATCATTTCTTGAAACGCTTGGCTTACCGGCTGGCGAGTTATGTAGTTTGAAATTAAAATCGTCAGCAATTGATGCTGACAGGTGTGCCACTGATTGTTGATCGATTGTAATATCTGGATTCTTAGCATTCATATGCAAATGATAATCAGAAAACATCGGGATATTGGTTAATGAATTGTCGGAATTCATTAAGGAAATACCGTCAGAGACTGAAGAAGAATGTTTGTCTTCTAACGATAATCCACTAATTGAATCAGTATTATCATCTTTTCTTTCAGATTTTCTTGCAGCTTTCCGATTCTTCATTCTTCTCTTTCTCACTTCCTGAGTTTTCCGTTCTTCTTCTTCGTCACTATCTACGTAACCCACCGAGTCGGAAATTTTTAAATGATCCTTCAATTTTAATAAATTAAAGTCATTGGGAAATAAATCAGGTCCGAAGTGATTAACTAAATAGGTAATCTCCTCCGATAACTCGTTCCTTAACTTCTTTAAATCCTTAATAGAAGACCCTGACATGATCGATAAATATAACGGACGAATAGATTTAAAAATATCCATACCTTGTTCACCAGTAAGCAATGCCGAATAAGTAACTAAGACTCCAAGCATGTATAATATGAACCAAACAAAAACTAAATTGATATTCCAGTTTTCAAAAGTTTTATATTTGTTACAATACCATGTGCCAATGGACGCATAAAAACTGTAAACCAAGGGAGCAATACCCATACTAATTAAAATCTTCCAGGTTGCCACCACATCATTGGCCTTGATTTTAACTGTAGAGTTAGCCAAGGCTGTTTTTGCTTTCCGCTTGGAATACCACTTAGTACATATGAAAACAGGTGAGAATAAAGTTGCACCAGGTAAGGCCAACAACATCAAGAAGAATAGCTTTAGAATTCTAAATAATAGAACAGGCAAAACTCTCAATTTATGAGATTCATCGCATGCTTCAACATGATGATCCGGTAAATATAACTGTTTTAATTTATCGTTATAAATGATGATCTTCTCTTTAACTTCCTTGATCTGTTCTTGGTTCTTAAATGTTTGGTAACCGAGAACCAACCTCCTATTCATTTCAACGACCAACGGTAATGGCAAAAATTGAACAAAGTTTCCAGCATATAATCTTCTAGCTGCTTGCACAACCATAAGTGTCTCATAGTCTTCGCAAGTGACAGTCACTGCTTTCAAACCAGTAGTGATAAGGTCCAATAGTTCCTTAACCGATTCACGATTAGTTTCAGCATTCAGATACTTCTTCACTAATTCCTTGGGGATATCAATTGGATGGCCAAATTCGATAACAGCTCGTGATCTAAATTTGTGGGCATTGAAATAGTTCATGCCGCATGGAACAATTTTCACGTTACAATCTGGATTGTACTCCATGGCACCCAACGCCATAATTGCCACACCAGCCTTAAGTGGCAACAAGTCAGTTCTGTCGTGTGATCCGCCTTCCGGGAAGATGCCGATACAGTTTCCTAACGATAAATGTCTAAACACAATCTGATACACCTTCTTCTGGTCAATTCTATCAGCCAGCTTGAAAGACGTTCCATTCTTAAGCAACGTTGTAATCTGCTCCGTGCGCTTGAACTCCTTTCTGATAATTAATTCCGTGTCAGAAATAATCTCCAGGATTTCTGAAGCTCCTAACGACTGAGGTAAAGCCAATATACCCCGGACTGCACACTCCAGCAAGAACTTGGTATTCTTACCTGTCACGAGACATGGATCCTGGTCGATATCAATGAATATTTTACCCGTACCTTTCTTCAAGTTATCCTGTGGACGCATCACTGGAATAGAGAACTGACATCTAGACAAAAATCCAATTATTCGCTGCTTGTACGACTTAGCAGCGATCAAAAACGACACCCTCCGTTGTGCCTCCTTCCTTACTTGTCCCATCAAAATAATCGGATCCACAAACTGGTTGGCGTGTGGTGCTGCAACGAAAATCACCGGTCCCTGACGTGGGAGTCTGAAGGCCCCTCTGGGACGTATCTCTCTGAAAAAACAATCACATACCACCGAAAACATCCATAACACCAAATCAAAGATCACCAACCGGTACCATTGTCGTTGTCTGTGTTCGAAATCTTCCATTTCCTTGTTTCGAATATGACTGTCTCCACTGCTGCTTCCCTTTCTCGTCCGGGCGACCCCCTCCACATTCTTACCAATGTCCTTATTCACGTCGACTTTACCATACGTCTGGCCATTGCTTTCCACTAACACATCTTCGGTTCCAACTGTACCTGTGTGTGCTTCAGTCATCGTAAGCAGTCAATGTTTGCTGTTCAAATGTGTTTTTGTCCAAATGTCGAAGCTAAACTACCGGTTTTCCACATTAAGGAATTGAAAACCTAGTAAATCTGCCATTTTTCACCGGGTCCGCCCTATTCCTTCCCCCTCCTCCGCTCCTCATCGCGCAAGGAAGACATCCATACCTAACATCCATACATTCGAGTAACCAGACTGGTAACAACTAAGGATGCGGGTTCGACTCTTGCACGCGCGCGAATCCTACCATTCAACATCCACGCACCACAAGACTCTTCCCTAGAACCCTTGGTCCGCGGATATTATATCCGCGTAAACCTCGGTAGCACTCAAAACTCTCCCAAATTGCTTGTTGAAGCGATTGTGGTACTCTAAAGTTACCGACAATTGTGGAACATCTTTCCCCATATTCCAAGGTTGTGTAATGTAGATCCGTACTATACCGTCAATTTTCTACCATTGACTCACAATATTTCCATATTATCCATAATCTCTACCCTATCCATTTCGTTTCGTATATCCTATGTATTGTCTATCCAAGTTTCTGCTCTATAAGAATTAAGAAATGGAGAGCTAATTAAGTTTCAAACCTAGCTAGTAGCTTCCTCGGTTATACAAGGCATTAGTCCGGGGAAGGAGGCCTCAATTGTAGTTTTTCAACCGGTGTCAAGTTTATCTTCACAAGCCGAGCTCAACCCCGCAAATGGTTTAAATATAAAGAAGACGAATTGCTGCTGAAAATTAATTTTAGGAAATTGTAGCATTATATTAATTGAATTGGTCGGCAAGCTAGTTAACAATTCATTTTATTATAGGTTAGATAAGAAAAATGTCAGATATATCATTTAAAGATAAGGTTGTTGTCGTTACCGGTGCCGGAGGTGGACTTGGTAAGCACTACTGTTTAGAATACGCTAAGAGAGGAGCCAAGGTCGTTGTGAACGATTTAGGTGGATCTCTTAAAGGAGATGGTGGTAATGCCAATGCGGCCGACGAAGTGGTTGACGAAATTAAAAAGGCAGGTGGTATTGCAGTTGCAGATTACAACAACGTGTTGGAGGGTGCAAAGATTGTTGAAACCGCGGTCAAGAACTTCGGTACTGTGCATGTCATCGTCAACAACGCCGGTATTTTAAGAGATGCGTCGTTCAAGAAGATGCAAGAAAAGGACTTCAAGTTGGTGGTTGATGTACATCTTAACGGTGCCTACAAGGTGACCCAAGCTGCATGGCCATACTTCAGAAAGCAAGGGTACGGTAGAGTTCTTAACACTTGTTCTCCAGCTGGTTTATACGGTAACTTTGGTCAAGCGAATTACTCGGCTGCCAAGTTAGGTTTAGCCTCATTTGCTGAAACATTGGCTAGGGAAGGTGAAAAATACAACATCAAGGCCAACACCATTGCACCACTTGCTAGATCAAGAATGACTGAGTCTATTTTACCACCACCTATTTTGGAACAATTATCTCCAGCCAAGGTTGCACCTTTGGTATTGTACTTGACGTCTGATACCAACGAATTAAATGGTCAAATCTTTGAAGTTGCAGCTGGTTTCTTCGCACAAATTAGATGGGAAAGATCTGGAGGTGTTCTTTTCAAGCCTGACGAAACCTTTACTGCGGAAGCTGTTGCCAAAAGATTCGACGAAATCATGAACTTCGATGACTCCAAGAAGCCAGCTTTGTTAAAGAACCAACACCCAGATATGTTGAACGATTACAAGTCATTGATAGATGCGGCTATCCAATTACCAGCTAATGACTTATCTGGTGCTCCAAAGGTCTCCTTAAAGGGTAAGGTTGTCTTAATTACCGGTGCTGGTGCTGGTTTAGGAAGAGACTACGCCTTATGGTTCGCCAAGTATGGTGCCAAGGTCGTTGTCAACGATTTTAAGGATCCTTCTAAAGTGGTCAATGAAATTATTAAGAACGGTGGTGAAGCCCATGGTGACAAACACGATGTTGCTTCTGAATCTGAAGCCATTATTAATAATGTGGTCAACAAGTATGGAACTATTGACATTTTAGTTAACAATGCTGGTGTCTTGAGAGACAGGTCATTCGCTAAGATGTCCGACGCTGACTGGGAAATTGTCCAAAAGGTCCACTTATTTGGTACCTTCAATTTAACAAGATTAGCATGGCCACATTTCTTGAAACAAAGCTCTGGTAGAGTTGTTAATATCACATCAACTTCTGGTATCTATGGTAACTTTGGACAATCTAACTACGCCTCTGCCAAGGCTGCTATTATTTCTCTCTCTAGGACCCTTGCTATCGAAGGTGCCAAATCTAATATTAAGGTTAACGTTGTCGCTCCACATGCTGAAACTGCCATGACGTTAACTATCTTCAGAGACGAAGATAAGAATTTGTACCACCCAGACCAAGTTGCGCCATTATTGGTTTACTTAGCATCTGATGATGTTCCAGTTACCGGTGAATTATTCGAAGTCGGTGGTGGTTGGATCGGTAACACAAGGTGGCAAAGAGCTAAGGGTGCTGTTTCAAAGGATGAACACACTCAGCCTGAATTCGTTAGAAATAATATCAAGAGTATTACCGACTTTTCAAGTGGTACTTTCAACCCAAAGAGTACTCAAGATTCCTCGATGGCCATCCTCAGTGCCGTTGGTGATGATGGTGATGAGGATGACGATAGTGACGAAGAAGATGATCCAAGTGAAAGAATTTACCATTACAGTGACAAAGAAGTCATCTTATATAACATTGGTATTGGTGCCAACTCTCACGAATTGAAATATGTCTATGAAAACGACAGTGATTTCCAAGTTATTCCAACATTCGGACACCTTTGCACTTTCTTATCAGGTAAGTCTTCATTCGCTTTTGCAAAATTATTGAAGAACTTCAACCCAATGTACTTATTACATGGTGAACATTACTTGAAAATTGAAAAGTTCCCAATTCCTACTGAAGCAACTATTAAGACTGAATTTAAACCATTGGCTGTTACCCAAAAGGGTACTAATACAGTTATCGTTGATGGTATGACTTCTGTTGATGCTAGTACTGGCGAGCCACTTTTCACAAATGAAGCAACTTACTTTATCAGAAAATGTCAAGGTGAAACCAAGGTCCACGGTGACAGAAGAGCATTCGCTACCAAACCATTCAATGCCCCTAAATCAAACCCAGACTTCACTACCGAAGTTAAGATCAGTGAACACCAAGCTGCATTATACAGATTGAGTGGTGATAGGAATCCTTTACATCTTGATCCAGAATTTGCTAAGGGTGCTAACTTCGACAAGCCAATTTTACACGGTATGTGTACGTATGGTATGTCAGCGAAGGCTTTGTTAGACAAGTTTGGTCCATTCAATGAAATTAAGGGTAGATTTACTGGTATTGTTTTCCCAGGTGAAACTCTTAAGGTTCTTGCCTGGAAGCAAGGAGATACTGTTATCTTCCAGGTTCACGTTGTTGAAAGAAAAACCATTGCTATTAACAATGCGGCTATTAAGTTAATTAGCGATAAGGCCAAAATCTAAACTCGTTTCATTTTTGTCGTATTTATCTTACAATCATGGTTGATTTTTTTATAAAATCAAATATATGTTTCATGATAAACTTAGTTTATTAATGTACCAGTATATGAATATATGTATACTAATTAATTAAAAAATAGTAGAGTTGAGTGCAAGTATGACCTAATGAATGGTTGTGTTAATTAAACGGGCTTTTCTGAATAAAGTCAGATATCTTATTATTCAACTTTATTTCTGTAAGTGTCCTATCATTATCCCTTATTTCCTCTTCGTCCTCTTCTTCCACTTCATCAATGTCTAAATCTAAGAATGTATGCATACCTCCCCCGAAAGATAAGAGTGAGCCTGATCTCCTTCTAGGGTGAAGGTGCCTTTTAGCTGAACTTGGTACTGAAAAATCAACAGGACTATCATTAATCGGGTCAATAATAGATAAAGCACTTTTCGATGATTCTATAGTTGAAATTGGGGTCGCGGTTGATAAGGGAGAATTTATTATAGGTGATGAGGCAGCTGCAGTTGCACTGTTAATATTTGATAAAGATGAGCCGCTTGAATGCTTTGTATTCGTGTTAATCCGAGTTAGATTACGCGATGTCTTGTTTTTCAGAGTAGACGAAAGTGGAAATTTGAAAGATGAATTAGGTAAGTTCTTCGAGTTTTGATATACAATAGTCGTATCTGATGTAGTAGATGAGTTATTACTACCACATGACGTTATATCTCTTTGTTGCGTCGGTAATTGAGGAGCTGGACCAGATGGCTTTCTAATTAATGGATTTATGGATGGTCTGCTCGTAGTCAGGTGATTATATGAATTATTATTTGAGTTATTCTTCAAATAGCTGGTCAAATTATTTGACTTTGGTTCAAAGAACTCTGGCACTTCACCCACAGGTGATGAATAGGAATCTGTTAATGAATCAGTTGATGAAAATGCAATATCTGAACATATGGATGATGATGATGAATTAATCGAAATGGATGAAGATGAAAAATTAGATGAATTTGAGAATGATTTTTGATGGCCCAGTTTGAATAAAGCTGGTGGAGGTTGAAAATCGTCATCAAATACGCGATTACTCATAATATTAGGGCTATCAACTGGAGATGAATTAAATATTGACGGAGTATATGCAAACGTTGAAGCTCTCGTTAATCTGTTGTCCAGCGTACAGTTATTACTGGGTATGACAGTTTCACTGTCACTATCGTTATTGCTCAAGTTGAATTTCGAAGTTGACCTCTGCATCTTCAAAATTTTCAAGTTTTCCGCATGTGAAGTAATAGTAGTTGAGGAATTTGACCTATTATGAGTATTTGAAAAAGAATCATTACCTAAGAAATGGTTATAAGATTTAGCTCGTGGTAATTTTTTAGCTTGCCTTACTTTACCCATCTCCATCGCACATGTTTTTTGATAGTTGACATCCTTCATTTCAACATAAGTCTGAGGGTGACAATAAGACTTGTATTTGTCATAAAATTTCTTATAACCACCTTCTAGTATTACTATATCAGGGTAAGTTAATCTTGGATAATTATTGCTATTCAAAATTCGATCACATTTCCTAAGATGAGACGCCATGGTAGGACTCCTAAATATACTAAATTCACAATGAAAAATATAAAGTTGTTTCTTCGAATTCGAGTCGTAGGTCTTGTCTTTAATAAATTTTTCTTCCAAGCTTTGTTGTGATGTGATATTCACGGCATCAATTATATGTCCACCGTCATATTCATAGTTAAATCTACAATCAATTATAATATATTCATCGAATTCTCCCTGATGATCTCCTTTTAAAATTTTAAATAATTCATCTTCATTAATCCTTGGTAATAAATCGTTATCAATTTTAAATGTGTTGATCGACGTTTTGGATAAATGAGAGTTGTCTTCCATATTATATGTTTCCTTTTCTTTGCTGGTTTGACACATCGAATGAATTCTGCGAATACTTTTGTTTCTAGAAACTGCTTGAGTTGGCGATCCCCCGATGTCTAATTCATTGTCTATGTCATCATTCAAATCATTGTGGTATTTAGGAGACAATTCATCTTCCTGAGATAAATTTTCTCCTTGTTCCGAGTTGGATGATTTGGTTACCAGAGTCATTGATCTGGTTAAACTTTTCTTGGATGAAGACAATTTCTTCTTCATGCTAGCAAATTCAAGGTTATTCATAAAATTGCTCAAATTTCTGAACGGTTTCCTATTAACTAATGGGGATGTGAATTCACGGCCCTCTTCATCCTCCTTCTTATGTTCACCGTTGATTTGAAGTTGTCTGAACCCATTGCCTTTCAAATTAAAGTATTCTGATGCCTCTATAGGCTGTGTGTTTGATGGTGATTCGAAGTAACTACTTAGTGGCCGGTCCCTTTTAGTCGTGCTTTTGGTATTCATAAATCTTGCTTTTCTATTAGTACTCGTATGATGATTCAAGCCAGTTGGATTATCACTTATCATATCATCGCCACCATTAATCATGATATTAGTATAACAAGATCAATAGAATATATATTTGAATTCCAATTTTCTTCTAAAACGATTTATGTCCGATTAATGATCAAACAATAATTTAATATGCGTAACCCACCTATGTAAATCAATATTGCAATCGGGATATAATAGATCGCTCACGATATATTTTCGGCAAATGAATCAGAATAGTACAATATATGCTTGTGGCCACGTTCAATGCGTTCACAATACCGGATGAGATTGATTTGTGTTATAACACTTGAATTCCTATTGTCGTTCTCTTCACTAATCGCTAATAAGACTCAACTTTAAAACTAATTTTGTCTGCTACTGATGGTTCATATGAAACTTATGAATGCTTTACAATAGAAGCTTATGCAAGTATTAATACTGGTAGCTGCAATGCTTTGCAAAAAGAGCTTCGATTCTCCTTCTTTTACTACAGCAATTAAAAGAATTCGCGTTCTGTGTTTGTTTTTGTTTACAAATGTTTTCCATTAGGAAAGTTGTATACAAATTACCACTAGAATGCAAGACTTTATTCCTGATTTTCAAATGGAAACAGGAAATGTTTTATTATTGAACCAGTAATTCTATTACATGTTCGCCTATATGTAGAGACAACATTAAATATGTGATTTTATAAAAAATATTACTACTTTCTTGTGTGGCTTGTGCATAATGAATCGGGTTAATGTCATCTACAGTTAGGGCAAATAAATATAATCATGTGTCTTGTTGCTATGTACATATTTATAATTTATCTAGGAAGTCTGACATGGTTGAATAATGCCTTATGTCAGATTGTTCGTCATCTTGGAAAATTAACGTCTCATTCATGTCTTCATTAGAATCTTCATCTGTAAAACTATGTTGGTTATTATTAGAAACTTTATTATTATGTTTAGAGTATTCGCCGATGCCAGGGTCCTTCACTGAATACACCGAATACGTATCGTCAGTCAAATATGCATTAAGGTTTAAGGAGGAATTAGAACTCGTAATCCGGCTTAGTCCGCCCGACCTCACAGACGAAATCGAATTCTTACGAGAGCATGTTGATGAGGGGGATTGGTTGGTATTAGGCGACGTGCTGGTACTACCAAAAAGAGGTGGGGGTTCCATAAGATCGTCGTAGACAGCTAATTTCTTGTCATTGCCTTTTGGTATGTACGACGAAGGGTTCGATAACGAGCTTATTGTATGGGTCTTTTTATTAGGACTAACCGAATCTTTATTCTTATTTCTTGCAAAGAATCTCTTTGACGGACTGAACATTGATTTGATGGATGATGGCGAATCAGCGCCGATAGTAACTGTAGTGCCATTGGGCGAATTAGGCGATAAAGGTGATTGGAAGACGCTAGGCGATGATGACGTCGATCTCGATTTATATGATTGAAAAAGTGGCTGTCCTAGCTGTAAAGGAGATGGAGCTTTCTTATTTGGACGTTTCGGGTTTTTATCTTCGTTTGATAAGAATTCTGAACTTAATATATTATTCTGCTTCCCTTTAATTGCTGAGATATTCTGCTTGTTTTCTATCTGTAAGTCATTTTGCTTTGTCTCTATTGAATCTAATATATTTGTCGTATCGACTTCAGTATTTTCTTCATAAGAGCCCATCGAAGATGAATCGTCAAAATATGAATCAAGCAAGTCGTCCACTGGTTCAAGTTCATTAATATTTGGTTCTTTTCCTCCCATAGGGATCGTTGTCGATACTGGCGATTCCGGTTTATTCATAAAAATCCTCTTTATCTTCGTCGTTAGGCTTCCATCCTGTCGTATAATCTGGCGATTGAAATCAAGAAATATGTCTTGTTCATCTGGAGTTATATCAAACAAAGTAAACCCATGGTGCTTTACTTTATCAAGTGTAATTCTTTTAGTTGGATCTTTCGTCAACAATTTCTCTATCAAGTCCTTTAGTAACCTTAATTCTTTCATGTCATTCTTTGTTGTGTGATTGGTACCCTTAATCTTAGGAAATTTTAGATCATTATTTACGATATTTTTAAATAGTCCAAATTCGTTAAAGCCATTAAATGGTAAATCATTAAAAATAAGACAATACAATACTACTCCTAAGGACCATAAATCAATTCTTGCATCTATTTTATTTTTTGCTTTAAAGTTGTCGTTAATCATTGAAAGTCGATTATTAACAAACTGGCATAACTCAGGAGCAAAAAACGCTGGTGTTCCCATGCTTTTGCCTAATTCTTTATCGTCATTTGCATTATTCTCTAAAATTAAACTAACACCAAAATCAGATATCTTAATGGTTTTATCCTCACTGATTAATAAATTCGATGGTTTTAAATCTCGATGAATAATTTTTTTATAATCGTGAAGATATTCCAATCCATTTATCACATCCCTAAGGATTTTGTTAAGAGTTATACCATCTTTCTTGTTGTATTTTTCATTATAATGGTTATATTTTTTCCAGTCGATTTCTCCAAACGGGCAATATTCTAAAACTAACAATATTTTATCATATTTAAGATCATCTATTACTTGATATAACTTCACCACATTAGGATGGTTGCATTCCTTCATAATCTGTATTTCTCTTTTTATCTTAGTTGTATGGCTTAGGTATGTTTTAGTAATCAATCTCGTCTTATCAAGTCTGTTAATAGTCTTGATAGCAACGGTTGCACAATTTTTCTTAACATTTTGCAGTCCTATATTCTCAGCTAGCAAAACCTTGCCAAATTGTCCTTGTCCTATCTTCGTTATTATACAGTATGTCTTATTGATGACCTTCCTATTAGACTTGGGATCATTTTCGAAAGTTAGCGTTGATATATCCATTGAAATCCAAAGTCGTTTATTTTTATTTCACAGAACTAAATTTATAACTTGTTAATTGTATTCATTGAATATGTCGGTCAATTCAAATACTTGTTATTTCGAATTTCTCTAAATGTGATGAGTGTTATAGCGATCTTGTAATCAAATTACCAAGTTAGCTTAAAAGGCTTTAGCGACTCACGTAATCTAAGGGCGCGAAAGTTTGAATTTTCCCGTGAGTTGGATTTTAACAGTCTTTTACATTTACTAATAATTTATTATTTATGTTGCTATTATTACAAATATCTAATTAGATTAAGTTATTATACACCGTTTAATTTCGTTAGCTAGTTAACCATTTCTCGATTCCTTGCTTCATCTTTAATATCTTTCATAATTCTTGTCTCCTTATCATCATTTTGGGAATTCAATTCTTTTATTATATCTTCTTCCTCTTCGGTAAGGCCCGTTATATCTGGAGGAATTTCTTGCATTTGAACTGACGGAGCATGTGTAAGGAACCTTAGTTGCTCCAACACCTCTTGCTTAACACTCTCCAAGTACTTCTTAGAGTTCTTATTGTCTATCCTGCCGTCTAATTGAGGATGCAAGGAATAGTCTGGTCCAAACCAATCATGTGTCGGTAAGTAATTAGGAATGGTATGGTCCAAAGTAACGTCATTCAAGACGGATGTTTCATAACACCATAATCTTGAGACATTTCTTGGAGTATATCCACCACCTCCCAATACAAGCATGGGTATTCCAAACGACTTGATGTATTTGACACATTCACCATGTGCCCTGATATTCAAATTAAAGCACCCTAATCTATCGTACCCTAGAGAATCAGCCCCACATTGTTGTACTATACATGTAGGTTGAAACTTCGTTATCAAAGGCTCCATAATCAGCTTAAACAATCTTATGTATGAATCATCATCGATTCCATCCTTTAACGGAACATTCACCGCATAGTTTTGTCCTTTTCCAAGTCCTGTTTCATCAACTGAACCAGTACCAGGAAAAAACTCACCATTATATTTGTGAAACGAAACCGTCATTACTCGATCAGTAAGATAAAATGCCTCTTGGACACCGTCCCCGTGATGCAAATCAATATCAATATACATTACTCTGGGGTGTACTCGTAAAAGATTTATAATACTCAACACAATATCATTGACGTAGCAAAAACCACTTGGTTCAAACTTCTTAGCGTGATGCAAACCACCAGACCAGTTTATTGCTATATCTGACATACCGCTGATTAATTTCCTCAGAGCGTCTAATGATGCTCCAGCATATATCGAAGAATAATCATATATTCCATCAAAAACAGGACAATCATCCCCAATATTAAATTGAGCTAATTTCTGGTCGCTCATTTTTGATGTTTTCTCTGGAGTTATTGTCTGTAAAAAATCTATGTAGTCTTCTGCATGAAACTCTAATAGTTCTTCTCTTGTTGCTCGACGAGGAGTATATAAATCCATCCGCTCATATAATTTATACGATATAACTAAATGATCTGTAAGCATTAGTCTGAATGGTTTCATCGGATGATGAGGTCCAAAGTGGTATTGGCTCACCTGTGGATTATAATGATATGAAACATTGGGAAGGTTTGATATTGAATTTGCCAAATATAAGGAAGTGTTCTCTTGTGTTTTCTTGTCTTTTGTGAATGTTGGACTCTCTTCAAGAGTTATAGACATATTGCACTATACTACTACTACTACTTTTAGTATGTAATAGCTTTAAATTGCATAACTTTCAATGAATATAGAGCTTATTGTAGAAAAAACATATAATTTTTACACGACATTTAGTTAGAATTATGTCGGCTTTTAGGCGACATTTATTTAGCTATATTGCCACTCAAGACCATTTTGATATCCATTTAGTATCTGTAAATCAAATTGACTTTAGACGTTTATAAAGAAATTCACTAATAGATATATATATATATTAGGAATATTCAATATGTCAGGTAAGTAGAACGATTTGTTGTATAAATGATTCTAGATGAATTATGTACTAACTGAGCTAAAATAGGTTCTGCAGGTTTTGATAGACATATTACCATTTTTTCACCAGAAGGAAGATTATATCAAGTAGAATATGCATTTAAAGCCATCAATTCATCCAACATTACTTCACTTGGTGTAACAGGTGAAGATTCTGCGGTCATTATCTCCCAAAAGAAGATTCCAGATAAATTATTAGATCCAGAGACTGTGTCCTATATTTTCAAAATCACTCCTTCGATTGGATTGGTTGCCACTGGCTCAATCGCAGATGCTAGAGCACAAGCATTGAGGGCACGTTCTGAGGCAGCCGAATTTCGCTATAAATATGGATATGAGATGCCTGTTGGAAGCTTGGCTAAAAGAATGGCCAATTTATCCCAATTGTATACTCAGAGAGCGTATATGAGGCCATTAGGTGTTGCATTGACCTTTTGCCAAGTTGACTTTGAAGATGAGAATAGGGGACCACAAATCTTTAAGTGTGATCCTGCTGGCTATTATACTGGTGTTAAAGCTGTCGCTACTGGGCCAAAACAACAAGAAGCAACTACTTATTTAGAAAAGAAATTCAAGAAGATAGAACATGTGAAAGGTAATTGGAAAGATACAGTTGAATTTGCTATTACTGCATTAAGTTCAGTATTAGGTACTGATTTTAGAAAAAATGATATTGAAGTTGGAGTTGCTACTGAAAAAGGATTCGGCATTTTAAGTCCTGAAGAAATAGATGAAAGATTGGTCACTATTGCGGAACAAGACTAGCTTCCGATTTAATTAATTAATCATGTAGTATTGCTTTAATGTTTACTTAAATTTTGTTACGAATAGATATATTTTATGTTTATTTATCCTTGTAAAATACATTTGTCTAAAAACATGAATCAAAACTATCTTTTTTGTAATATGGAATTGGCGACATCTTACTGTAAATTTTTCATCCTTATATGTTGATGAAAACTGAGATTCTACCAGACGTAAGGAATAAACAAGTAAGGACATGCCTCTATGTATTTATCCCAGTCGGCACCATATTTCTTCTCACATTTTCTGGTATCTCTAATTGCTCTATGAACCAAAACAATTAAAAAGAAACATGGGAAAAACCACGGGAAAGGTGATGCGAACCCACAAATTAAGCCCCAGGTAAGGGATTGGGTGTAATCCGCAGTGTAATGCATTTTACGAGCATACACATACCAACCATCAGTAAGTAAATACGAACCATTCGCGCATTTGATGTACTTTGGATTCTCTAAATCTGAATAAGGCAAATATGGGAACGTCTTACGAATAGAAGTATTACCTGCCATTTGTCTTCTGAAACTATTCTTTTGACGGTTGCCAGTGTCGAAAAAGTAGTACGCAACTAATAACGTGATATAAATGGCAACATTGTATCCAGTTGACCATTGATATTCTTTTGGATCATTATAAGCTAAGAATAAAGTACAGTGGCAGTAGGTAAATGGTACACCCGCAATATTCCAGAAAAGTAACATAAAACCGAACTTTTCGTAAGCCATATCCCAGGTTGGAACGATTAATTCTTCACCTTTTGCACAAGCATTAGCGTATAACCAGTGAGCTAATAATACAAAAAAGGCTTGTGGAGAAACATAGCCATATTCCTCAATTTGTTTTAAATTCAACGCCAAGGACAAAAAAAATAAAATGAACCATGGAATTCTGACTTCAAAAAACATCTTGAAATCTAAATACTTACCAAGTCTAGGATTTAATGGTGCACCCATAAAAATGTCATAAATTGCATTTCCAGTCATACGATGATAATCACCAGTAACATGAATGCATACTAAGTACAAAGCTACTGGTAGAATTAAACCATATACAATAGCTGTTGTCATGATTTCACCAAAATGAG
This sequence comes from Debaryomyces coudertii, assembly GCA_030564605.1. NCBI lineage: Eukaryota > Fungi > Ascomycota > Pichiomycetes > Serinales > Debaryomycetaceae > Debaryomyces > Debaryomyces coudertii. The sequence goes on from JAKTYF010000001.1 coordinate 349,063, forward strand.
TTAAAATATAGGTCAATCTGAAAAGTCCCGTAAAATGCAATACAAGTGCAATAGCAACTGATGTATAAAATGACCAAACAGCATTACAGTAGTATGGCAATTGTTTATTATCCATATGAGCCAATGGCTGACCCTTGGTCCAAATACCAGGTAATGTCAAATAAAACGTAGCTTGCACTAATATAAACAAAGTAAAAATAAACCATGACTTAAATGATGGGATCCCGTACTGGACAAAATACTGATATAATTCTCCCGAAACAAATTCTTTCCATGATTGATGCTCAGCTGGCCAGGCAGGTTTGCCATCGTAGAATTCAGCGCTAATCCACATATAGTACATCAAAAGTGGAAATCCTACCATCATACCAAGCGCACCTGCTGGTCCACCAAATTCCCATTCAATTTCATTCTTTGGGATATAACCTCTCCGAACTTCTGATCTTTCTTCTACCAAAGGGGTAGTTTCTGCATCATTAGACATTTTGAAATAGTTAAATTTATTATTAATAACTCAAAAAAAGGATGGAAGACAACAAACCTTTTTGGGAGTTCAATTGTTTTTATATTTGCTAATCAGTTCAAACACGCGCGAAATACCGAAAATCCTGAACGATTAAACGAGTACTTTTCACACGGTCGTACAGTGTACGATATACGAGGATACTTAAACAATATGTAGCTTTAAAAAAGTCTTAGTCTTTTCTTAATGCATTGATCTCTTGAGGAAAATGTTTCAAAGATGGACTCATTAATTCACTTTAATACATACCCACAACAAAACTACTTCTATCTCTATAGCTTTATAACAACTCTCAACTCTCAACTCTCGTATTTCATTCATCTTATTGAGTATTCATATTAAGTACATGCAACAATTAAAGTTATTAGTCTAATATTCAAGTAATATTTATAATATTAATAATGAGAGTTATATACAAATATAATATAATGTAAACAAAATATGAAGATTAAAAGTTAATGTACAAACTAAAATACAATTTGTTCTCTTCTATTTCTTTTAGTGATTTGAAATTATTTATAAGATGTTTTGAATCTTAATCATAATTCTTCTGCCATGAGGTGTATTCTTAATATTTGGTAATAGTGGTTGTAATGCTTGAGATAACTTACCTAAATCTCTGGAATTAGCAACATCTAAACTTGTTTGAAGAACATAATTGCCGAACGCATCATTCAACATTTCACTGAATCTGTCTGTATTCAATAAAAGGACTTCAATTAAACTATCAGTCAATTTGTTAATTCTTAACGACTTTTCAATGACGTTTGAACCAAATTTGTGCAAAGACAATGAAACCACGTTAGCCTTGATATGGTCTAAGATAATTCGAATTGATTCTTCATCACCTCTAGACAATACATATTGCACGACATAATTACCAAATGGATCCAATGACAAATTAGTAGCATTCTCTGCAACCTTTAGTGACAATTGTTTACGTTGCGCAAGATTACCGTGATCTAAGCATCTTTGTAAAACACAACAGCCATGTCTATGAGTCGCAATTTCATTACAATGTAATGATGCTGTCTCAAAAATAAATTGGTTTTCTTCAGATTTCAATCTTTGCAAACACTTTTGAACAACATGATTTCCATTCAAATCCCTTGAAAGTGAAACAATACGAGGGGACAACGAACTTATAATAAGCTGTGATTCCTCTTCTGTTGTAATACATTCAATCAACTTTTGTAATGCACGAGTACCATGTGGATCTAAAGCAATTCTAATAAATTCTGGTGACGCATTCTTAACTAGGATGATTCTCTGATCAGCGGATACATTTTCAAATAATTTTTGAATAAGATAGTTACCAAATGGATCAGTCATTAGCTCAATGATTTTCAAGTAAATTTCGTTGAAGATCATAGTTGCCGCAATATCATTAGTTAAAATTTGCGTATTTCCTAAATCATTATTTGGATTAGTTGCAGCTTCACGACCCAAATCCAACTGACGTTGCAAGAAACGACAACCGTGCTGATCCTTACATAAGGAATAAATTTGACCAGTGAAGTCTTCTAATTTTGCATTTGTATACTTTGATGCATCGTCGCCTTTTCTTTTGTTGTTTATATGCATTTTACGGTGAACATTCATGCCATCATTGGAATTATAATGATTACGTCTATTGTTGTTATTGTTGTTGTTACCGCTATTGTTGAAACGACCACTCATACTCTGAGCTGTAAGGTTCTGGTTCTGAGGAACTCTGTTGCTCATAAATGGTTGCTGGTTCATATTCGGATTGTAATTCATTGCATGTTGATTCCACATGGTTGGCGTACCCGTTTGGGTTGATGGTTGAACCATTTGATTAACGTTCAACATTGGGAAATTCAAATTATCCGGAACTTTGTTAAACTGGGTATTAATTTGAGAACTATCATTCCCTACAATCAGTTGATACTCATTTACCGAAGTTGTCTGAGTACCATCCATTCTAAGCCCTCCAGATATGAATTGCTGTTGATTAGGAGTACCCTGGTTTCTGTCAGATGGAATTGAATTATCAACTTCACTTTCGGAAGAACTACCTTCAGCCAACTTATAGCCCTCTTGGAACCCATAAGGTTCCATACCAATCGGGACGCCGGCTCCGAAAGGAACTTGCGAATTTAAAGCGCCTCCAAAGGTATCTAATGGAGGTGGAGTTGTAGTAAATGGAAGATGTAAACCTGAAATTATATTTTCACCACCAGCCATTTTTTCCTTCGATTTGCTATCTTCGGGAAGTTCAAATGGTTTCACATTTAACGCATTGGAATTAGTTACGTTATTGTTATCATATGCAAACGGGGGTGCGGATGAAGGAATAAAATTATTACTCCATGTATTGGAAGGTGTATTAACGTTGCCAAACGTTGAGGGAACGAAGGTCCTGATACACGAATTTGGGGTTAAAGGACCTTGGTGAGCTGGGTATTGAGAATAGAATTGCTGATGATAGTTACTATTCACATCGTTAGCGTTTCCATTACCCGCATATAAAAATTGAGCTTGTTGAATGAATGGTGTATTAGACGTAGGCGTATCCTTTTGCTTGGTATTTTCATTTGAGGTTAGTGTATTCTTCTTGTTCTTGCCATCATCTTTGTTTGTCAACACAAAATCTTCATCTAAATTAAGAGTTCCCAAGGCATCGACGATGTCTAAATCGTTAGTTGTTGGAGGATTTGTGCGATCTTCGTTAGTTTCCTTCACAAATTCATCATCCATTGAACTCGACGTCGAATTAGAGCAATCCTTTGGGTTAAAGAAATTTGACGCCTCCTTATTGAAAAAACTCGAACCAATTGAAGCCGATCTTATATTATTCCCAACATTCTTTGACGAGCTCGTATTGCCAGGCAAAAAAGAACTTGGTTCTTCAATATCAGTTGGATTCGAAACAGAAGCTGAACGGGATTGTAAGTTGGTAGTCATTAATAAATTAGTTTATAATATAATGCAAGTCAAAAATGTAACACTAGAATACAATATGTCTTTTTTTTTGGTTTTTTTCTTTTTGTAAAAATAAGGATAATAACCAGTTTACAATAAAATTAATAGGATAATTAACTGGTAAAACTTTGCGTAGTTCGATTCCCTAATAAACTTGGAGAAACTAATACTCTTCTTTAATGATGTACACTGGGACAAAAAATGATCTCTAATCAACGTAGTATGCTGAGTATAAGGCCAGAGGAAAAGTGTGCAAGATAATGATGGGGTGCTTCTTCTCTCCTTGATAAAAATTATAACTATAAGCCTCAAATATACTAAAAACTAAAAAGAGGATTGTCACTTTCTTTCAACAGCTAATTTGATCTGGGTACCAGTGACTTTTTGTGGTTAATTTTTTTGTTGAAAATTTGTAAAGCATGTGAACGCTCGTAACCAGAATCTTGATTCATTACAACTAATTAAATTAATTTATGTGTTCATACATATAGGTAGTTTAAAAACCTAGACACATCAGTGATAGATCACCTGTCCTTCCCAACTTCGGTCAATAATCACTAGCTGCTAAATATTCAAAGCAGATAGAAAAGATCACGTAGCGCCTAATAGCTTCGCATCTATTAATCCTATCTATTAAAAGGAACTCCACTAAATGCAACCTAGCAACCATGTAGAAAGATCATAATAGAACTACACATCTGGTTTAAATATTATTATCTATTATTTAACTATAATACGAAAAAATTAAAATTAACTTAAAAATATGACGGGAATAAGGGAATCAAAATAAAAATGTTCGGGAAAAAAAGCGAATATAAAAATAATCTAGTCAGAACTAACGAATGTGAAATTAACAATTAGTGCAATCTGAATTCAATTCGCAAGACACGGGAATGAACTGCTTTAGAAAACAAAAAGGGGAACACTGTTGCTAATAAATCTAAGTAGACTTTTCGTGTTGAGTAGAGACTCTTTGCATGGACATTAAGAAATCTTCGATAGATCTGTTATCCTTTCTTGGCTTGGCTGGTCTACCGTTACAGACGTTGTCGAAAGCTTCTGATCCAGACATCAAGTAGTATAAACCACCCATGATACAGAAGACACCGAATGAGAAAACCCAGGTTCTGACCACAGTGACAATATCAGTCCAGTTTTGAGACCACCATCCGAATAAACAGAAACAAGTAGCAATAATATCAACAATAAGGACTGCACCACCTAATTGCCATGATGGGATAGACGACCAGAATGGACCTTGAGCTCTGGTAATGAAAATTAACCAGTTTTCGGTCAATGAAATTTGTAAGAATAAAATACCATCAAGACCACCGAAGTTTTGGACAATACCACCCTTCTTCATAAACATGGTGGTTAAAGTAATCCATGTACCGATAGCTAAAACAATACCTAAGATAATAGACATACCCCATAATCTTGGAGTATTCCACTTAACTGGTGCTGGGTCGTATGGGGCATTATCGTAAGCAATGGCTAAGGTAGCAACATCAGCGAAAAGAGCAATGAAGACAACCAAGTCAATAGATAAGGATTGGTTCAAGATAACAATCCATAAACCTAAGAAAAGTTCCAAATGTAAAGATAAAGCAATACGGTAGACAACATAAGCGTACATTCTGTGGAAAATTTGTCTGGAAGTCTTTAAAGCATCAATAATAGCAGATAAACCTGGAGCCAAGAAAACGATATCGGAAGCAGATCTGGCTGCGTCAGTAGCACCTTCAACAGCAATACCAGTATCAGCCTTCTTCAAAGATGGAGCATCATTAACACCGTCACCAGTCATAGCAACTAAGTAACCTCTGGTTTGCAAGATTTCAACAGCATTGTACTTGTGTTGTGGGAAAACTTCGGCGAAACCATCAGCATTTTCAACGAAATCAGCAATTTCAGAACCGGCCATGTCACCACCACCGCCTAAACCTAATCTGTCGGCGTCGTAAATGTTAGTACCTAAACCTAATTGACGACAAGTTTCCTTAGCAATACCTACGGCATCACCAGTTAACATCTTAACTCTTAAACCTAAACCTCTAGCTTCATTAATAGTTTGGGCAGTATCATCTCTTGGAGGATCCATACATGGCATAATACCTAAGATTTCCCAGTGACCTTCACCTCTCTTTCTAGCAACACCTAAAGATCTGAAACCTCTAGATGCGAATTCGGCAACAGTGTTTTGGTAATTTTCGTGGACATCTTCTGGAATTGGGTGATCATCTTCAACAGTTTTTAAAACGAATAATGGAGAACCCTTAACACAGATAATTCTTTCACCTTCAGGAGACTCAACAATAGAAGTAACCTTCTTTGAAACAGGATCGAAAGGTTGGAATTCAATAAGCTTGTACTTGGTTAATGCGGCCTTGGCTCTTGGATAGTCAATTAACGATTTTAAGAAAGACTTATCAATCGCGTCTAAACCCTTCTTCTTTCTGGAAGCAGCTAAACAAGCAGTCAACATCAAGTCATCAGCTTCAACACCCTCAACAGTGTATGGGTCGTGCAAAGACAACTTATTCTTGGTTAAAGTACCGGTCTTATCAGAACATAAAATTTCAACACCAGCTAAGGATTCAATAGCAGACAACTTTTGAACAATAGCTTGTTTCTTAGCTAAGTATGCAGCACCGACAGCCATAGTGGTAGTAACAACAGCTGGTAAACCGACTGGGACACCAACAATAAGAATGGCTAAAGTGTATCTTAAAATTGGAACAATCTTAACAGTACGGTAGAAACAAGCAACCCAGATAGGTAACAAAGTGACAATAACCAATACCAACAATAAAGTACCAATGGAGTTTAAGACTTCAGTGAAATGACCACCACTAGCACCGGCCTTGTTGACCAAAGCAGCAGCTCTACCGGTGAAAGTAGAGTCACCAGTAGCAGTAACAACCATGAAGGCTTCACCAGTCTTAACAGTAGAAGAAGAGTAACAAGCGTCACCAGATCTCTTTTCAACAGCTAAAGATTCACCAGTAATAGCCGATTGATCAACTTGCAAAAGACAATCTTCAGAGACAATTCTACCATCGGATGGAATAACAGTACCATCTTCCAATTGCAAAATATCACCTGGAACAATTTCGGCTGCTGGGATTTCGGATAAAGAACCGTCACGAATAACAAGAGCAACGTTAGCTAAGGTCTTCTTCAATTCATCGACAATAGAACCAGCTTGGTATTCTTGGATAAAACCAACAAAAGCGTTCAACAATAACAAAGCACAGATAACACCAAAATCAATCCAATCTTCTAAACCGGCGGCCAAAATGGCAGCAGCTTCCATAACGAATTGAATTGGACCGACGAAGAACATAACGAACTTCAAAACCAAGTTTTCTTTTTCTTCAGACATTTGATTCATACCGTACTTCTTTCTTCTCTTGTTGACTTCATCAGAAGTCAAACCGGCGGTTGGGTCGGTTTTCAATAATTCTTCCGGAACTGCCTTGAAAGAACTTTGATCGGCCTCGTCGTCAGATTCATCGTCATCAAGACCGTGGTGCGATTGCAAGTCAAGAATCAATTGATCAATATCTTCATCTTCATCGTCAGACACGTTCTTGTCGACCTTTTCGTTAGTTGGTTCAGTATCACTCATTTTCGTTTTTATCTAATTAGTTATTTTATTTCGCCAGAACAAAACCAAAAAAAACAATGAAATTACTTAATTTGAGAAAGTGTAAATAAAATAATAAAAACGTAGAAAAGTATAACCTAATAGACTCAGAAAAAGAGAAAGAAGATTAATTAAAACATGATGAGGATTTGGCTACTTATTTATATACGGCTGGATTGGCTTTTCGTCCACTTCTAGTATAGACCTACAGATAGTGCGAAAAAAAATTTTTTGAGGGAATTTTTAATCAGAAACCAAAACACTAACAAACGAGGTGACGTGGGTTCACCAATAAAACTTTTATTTCTTTTGGATTGGCCTGATAATGTTTACGAACTGCCAAATAGAAAGAAATTATCGGCTTCCAGCGTTGCGAGCCCCATTTGTGCTGCTTAAGATACTTTCCGGATAGGCAAGGGTGCTCGCCGGATTGGGTCAAACAACAACACAACTGCAGGCCGCTTGCAAGACAGACGTTCCAAAAAGAGCTACAGCTGGATTAGGGTTACAGTTTAGGGTATGGGAGCCTGGCCTAGAGGGATATCCGGCTGGACCGATTGTTCCGGTATAACACCGTGAGCTAGCGTCAGAGGAAGTCGCGGCAGCGTGGGAGGGCTGGTGGTCGCCAGATGAGCGGCCACTACTAGTACTGGTGGTGGTGCACAGATGGTAACCAATAGTAGGATCTGAGGTGGTCGTGGGCAAGGGTGCGAAATGTCAGAAACGGTGCCGGGAGACGGAGTAGACAGAGTCAGAGGATGAAATTTGAAGAATACTACCGCGAACCGGCGAGGAATGTCGAAAGAAGATGGGGTATGCCGACACAGGGTTAGCGAACAAGGTAGAGGAATCGAGTGAAGTATGCAAAAACGGAGTATGAGCATATGATGACCAGCCGCAGACGTAGGTACTGGTGCACTAAGCGAGGGTGTGGTTAACGTGCGGTAATGGTGGGAATTTAGCGCAAAGCGATGGGTTGGTGGTCGGGTAATATCGGCTAGCCACACGGGCCAGCCACGGATCCCATCCCCATGGGCTGCCATTGGCCGGTGCGTCTATTGGACGCAACCACTACTTTTCTATTATCTGTCAAAACATCATCGGCCCATCTGTGGTCCGTGTTGTTACGTGGCAAATGAAATGCCCCACCGGTTGGACGATTGGAGCTGCAGGTGTGGATCGTCGAAAGTACGAAAGATAAACAAAGAGAAACGTTGGGAGGTCATTGGCCGTTTGGCGGGAGCTTGCGGGAGCTTGCGGGTGTCTGATGGATTTTGGGCAGGTGCGGAAAGAGTTAATTTGGAGAGGTAGTTATTTTATAGTTATGTCATAATCTCAGATTTTGTTTGGGCATTTGGGTTACTGTAGAGGCACTTGCAAGTGCTGAGGGGACGTTATGGGCATTTTGAAGAATTTTTCGGCGGGTGGCTTCTATGATGAAACACTGTCGTGTAATTACTGGGCAATTGCGTAAGACACCATTATCTGGCCAAGTATACGGTGTAGCCACACCAGACAGAGTCTCGCCAGTTCTTGGTTTGTGTGAGCACACTTGGCAGCTTGACTCCGACAGCCGATGGAACGTCGTACAACAGCGGCTAATCTTCGATGTCTAACCGTTGGTGGGCGGCTTGACATTACCGAAGGGAACATCGGCAACTCTATTGGCTGGAGGCACAACGCTTTTTGTGAGAACCAATACCAACCACATCGTTTCTTACATAAAAGAGGGTTTAGTTCCTGGCATCAGAAACGTTCAAGGCAATCTTGCAGGTAATAGTAGGCAATTAATTACATTATTCTGGATAATAGACGGAGGATATTTCTATTGTCTCAGAATGCTAGTTTCGGCATATTAATGGAGTGCGCGTCACCCACGATTCGTCAGGATAAACTGGCACAAACGACCGTTTCTGGAACGAATTACTGAGAGGTGCTTACTGGAGGTGGGAATGAAGCTAATTTTTTGAAACTTCTGTATATTCTGTAAGTTTTGAGGAGACGAGGTTGCGTGACCCTATAACTATGGGTTTAAAATCCAATGAAGCAATGCTTGCTCGGCTGCGCATTAATCAACATAAAGACACATCTAGAGTTAGAGTTAGCTTTTTGTTCAGTAAGAGTTCAAGACGCTTATTGCTAATATGCAACTAATGAATGCGAAGACGAGAACATAAAAGTACCAGAACTGATGGTGTAATAGATGAAAACTTTAATTACAACACATTTAAAGTTTTGAATTCTGAGTTTTGAGTTATGAGTTTTGAGTTAAAGTTCTTGTAGTTGCGAAATGTTCCTTTGTATTTTAAGGTTCGTGAATCTTACTTGTTCATCGTTAACCATTGCTCAAACTTGCTGATAGAGGGCTAGCTTGACCTGCGATGATGTATGGATGTAAATGTAAGTTTATTAAAATTTGGTAAATATACAATTATTTAGTAATTTTGGATTTAGCAGCTTTTGATTTTCAAATTTTAATATCAGAATGAGAAATATATACTTAATTAATTTATAATTAGTACTAGTAGTTTTGGGTTCGTGCAGCTTTTCTTGCTCTAATTTTCCATTTAAGCGGTCTAAACACCTTCAATATCAAGTAAACTGAACTACCGATGAATCTAAATGCGGCCAACCCTGCAACAATCCATAAAATGATTGTCAAGAATATCTCGGAGTTACCACTAACTGACGTGGAATCGTTGCTTGTCAAAGTATCGACGCCACCAGCCTCTAAGACAATTGCTATTAAAATGGCGTTGGTAAGCATCCATATTAATACTGTCACGGTTCTGATAAATGCATAGTATGAATCGTCTTTCAGTTTTTTATTGTTCATTTTAAGAGGAGATGGTGGTAATGTTCGTAAGCTCTCTAATGTATTCAAGTATGTCTCATTCAATTCTTCGCTTACACCAGGCACGATAGTAACTATATTTTCTTTATCATTATCGGCAGACTTTGCGCTCCCTAAATCTCTAGCTTGTACACTTCCTTTCGTACCCCATGAAACATCGTGGATGTTACAAAATGAGTAGATGTTTAAAACATTGATGTAGCTTGGTGAAAGCAAAAGATATTGTGAGAATGATGTGACCATAAAACTTGGCTCTCCATACATCAATGATCCAGCGAAATACAATATATATGTCGAAACAACCGAAACTATCAAGTCCCTAAATTTTGTATCTGTAAATAGCAATGAAGCAGTAAAATCATCTTGATGTTTCTTCAACGCTGCCTGAACTGTATGGACCGCAAGAAAAATTGCAGCAAATAACATGTATACCATTAAGACAGCAAAAATACATGCAATAACAAGGTAAAACTTTCTAGTTCCTCTTGGAGTATTACCAAAAGACAAAACAAACGTACAAACCACGGAACCGACATAAAGCCATAGGAATATAACGGCCAAATATTTTCCCACGTCAAAATGCATATCTTTAGCTCCTAAGTTAGCGGTTAAAATTCTAAACACCAAGAAGAACGATGCAATTGAAAACCACGAAACTAGTAATGTAATCAATTGATAATAAAATTCTAATTGTAAGAATAGTTTCCTTAGTAATGAATGATTGGATTTCCATATTTTTGTCCAATGGAAAACCGCATAAGCGGCTGCAAATAAAGATCCGTTAAGCCATCTTCTTCTCTGTAAGACAAATTCATCTATCATTTCTGGGACATCTGTCTCAGCTTTTGCTTCATTCACATATCTCAAAACGTAGTTATGGTTTTTCTTTGCAACCAATTCAAAACACAATATTCTGTCTTCAGCTAAATACATGTTAGATGTGAAAATTCCTGCTTCTTGAAAATTCTTTTCCTTCAATTCTTTTTCATCATCATCTTCTTCTTCATTTACTTGAGTTTCTTGATGCAAAAATTCCCCCTTAAAATATTTTTCTAATGGACCTTCTCCATCAACGTTTAATAACGCTTCATACCTATAGGCGGAAAAGGCCCCTGGTAAAACAGAAATAAATCCAAACACTGATTCCATAGGTTTATCTAATATATTCGAAATTTTATATTCGAAATTTTGAGCTGCCACAAGTGGATTAGCCAAGTATTTTCTATTTGGACCCAATGCTGCTCTCATTTCACCACATGCACCTGCGACATTAGGATCGTTAAATGATTTCCATAAATGATAAAATGCATCTTTTGATGGTTTAGTACCACAATCTAATAACATAATAACCTTAGGCTTAAGGATGGGTGCAAAAGATTGAAAGCACCATCTATGCGAGTTAATTTTTCTTGTATTTTTCTCTTTCATGCAGAACAAGAATTGGACTGGACTGGAATTTGTACATAAGTGGATTTTATCATTAATAGTTTCAATTCCAACAGTTGAGGTATATTCGTAAAGGTGAGCCTTGACAGATTGATCATTAATCTTAGATTTTGCGTATCCATCCTGATAAACTCCCATTGCAGTCAAAAGTGCTTGGGATCTTTTATTCATGTCAACTCGACCATCACTAATAACACACACAACAATCTTCTTCCACGAGTCTTCACCCCATTTAGAATCATTTCTATTAGTTAAATTTCTGATATTATCAAAAATACCTTTAAGTGTACGGGCCAACAATATTTCATCTTCATTGTACATGGTAATACAAATCATTATTTCCGTTTCACGAGGAGGTGAATATAAATCTTGCCTTATATTATATTTCAAATTCATAAAGTTTGATGGTCCACATGTCACCGCCGTATATCTCATAAATGTCATTTCTCTACCACTATCAGTTATTTTTCTGCCATAAGTGTCTAACAAGGATTTTGGGGCTGGTGCATCAATTACATAGTTACCGTTAACCAATTTAGCCTTTTTAATAGTCTTGGTATAATTTAATCTGGGCTTGAAATCGTCTTCATCCTCACCCAAAGATAACCCAGTTGCAATAGAGTTTTTTCTTCTCAATGTATTTTTCCTACTCATGGAGGTGCCCGATCTTTTGATGGTGATTCCTCTTCTAATAATTTCTTCACCCGTATCAGAAAATAAAGATTCGTCATCTCCAAATGGGTCTAGATCCTCATCATCATCGGCATCTTCAAGTGGGTTTATCATATAGTCGTCCCCCGTAAAGGTCAAAACCTGCGAATACGGCCTTAATGCCATTGAAGGATTTTCGAAGTCATACGTGTCTACCCTTTCCATGTCATATTGAAGTGGGTCCATATACTGACCCATGGTTTTGCTTGGGCTATAAGCATTTGGCGGATATTCTGGTTCCGTTTCTCTGAACGCAACAGTCTTCATTCTTTTAGGAAACGTACTAGTAGTAGCATGCGATGCTTCGCTTTCCAATTTGTCCGTGAAATAATCATTTTCGTCATCAATAAATGTACTAGTGCTATCTTGGTGCTGATGTCCATGTATAGAAGGTTGAAGTTGTAAATGCTCCTGCAATTGAGGTGTGTAATTTTGCTGGTACGGTTGAAATTGGTCATGATAGAATTGATTGGGAACGAGTTTTTCCTCATCACTCCTCTGTTCAAAAGATGATTTTCTAGTCTCATTATCTCCAAATAAGTCATCATCGCTGAAATCAGCGTTGGTATTACTCATTATATACCTGTATTTACTTAACGTAAAAACACTAATTCAATGTATATTGAAAAACCTGAGAAGAGAAAAATAAAAGTCTAGAAGTAAAGAAAATATAGGGCAGATGGATCTATAAGTCAGAATTCTATGCCTATGAAAGATTAATTAGAAGACTAATAAGGAAAGTTGGCTAATTAATTTTCCGATTACAATCATAGAATTAGGTACAACAATGCAAATATGTTCTATTTGTTTATATAAAGTCCGATTTAGGCGAATCAAAAAAATCAGTCGCAATTGTCAGGAATTCAAAAATAGACCATATCAACGGATACCATTCAATCATTGTAGACAAAGAACACATGACTTTGATCCCTTGCTACCTAAATTCTCTAAACAGGACATGTGATATCCATGATCACATTTGAAAAAGATTAATTCACAATAGTGGTATCGTTGCTCATTAAAAGGTGCACCAATCACAGTGCTCCCCTGTCCTTGGGCTATAATCAATGTCTCACGCTGGCGATCCTCCCAGGCCATAAAATGCTCCCTAGATACATCAGGTCCCCACATTTTTTTTCCGCATGATGTACAAGATTTGGATTTAATAGTCCAAGCCTTTATGTTATCTACTTTAATTAGGTCTAAGCTTTCTCTAATACTTTCATTCAACATTTTTAACGATATTCGCAACATTTCACTTTCATATGAATAGGATATGAACACTTCTCGTAAAATATTCCGTATGTTAGATAGCGTAGTGACTTTTGAATCTTTTGTTGAGTTTTCCAAAAACCGATTGAATACTGCTAGAAAAGACTTTTCTTTCTTTTCATTCTCAGTTACTTCTGGGCTAAGTTTAGCTTCACTTATTTTCTTGAAACAATCATGGATGCATTTATCTAAGAACTTCGACACATTGTGAAATCCATCTTTGTCAGACCTTTTTGTGGCTGTATCATTGGACATTGCGACACAGCTTCCAATAAGTTCTAACCACATTTTTTCATTTAGGTACATGTCACCATCATGTTCCGCATATGTGCCTTCAATTTCGCAGATATCCATTGCTCTCTCCAAATAAGTATTAAATTTGGAGAATAGTTCTTCCTGTATATCGTTGGAAATAATCGAGTTTATTATATGATTCATACTTTGGAGTAGCTCATTTAATGACTCTTCATACTTCTCTTGAGATATTAATAATACACTCAAAGCTTCAACCAATCCGCTCTGTTTAAGTGTTGCTTTAACCAGCTCAAATTCATCAATATCTCTAGCTAATATTGAAATCGCATTTCCAATAAACGAATATACTTTCTCAGGATCTTGATCGCACAATACCTTCACATATCTCCCTAATATTTTCGTTCCATTTTCAAAATTTATGGCTTTCAAGTCGACTATGTCTAGCAAACAAGTAACATACAGATAGAAGTTTTTATCGTCAGTAACATTTAATATTTCAGAATGCAAGGAAGGGTAATATTTGTTTATCATGATAACAAAATTTGGAATATTATGAACCAATATTAGTTGGAAGTTACATCTAATAAATGTAATAAGATCTAATCTATCTGTAGAAGTTTTTGTATGTATAAATGCTTCTTCAATAATTCCGCCTAGTGTATCATTCTCAATTGAGTCATGTTGCGCTTTCTCTAACCATATTCTTAAAACACTAGAATACTTCCTTTTTGACCTATAAATACTGATTAGGACACTATAAAACTTTGCTGATTTAAGTTTATCCAATAAAAATGTTTCTCCTTCAGGTTCATATAAAGGTAATAAACTTTGCAAGGCTAACTCACAATCATATTTAATATCCTGATCACCACCTATACATAAGTCGTCAATAACTCTATTCAATATAGATTCAGATAACCTTATAAACTGCGAATATTTTGGATAATTTCTAGCTATAAAGATCGCAAGCTGACAACGATCAAAATCGGTAAACTGGGATTCATTCACTTCAAAAATATCCAACAATGCTTCTATAATATACTGCCTGGTTAGATGAGTGTTGTTATCATCGTTCAAAATAGAGTCCTCAAAAAATTCATTCATGGTCGAAAGCATTTCAAAAGAATTATGTCGTAATAAAGAATATAAATAAGGAAAAATTGTTTCATCATTACTACCGATTAAAATATCTGAATCTGCATGCGGATACCTAATCGGTGTAGCACTAAATAGAAGTGTATAAATGTCTTCTTTAGCGGCCATTTCTTGCGAAGGGTCAATATACTTCTCAGTCGGATATTGTCTTCCTGTCAAAACATAAGACATGTATGAATATACTTTGAAACAATCGTCATTATCATCGTCTGGTAAACCATTCATATCTCTAATAAAATCAGCTAACGGAGTTGAATAGTCACTTAATAGAAAATTCCATATATATATTAAGCAATCACGTAACTTGTATTTTCTGCATAATTGAATTGTCAAATCAATATCTAATGTTTTCACATCCAATAAGCATATTATTTCTGTAAGCAAATCACCCTTCGCGTTTAGAATATAATACTCTACCAACTTTTTTAATATCATTGGAGGTAAAGTCCAAATCATCCCAGACAATATGTAACATTCAAGAGTATCAAAGAACAAAGCATCATTGCTTAAAACTTCAAAAACAGTCTCTAACGTAGTGTATAACTCAACGGAAAGGCTTTCGTTGTCTTTATGGAGATAAGAAATAATATCTAAATATATCGTGAGATGAAACCCTTGATTGGTACCTTGTTCACCAAAAATATTAAAAATTGACTCTTTCATGATTTTTACCAAATATGGTTTTATTACATTACGACGTGACTCTTGGCTTTCTGGTAAGCCAGCCAAAAGGAGCCGCCCATTATTCTTTGATTTATAAAGCTCGTTAGCAGTTAGAAGAGCCTTTGAATACTCATGCAGCGATAATAAACCAAGTAATTTATCAGCCCAGCTTATCAGACTTCCAATAAACACCTTATCTTTATTATCGTCATTTACCAATACCATCAATCTATTCTTGAATACCTTTATTGAATGATTAAATAACCTGACGCAGTTAGCTTTCCATGTGGAGTCTTTATTATTTGATGCAATTAAACTTTCATTAGAAACTATGTGTAACTCCTGTAAACTATCCAGACCTATTGGCAATAATGTTCTTACACCATTCTTCGAGGTATAATGCAATGCTGTTAAAGTTAATCCAGCTATTAATGGGTCTTGAATATAAACAAATAATATCTTATTAGAAATCCATTTAAGAGAGACGACAGAATCAGACTTACTTGGAGATATCCATCTGCAAGTTTTTCTAATCGGTAGAGTAGGTATCGCTTTGTCTTTATCTTTTAAATCGCCGATTACTGGTATTAAGTTCTCTGGAAGTGAGTTGTTATTTAATTCCAAGATTGTTACAGAATTATCCCATGCGTATGCTAACTTAGCGTTCTCTAACGTATTGTTTTCATCTTTCATACATGGAAACCAACTTAAACATCCCGCCAGTGTAGACATCTTATTAATGTGCTTTGATCTCCCAATTTTAAAGTGTATTTTCATGTTAACCATGTGTGGATTATTTAATGATAATACAGATACTATTGCCAATATGTTCCCAGTCATCACAGCGACTAATCCCAAATAGTCAGTTATTTGATGGGCTGAGCCCAAGGGTAGTATTTCGCAACCATATATTACATATCTTCCATTATTATCACTGATATTAGCATCATTCCTACCAAGGAGTTTCTGTGACTGAAAATACTTCTTCATGAACCTTTTAAACCCATGGTGGTAGAATACTAATCCGGACACATCAGAAGAAATCAACTGTGAATGCAGAGAACCAATAAAGCTTATACTATTGACTGAAATATTACGCAAGTGGCCTTGTATATTTCGAGTAAATCTGTTTTCCAATGTAGTTGGTTCTATGATGTAATATGGTCTAATGCATCCAGAGGATGTAATTGAGGTCGACGATAAGTTCCAAGTTATAATTCTTCCACTAGAATATCCAGCCACTAAGTATATGGAATCAGATGAAAATGCAATCGATGTTATTGAGCCATTTTCAAAAAGTCTTTTTTTATCCATATTTTCTCCTTGAGGACTTAGGATACACTCTATACCTTGGTGGTAATTAAAACCAACAATAAACCCCTTTCCTGTACCAATCGCAATATAGACGTTGGATGGTTCTATGTACTCAACGGAACCATAAGATTCCCTGAAATTT
Source organism: Debaryomyces coudertii (assembly GCA_030564605.1). Lineage (NCBI taxonomy): Eukaryota > Fungi > Ascomycota > Pichiomycetes > Serinales > Debaryomycetaceae > Debaryomyces > Debaryomyces coudertii. Next base: position 365,993 of record JAKTYF010000001.1, read on the forward strand.
GTTGAATTGATTATTTCCGAAATATTCGGTGTATCCGTTAATCTAAGCAAGTTGTCTGAATTGTCCAGATTGTTTGATGTATTTGAATTGGTAAAGTCAAGTGTTGATTGCTCTCTGGAGAATCCATACTCTCGTGCCTTTAAAGCCAAACTTACCCGTGTTTGGGCCCTGTCGTCGAATCTATGTTTCCTTATTGGTGTTGAACCATTCGATATTGAAGAATCGATACTTATGCTGGGAGATAGTATATTCTGGTTGAAAGTATTCTGTATATCAAGATTTTGCAGAAACTGAGATCTGTTCTCCGCTTCATCATTTACTGATGCCATTATAATCCCTCGTCGTTACGTTCCTCATATATTCGAGTATACTATACTTTTCAACCAAATATCCATACTCACTACAAAATTAGTATGGGACGCAATTTTGCATATAACTCTTTATCAAGGGTTTTATGCTTTGTATACTAAATTATAGAGAATCTTTAAAAATATATTCTATTTATACAAATATGCGTATGCAGCAATAGCTTAGAGTATCATGATACCTTCAACTTGACAAAAAATTTCAGCAATGCTATTATCTGATAGATACCGGCGATTACTAAAGCACCAAGTTGGACTACCAGCCATCTTACAACTCGCTCACATGTCCGCTCTGATTGATCTCTAAACAATTCTTCCTTCGCTCTTATGAATTCCTGTTCTCTTCTTATATCACTTAGTTTGTTGTTTATGTTATTAACCTGTTCCGACAAGGTATTGACGGTTTGTGTATGCTTTGTATCAAAAATATCTCCATCCCCGATTCGAAAATCAACCATTATTCTAGACTTCTTAAATTTCAGATCCTTCAACGCACCAACATCTTCTGTGCTGCTGTCTAACCATCGCCTTTTGTAAAAACTCTTCGGAGTTAAACAGATTCTATGTTCTCCAGACTCCAACGCACTAAAAGTGAATTGGCCATTTGGTGACCCCTTCTGATGCACAACTCGGTGGTCTGAATCAAATATTTCTTCAACGTCTATTAACACCCCAGTATTCGTCTTATCTAAAGGCGAGTAGAATTCATTTTCATTCTCATCAAATATCTCTAGTCTGTATCTTCCTATTAGCAACGTTCCCTGTGCAAGCTCTTTATAAAAGCATCGCTTTGTGCCAGCATCGCTATAAAAATGAAATAATCCTTGTGCTGGGTTTGGAAACTGAATTAGTAATAAAATTCCAATCAAGAATAGGTATGATCTGTTGAAGGACTGAATATGTACCATGAACGTCCCCTCCTAAACACTCTTACCTCTAACTATCTATACTTTGTTAGACATTAATTACTTAAATGACAATATAATCCAAAATAACTTGGTGAATTTACTTGTAAACTAATCTCGACTAATTAATTGAATGGTTGTGATTCTACTTAACGGCGCGTTAAAATTGAAATTTATATAAATCGGTTCTATATATAATAGAACTTCATAGCAGACTCGAAACAATAAGTTAATGAATTTATCGTTACAAGACCCATTTGCAGTAGCTAAGGAGTACCCTGAAACACTTACACATACATTGCAATATGGGCATTCAGTAGTGATACAGTTCAACCATAAGGGCGATTATTTGGCATCTGGACTTAGCGATGGGTCGATCATCATTTACGATTTGACAAGTAATGGCGGAATAGTGGCACACTTGGAGCAAGGCGGACATACGCGACCTATTTCTTCGATCAGTTGGTCGAATTGTGGCCAATATTTACTATCTTCGTCGCAAGATTGGTGTTGCAATTTATGGGACTTGAATCGAGTGAACAAGAACAACGGAAACGGATTGGAAAACGGACCCATTATACGAAGAGTTAAGTTTGATGGGCCCATATGGCTGGCCATGTTACATCCTAACAATCATTTCTTATTCACGGCGTCGCTATATGAGGACTCTCCTGTGTTCGTGGATTTGGGGGACGAAAACGATATCAAGATGCACAAATTGAGCACATTGCCGTTGCCGTTGCAGCAGCAATTAGATGAGGGAAAAGAGGTGAACCAAAAGGACAGCGATGAGGACAACACTAGTCGCAAAAAGAAGAAAGAAAAACACATGACGTTGGTGACAACGTTCACGCCTGGTGATGGCAATTACATCTTTACGGGAACCAGTAAGGGATGGCTCAACATCATCTCATCCAGTACGTTGCAATTGGTTCATTCGATCAAGATTGCGAATGCCAACATCAAGAACTTAGTGGTGTCTCCCAACGGCCGAAAATTGGCCATCAACTCATCGGACAGAATCATCCGCCAGATAAATTTACCCGACATGATCAATATAACCGATCCAATACATTGGGATTTTGATGTAGAGCACAAATACCAAGATGTCGTCAACCGTTTACAGTGGAACCTGGTCACCTTCAACCACAACGCCGAGTTCTTAATTGCTTCCACTTTTGGCCAATCGTCCCAGGACCTATACATGTGGGAAACGTCGCTTGGTTCTCTTATCAAGATTTTGGAAGGCAGTAATGAAGAATTAATTGACGTGAAGTGGAATTACCACCGATGCACAGTGGGCTCAACGGGGTTGGATAGCGGATCTATTTACCTATGGCTGATCCAATTTCCCCAGAAATGGAGTGCTCTTGCTCCCGACTTTGTCGAAATAGAAGAAAATATAGACTACGAAGAGAAAGAAGATGAATTCGATTATATCAACGAGGATATCTTGAACAAGAAGAGAATGGAGGAAGAAGACTTGGTTGTCGACATACTAACCAAAGAAATTGTCGACGCCCGTGGGTTTGATGTAGCGTTAGACTCCTTTATTATCCCAATTGACTATGATCAATCCCCTGGTGATTTTGACTAATCTTTAAATACTGTATAGTTTCCCTGTATATTAGTCGTATCCGGAATAAAAGCCAAAACAAAAAAAATGTTTTGTAAACAAACAGAAAAATTAAGCGTCGGGCGAAAAACCAATTTCATTAGTACCCTATTGAAATAAAGCTTTTTACACTATTATCTTTCAAGGTAAGGTAGTTACAAGATTAGGAGAAACCAAGACAAATACTTCTGCGAACCTCCTGTAAAAAAGTTGAAAAGCTAGCGATATTTGGAACATTTAATTGTGGGTTCGCTTGTTGACAAAGAAGGATAGAGAAAATCATATTACCGCATAATAGGAACCAAGAAACGAAAACAATACATACTGTTAACGAGGTTCATAACAACAGGCTGTTGGCATTGCATTTATTGATAATACTTAAAAAAAGGCGGATTCCACGAAATTTGGGACATATTTTATTGGTTAGCAACTGTGAAAATTAAGAAATCAAAGAAAGATCATGTCCGGCACCTCCACACCTCGGAAGCGCACACATGAGGATATTAATGATGGTGGATTGCCTAGCTTTGACGACCCCATTGACATGGTCAATGCGGTCATTTCGACCTTGCAAACCCCTGTAGAGAAAACCAATGTTGCTTTGACGTATGCCAACGACAAAAACCTTGCGACTGAGGTTCAAGCATACGCTAAGATAGCAGGACAGGATTGGACATACTACGTTAAGTCGTTGTCGATACCTATTGGCAGAAATACTGATAACCCAGGTGGGAACTCGCAGCCATTAGTGGACATTGATTTGGGCCCGGCCAAGGTAGTTTCTAGGCAACACGCCATGATTACTTATAACTTGGATTTGAGGTACTGGGAATTGAAAGTCTTGGGTAGGAATGGAGCCAGAGTGGACGGTCAAAAGGTGCCATTTGGCGAAAATCATTCTACACCATTACATTCAGGAGCGATTTTAGATATCGGTGGTACACAGATGATGTTTATATTACCCGATTCCCCCCCAAATATACTGCAAAAAATGTTAAGCACATGTTTAGCAAAGTATAATACCAACTTAAACAAAACAAAGAGAAAGTCAATTTCTGACTTCCCCCAGCAACATACAATACCTATTAATCCATCAAATCAAATTAAAAGCTTTCAAATGTTTGACAAAGCGCAATTGACGCAATCTCCATCATCTGCATCGGCGACTTCATTACAGAATAACTTGGATCAAGATTTATCTAAGGAAGAGGCAAAGGACATCAAGCCACCTTATTCGTACGCTACGATGATCACACAAGCTATTTTGTCTAATGATGATGGAGTAATGTCATTATCAGAAATTTACAATTGGATAGCTTCACATTACGCATACTATAAATATTCGAAAACAGGTTGGCAAAATTCTATTAGACATAATTTGTCTTTAAACAAAGCATTCGAAAAAGTACCCCGAAGGCCGAACGAACCTGGTAAGGGTATGAAGTGGCAAATTAGCGAATCATATAAAGAAGACTTTTTAAATAAAATCCAAAGCGGTTCATTGCTGAAGGCAAGAAGAGGTTCATCTGTTTCGAGACAGTTACAATTGCATCTAGCTACTCATCAAAATTTACCTGAATCCCAAAAATACTATTCAAAAGATGATCGGTCTAGGAGTAACTCGTTTGACCAACGATTCAATCACCAAAGAAATAATTCCTTACCAAAGTTGGGACAACCAATGCAATATTCACAAGTGCCATCAAACCCAATGCAACATAACCCATTGTCTTATATAGCTAATCAACAACCTCAGAATGGATCGTATGGAGTACCACCTCCTCGCTCTTATGGCTACCAGCATCCACCGCCACCACAATTAATGTATGGTGGTGGTCATATGATACACCAAAACCATGATTCCGCATCAATTCAACAAACACCGGGAACAAAGAATGAATTATCATCTCCAATAAGACAGCTTACAGATATTAATACTACCACTCCGAAACTACCAAAAGTTGCTGGTAATCATTTATTTAATTTACCACCCCCTCCACCATCTGCTCATTCTATGGGAACATCAGCCCCTCACGCTCACCATTCTCGTCTGAATTCGTATAATCACCAACATCCACTAACTGATAACAATTCGAACTCTTACAATACTTCGGGGAACAACCAGACTAGTGATTCAAACACAACGAACGCTAACCCTCAAAATTCTAGTGGGCCAACAACTAATACCTCAGACCTTGCCTTAGGCTTCACGAGTCCTAAAAAGATTGCACCATTGGAAGCATTTACTCCTGAACGAGGGTCGAAGTCATCAAGTAATAAACTAGGTGTAGCAAATGGTGTTAATACTAATCAATCATCTCCAGCCTTCTGGAATTTTGTTCAATTTAGTACCCCGAATGCTCAAACGCCACTTAAGACTAACGATCATAATAATCAACTAAGTCCAACTTTGAACAGAAGGGTATTTGGAAGTAATGGTTATGGAGAAGAAAAAAACGAAAAAGGCGATTTATCACCCCTTAAATCAAGAGACGACCATGATGATAACTCAAAAACTGACAATACGGATGAATTAAATATACAAAAAAATGGAGAAATAAATGCTTAATACTTTACGAATACAGAATCCTATTTTATCTTTTGCCATTGTTCTCTGTTGCATGTCTTCATATTTAACGCTGTGAGATTATAAAATCATCATTATTTGAACGTCTTAATAATTTTTTGACTAAATTTTATTCTATCTGTACGTACTGTGTACTCTGGTTTGATTCGTTTTCAGATCTACTAAATGGTTCTGTCAGTTTCTTTATTTCCATTGTTCCTTTATATATTTATTATTATGTATGTTTATGATGTATTTAGTTGAAGCTATAACTATTCGTTTATTGAGAACATTCGTATCAAGTACACAATAACCTAAAATGCTGATCTATGTCTCATTTCCGAAATTTTTTTTTCAATCTCCTTTGGCGTTCTATCTAATTCTGTACTAATTCCTATTTTCATAGTTTGGTTTAATTCGTAAAATCTTTCAATCAAATCGCCGTCGATCACATTCTTCACTGGATTATAGTAACCTCTGAATTTCAAATGATCTTTACCGACCAAATTATAACCGTTTTTATCTTTGTCAAAATCGTCAAAATTATAATCAAAATATTTACGTAATAATCTTTGTAATTCGTTCAAAAATTTTACTTCATTCTCCGTTGAAACTGGTATCAACAAGCCTAACGTACCTTGTATTCCAGTATAGATTATGCTCTCTTTACCACCCATTACTAAACTTCCCTTTATAAATGAGGTTGGAATATCCTGCAAATAAAATTCGCATATATTCTTTACTCTTGAGCCCGACCCATTTAGATAAGATTCCTGATATCTCAATAAGCTCCAATCCCTGTCGGACAGCTGCGAAATATCTTCAGAAATTCTTGATACAAACACATTACCAAACTTATCACCTCCTAATATTGTATCGTAGTCTAAAGTAATCAAGGCGGTGATTTGCCTCTTCATTATGTCATCTGCGAATGGTATAAATTGATTCTCCATAGCATCATATTTAACAAATGTTGTTGACATAGATGAATCTCCAACAACAATTCTATATCCTCCTTGGTGTGTCAATTTCATTATATTTTTCAAATAATCTATATTTGATGATGCTTTACGTAAAAGCTGTCGCTGGCCTAGGTCATAGAGCCGCAAAAAGTTACTCATCCCAACTAACAATTTCCCATTGAACGAAATCATAGCACTAGGTTGATAATCTAACTCTGTCTTGTGAACGAATTCTAAATGATCATTGTGGTTTTTACTTTTATTTTTACTCTTGTTAATCTTGAAAGTGTATAAATAATTATTCGTATACGAATTAGGTAAGTATTTTTGATTTCGGGCAGCACCAATAATTATATACTCTTGGTTTTTTGTAGATTGGAAGTGCAAACGACATATGGAAATGGCGCTTTCATTATTAGGTAATTCGATGCTTTGCACAATTTCTTGATTATTGAAATCTATAACCTCAACACATGATGCCCACGAATGAACTGATCTTTCAAAACCAAATGCATCATAATAGTCTTGGTCTACTTCATTTGTACTTGTGTCGGTAGTGTTATCATCGTTTTGAATTACTTTGAACTTAGTTTCAGAGAATGGTGATGATATGCCATATTCTGATTCAATTATATATAGAAATGTTGTCGAAGTCATGTCGCCCTCATCTGGTGCATCGACAACCATCCCTCTAGGTAAGTAACGTAATTTAACACTGTTCATGATAAAGTCGTCATTTATTTTAATTCCGGATTCTTCACCACTCGTGTTGCTGACTGTGAAGATTATTAAATTGTTATCAGCAATTCCAACGATACCTTCACCTCCAATATCTTCAGAATAAAACGATGCCCCATTTGTTATGTTCGTGCCTATTAATGGGGTTAACTTAAAATCTCCCTTAGAATAAAGGCCAATCCATGGTCTGGAGGAAATTGCCAAAATACCATTCTGTTGTAATTGTGGTAATCCAATAATGCACAATTCGACTGATTTTGACCCCAAATATTTAATCCTTGTGTCTGATAACTTCCCTGTTACCTCATCAATGCTTACACGGACGTATAACCCATTCTCCATACCAATATGAACTAATGTAGAATATTCATGTGGCACTATTACTATCGATGAAGCATTGGCCGAGAGTGCTTGCATTGTTACAATCTCAAGACAATTATGAGGTTTTAATGAGATGACTTGAATACTTTCGTCCGAACAACCAACGATAGCAAACAAACTTTTCCTCTGCGACTTACTAATAAACGATGAAGATATTGCTAGAGCACTTATTGATCCACTTGACATTTCTAATCTTTCTTGATACTCGACTAACTGATCGTCACTGGGATCAATTTCAAAGTAACAAATCTCCCTATTAGATAACCCCACAATCACTTGTTCATTATTTGTGCTAGCCTTTATGATAGAAATTCCAGCAGGAGGATACCAATCAGTGGCCTTCTTCTCTATTATATCATTTACCATCGTGTGTTTAATATGCTTAATACCATTAGAATAAATCTGAACAATTGAAGATTTTCCCACTTGTTGTACATTAATTGTTGGTTCAAACGTGATAAATTCCGTATCACTAACTTCCTCGACAACTTCACCAATAGACAATACCAATGTTTGTGAGGATAGCGTGGATGATATAACCAAATATTCATCACTTTCAGAATCAGCAAATATCTTGGTTGTATATATCGCAGTAGGTTGAATAGGTAATGGAGAAGATACAACAGTGTTTGTTGAGACTCCATGCGTTAATGTCTTTAAATATGAATGCGAAGATAAAGCAGTTAATTGCTTAAATGGATCCGTTATATTGGGCTTTATTGTTTCAATTAAAGCACTATCTGTAATTGGGTTCAAAGTCTCCATTATATCAACTAATGCCAAGTTTTCTAGACCGGAAACTTTAAAAGACCGCTCAGATATATCTAAATCAAATATCGAATCATAATCAGAGAAGTTGCAAGACTTTAACGTTGTAGTATTCACATCATCTCCTAATTGTTCGAATTGATAAAAAAGCTTATTATTGATTGCAACATCAGCGAAAAGGAAACCACTTTTAAATATACTGATTCTATTAGACAATGGAATTGTATCAAAATAAGTTATATTAATATTCTCAATAGATTCATTCGTCTCGTCAAAATCAACTGTTATTTTGAAACAATCTCCAAGCTGACTTTGAACTAAAATAAAGAATTTGTTCTTTTTAAGTCTGTGTATAACATGATTAACTATAATCGTTTCTTTCGTATTCGACCTTATTGGTATTGGTAGGTATAATTTATCTTTGAAAGGATGTGAATAGATAATCACTGAATTGCAACAAATAAATAATCCCCCGATGAAATCTGGCAACGGTATCAAATGGGATGAGGTGCTTGGTATCTTCTCAGTCAATTTACGTTTGACTATATGGTTTAATCCCTGATCTAGTTCATAATAGTTTAGAAGAAGTGATACAGAATCTGGATCATTGTTACCTTGTTCATCCTGTTGACTTGCGCCATAATCACATTCTATTGCGGCAAACATTGGATTTTCAAAACCAGTGTCTAAAGCACATATATGTAACGTCAAAGTATTTTTTGAGAATGTTTCTAATGGTGACGATAATTCGAGCTTACCTTCATCGTTTGATTGCACTTTATAAACCAATTTATTTCTTTCGAGAGCACCGATTAAAATCGCTCTATTATGAGGATCTATACATAAATATTCCCCAGGAATGGTTCTTCTCAACCCATTCTTAGAATGCGGTTCTTGGAATAATGGAACGAACTGTAATTTCTCTGCGTCAAATTCTAATACAGCCAATTTTCCTGAATCGGATGTAATTACAAGATAGTCCTTGTGCGAACCAACCAATCGTATTTTGTCAATAGCCTGAATTATACTAAATGTTGCCTGCTGATAGAGCTTTTTTAATTTACCTGTATTTGGGTCTACTTTCCATAGCTCAATAGCTGTTGAGTTCGCTAATACTAATTCTTGTGATTTCTTATTACCCAAAAATTGACCAATAATTGACGAAATGGTCTGCGAAGGATGCTTAATAGTAAGATTGTATAAGTACAATGAATCATTGTCAATCGACATATTAGCAGATTCTTATAGTCTTGGAATACATTTCTTCTAAATAAATTCTACGTTACAATATCATAACTCATCTTGATGAGGGAAGAGTACTGCATATACATACAGCGGTATTTTATTATATGAATGGGTATTTAAGAAGCATAGCTAGTTAGCTAATTGAGAGTAATGAGAAAGAACGATGCCCCACATCATTAAGTATTGCAAAATAGAAATGAGGAAAAATAGCAATCTTGAACCATGGAAATATTAATGAAAATATATTTCTAATGGATTTTAGATAATATATCCAAAGACCTATCAAATTCCCGGCAATTAGCAAAGGATTGCTAAAGTTTGGTACTTTTTTCAATCCGCCTTACAGCCTTGTGGAAAGATAATGAAAAGCAATTGTTCGGATACTTCACCAGAAATGGTATTAACTACGCTAATAGTTATCACTGCCTCATTAACACTTATCCCATATTTAAATCAAGATATTAGCAGCTTTAGAATACCTATTATCTAAATAGACATTGATAGGAAACATATCATACTCTTCAACACTTATATTCCTTATCGAAATAATTGCCAAACTTGTCATGTTTACGTATTTCGTGAAGGTGTGGGTTTTGTCTTCATTAAGGAGGACAAAATTAAGAAATTTATGCTTATTATTTGTGTGGTGATTGTTTATGTATCCAAGGCCTTATGGAATGAATACGGCAATGATTTCACCTAATTTAATAGAACTTGAAATAGAAATGCAACATTTATATTTGCTTTTGAGCTTAAGCAAGTAATATATCTTCAATTGGAGGTCCAATTCCCATATGTATGACTTCGATAAATATGCTAATAAAAATTTGGTGCTCTTTTGCTGAAAGAAACTGTTAGTAATAATTTAAATACTAAAGCTGAACTTTGTATGTGTATATTTCTACTTCGTTGTGATTCATTTGATCAATTTTTGTATCTGAATACGAGCTAATGAAAAAATTGTTGCAAAATATCGCATCTGAGTCACATTTAATTGTATATATGTTATATCGAAACGTAATATACCAAATCAACTCGTTTATAAGAATAGAATGTGTCTGTCATTATTAACTTCTCAATCTGAAGATTTCACATTTCGAAAATTATAGAGTTTTTTGACGTTTTTCTGTTATTTGTAACTTTTCATAAATATGAAGATTTTATTCCAATATGTTTACAAATTATAAACCTAATTCAGGATTAACATATAACAAACAAATTCATGATTAATATCTGAAGATTTATAACAGAATAGACATAATTATAGACTTGGAATTGATTCACCTAGACTGTCCTTTTTGATTAATTATATTTCAAAAATAAGTTATTTATTATCAATCGTATACAGTCTAGAACTAACTATTGTAAATTTACAGAACTAAACTATTTCAACCTCTTCAGCATTAGATTTAACTGATTTTATTTCGTTATCAGAGATCACTTCAGCTAAACCATCTTTCTCAATATCAGTATGGTCCGTAATCATAAACCAAATTAATGGAAATGCGATAATCAAAGAACCATTTACTAAACCCCATGAACTTGCAAACATGTCAATATATGGTGTTTCCAATGCATCCAATCTCCAAGCAATCGCTACACCAGCAGACTGAATACCTTTATAAAAGCCAGCATATAAAGCAGTTTTCTTTGGATTATTACTCATACTTCCTAAAACCCAGAATAAGTAAGTTTGGAACATCGAATCAAAGACACCATAGAAAATATAAAGGAACATAGGTCCAATATACGAACCGTCTTTAAAATCGATATGTGCAATTTTAGGTATTGGATGAGATTCATCAGTAGAAACATCTTCTCTGGTAAAACTAAGTTGGAATTTCAACCCACCACCCCAGATAGCTAACGCTAATACAGTTAAGATGACATAGCCAATTCTTGCACGAGAACTTCTACGGAAGTACTTTAAGTCCAAAATGGTGCCGAAAATAACAGCACCAAACATTTGTGCTAACCAATAAAGCAAAGAATTTAATGATCTTGTTCTAATGTTGAAACGACCAGCGTTGAATTCATTAAATTGATAAGTATAAAACCAATTCGAGGCAAAAAACATAGGGAAAATAAATAAAACCTTAGGCTCTGAGATTAACGTATAGTATAATTCCATAAGTTCACGTTTCCAATTAGGATACTTCTTATTCATGACCCTAGTACCATCTGACTTCCAGACTTTATTAATAGGCAACATAAACAAGGCAATAACACTTCCACAGAACATCAAAACTATAAATGCAATATAGGTATCATCACCAACTGCAGAACCTTTATTGTCAATATTATTGGCTAATGGAATAACCGACCCGATAACAGCACCCAAATTAAAGATAACCCAGAAAACCATAATGGCTGTTCCTTTTTTATCTTCCGTTGGGTAACTCATAATGATGGTTCCTTGAGCAGCCCAAAGACAAGCAGCACACACACCTAATAATGCACCTGCGAATATAACAAACCCCAGATTCTGGGTGTGGAAATAACATAAAAGACTTGCCCCATAAATACAATATCCAAGACCACCACCTATTAAACAAGATTTGATACCAGCAAAATTACAAATAGTTCCCGCAAAGAACCCAATCGTTGCAAAGGTGGAATATAATGCAACATTCGCATTATCTGCAGTCGCAAGATCAGAAATACCACCACCACCAATACCACTGAGGGCGTTGAACATACCAGGTGTCATGAAGACAACAAACGAAAGCATCACAATCTGAATCATGGAATCAGAGTATTGTGGGAGTCCGGGAACAAGCCTGCGGTCATACCACTTGCCAGATGCCGCTATTTCCTCTGGTGTATGCTTCTTAACTTCAAGATGACCTTCATGATCTTCCCCTTCATGAACTTTATGATCTTCATGGTGATATTGGTCTGAAGATTCAACACTGCTATCGAATTCAATGTTTGTATTAGCGCCTTTCTCTGACATTACTCGCTTCTATTATATGTCCTGAAAATTTTTCTATTAAAACTTTCAATTGAATAATTAAAAAAAAATTTGACCTTGAAGTTAGAGGCACATTGGTTATATATATATACAATAAAGAATCAATTAATTCCTTATTAAGATACGGGTCGTATGTGATATCTGGAGAATACTGCTTTAAAATCTTTTAATAACGGGATTGAGCGTTGATATTACATTCGCACTGGGGTAAATTAAATTTGCGACCATGTTACATCGAGAAAAAAAAATCCTAAAATCCCATTTAACTTATAATCACCATAGAAAAAATTAGCGGCACACGGTACCATGAAGCGGTTTCTCCCACTTAACAATTTGTTTTTGCCTTATCATCGCGAGGCTTTATTAAGTAAGTTTTTTGATTGTGACCATTTCGTAATCATTGCCTCTAGTGAGAATTACCTAATACTAATTTTCTCACTTAGTACAGTGAAACGTAACATTTGAATTTTGTGAGATTTTTTTTTAAATAGAGGAACAAAATTACTTCGTAAAGGAAATAATTTCTTGTGGATTACTGGAGTGCATATTTTTTTTTTCTAGGATTTACGTTGCATTGAAGTACTATATTGATCCGTGATTTGACACTATATAATTCTTAGAGGATTATTTAATAAATTATCTAAATAAATATGTTAAATTGTTACGTTGTAGTTGAAAAATATTATATTGGTATTATGTTTTAGCAAGAAGCTGAGTGGAATTTGCTATGGACGAGATGTAGAAACAGACTATAGGTGATATGATGTCACTATTGCGACTTAATTATATTGACAGTGGTGCGGGGGTGTTGGACTATCGATGAGTGCAACCCATTTTAAATATCAAGGTGGCGTATGCAACCTCTAAAAAAAATATGGAACTGGTTGAAATTTCAAATATAAAATTTATATAGTATATAAATAAATAGGTCTAATTGTTGTATTCTGCACCTATCTCAACAATGCTGTTGATTAAGTCGTCAACAACATTGTTTGTTAGGGTAGGCGAATTGAACACCACTCTAAAAAATTCGCCTTCATTGTTTTCGTCGGTTGGATTAGGCGAAAAATCCACCAAGTACCTACCTCTTTTATGCAATTCCCTAGAAATAAACCGTGTTATTTTGGTATTGTCGTGGTCGGTATAACCCTGTGGCTTATAATAAAAACAGACCTGCAAGCATGCGGGCAAATTCTTCTCGCTTCCAAGGACTAACTTAAAATTAGGATTTTTGGAGATTTTTTCAATGAAGTCCTTCGCAATAGCGAATGCGTGGTCAACACGATTGGCAAAACCCTCTTGTCCGTAGTATAACCAACCCAAGTAGAACTTGAAGGAATCAGCTCTTCTACCGCATCCCATGGTTCCGTCAGCCAAGTCGTAATTTTCGATGCTATCATCGTCACTTTCTCTTCCGTGGAATAGGTATGGTGCGGACAACGACATGGACTTTTGGAAGTTCAGGACATGTGGCAATAAAAGGAACGAACATGTCGCTGGGGTTCCAAGCATCTTATGAGGGTTAATGGTAATAGAGTCAGCTAATTTTGAACCTTTCATTTTGTACTTGTGGGTCTGCGAGAATACAACGTTACCCCCCCAGGATCCATCAATATGAAACCAACAATCAAATTTTTTGGCTACCTTGGAGACGTCTTCAAATGGATCAAATGAACCGAAAACGGTGGTGCCCGCAGTACCGTTAATGTACAATGGTGTATATCCTTGTTCAACGGATTGCTTAATGACTCTACTTAAATCACTTACGTCCATACTACCGTCTGGTAGAATCTTAATTTTGAACACATTCAGAGACCCTAAACCTAATAAAATTGCTCCCTTGATCACCGAATAATGACAATGTTCCGAGGTATAAATGGCAAATTTATAATTACCATTACCGTTTTCTTTGGTATCTGGATATTTTAAGGCTCGAGCAATCTGCATCGACGTAATGTTTGACCATGATCCACCGGAGAAGGTAAGACCACCGCAGGATTCTTGATTATCGTCAAAAAATAATTGTGCATACTTTTTGCCAATATAATTCTCCAATACAGACAATACTGGTGAAACCGTATATACATGAGAGTTAGTATTCAAAATCGATAATATCAAGTCTGATACCACACCAATGGGATTGTTGGATGCATATAATTTATCCAAAAATCCTGGGTTCCATGTGTTAACCGAGTACTTTAACACCTGATCAATCGTGTTGAATAATTTTTCATAATCACCTTTGATACCGTTTTCTAAGCTCCTATCGTCTGTAAATTGCTTCTTTAAATATTCTGGACTATGATATTTTCCTAATGAATCAATTTCGTAATTGGTGGAATTGGGATCTGACTTATCGATATAATCGAGAAGTTTAGGCTTTATCAAGTCTAACAACATATTGAGCTCTGCCACTCTATTTGATTCTATATCACAACTTATCTTGGACATTTTTGAATATTATTCTTCTAAATTACTATTTACTGTTGTATTCTATATTTGAAATGATAATATTAAATTTATAACCCAGTAATGGCATAAAAAACTAAAAATTTTCAATATTGTGGAGCATATGCCATGGCTAATTATTTGTCATAATCGGCGCGGTTAGTAGCGGACTAACTATAGGACGGTGGTTACTGAATTTAGGAAAAGTATGATAATTGCATTCTATCAAGACCAACTACTTTTGTATTGTACTCTATCACCTTATTAGCACTTTATTATATTTATATTATTATTAAATATCTGACGGAGATAAATTGTATTGTCGATTTAGTAGAGTTTGCTGTGCTCTGACCTATATTACTTTATATTAATTTGACCTATATCATTATGACCCATATATAAATGACACAGGTAAATGCACGTTGATTTGCTATTTACAAGCTAAATTAATAATTTAGGACTCTAGGTACAATACACTAGTATTATTGCTTAGAGTCAAGTTCGATGTGCTTGTTCCATCAGCCTCAACTGATAAGTGTGATATGTTATTATTCTTGGTTGTCCAACGATCCTGCGATTCTTGCTCTCTCTTGTTGTTCTTTCAAAAGCCGTTGTTTAGATAAGTTCCTGTTTAGCACTTCCAATTTTCTCATTTCATCATGGGCATCGAAATTTCCAGACGACAAATTCTCATACGTTTCGTCATATTTACCGGTTGACAATGGAGCGTTCCCTCTCATCCTTTTTCTCATGTCAAACATACCGCTCTTACATTCCATGAACGCACGAAAGTTAGCCACACATAGATCAGGAAGGTCTTTTTTTAGTTCTGGATCGGATAAACATTTCTTTGGGGTATTTCTCTCTATAATAACACAGGGTGATCTCTGTAAGCAAATAGCAAGAGCCTTCTTTTGGTCTTTACAACTGTCGCATGTTAGTATCTTGTCCAAATTTCAGGAATCATCGGCTTTGGGCGTAGAATAGCCTCAAACGAGATATATCGATTCAGTATAACTTAAACTTCACCATACCTATATATCTTAAGTATTAGATAAACATGGTTATTACTTACCTGGCACCCATATTGATAGCGTCTGCTTAAAATGAATGATGATTGTATGATTCAATGATAAAAGATTTCTATTAAATAAAATTGAATACACTTTATACAGGACAAATACAACAGCATGTTTTGCACTAAGTATACGAAAGACATGACTACCTAAAGGATAATCAGGTAAGTCAATAAGAATTGAAAGAAAATAGAATCTAACTGTAACAGAGGCTCTTAAAAAGGTAGAAAAGTTTGGAGTCGTTATTGTTGAATTGGAGCTGGTGAAGGAAGACATTGAGCCACAATATAATCACACAGCCTAAATTGTTCACATAATCCGTTTATCTAGATTGATAGACAAAATTGCCAAAGAGTCAAGTATATATTGATCAGAAATGACCATAAACTTTGTTCCCGGAGAAGTAAATAACAGCCCATATTCCGTTCTGCAAGGATTGTGGAAGTCACATCATATAATAGCTTATGGGTCAGGGAATAATTTGATCATATACAGCACAACAACCAATGCAACGTCTAATAAATCAGATCATTTGCAAACCATTTACTTAGAAGCAGATCCGTATGCAATTGACGTCAATTCATCCAATGGGTTAATTGTTATTTCTATTGGAAACAAGGTCGTTGTTTATAAACCACTTAACGAATACATGCTGAAACCGCAATGGACTCACTCCATAGAGTTTGATAATGTTGATTCCACACCGATAAGCTGTTTACAATGGGCTCCATTAGAAGACGAACTAATTGTAGGCTCGGAAGAGTCACTAACATTATATCATATTTATGATGAATACGGGGCATTAAAATACGAAAAGAGGTGGCATTCAGTACAATCAAATCCAATCATAAACATCAAAATTACGAACAACTCCAACAAGATTATTACACTTAGTGGTCACTATGAAAGATTAGTCAAAGTGTGGTCAAGAATTAACTATGGCGACAATACTTTGTTTGAATTATCATATTTGAACCATCCATTGAATAGCTATGTGACCGACTTAAAATGGAAGTATCGTATTCCGTCTGATTCAATTGCCAAAGTTGATAGTTCAATGGCGAATATCAAAAATATCCGTGGATACATAGACAACGGCAATGATGACAATGATATAATATATACATTGACGAATGATAATATATTGAGGGTATGGGCATCGTATGAATTTAGCGGCCACAATCATTTCAGATCATGGGCATCTTTAGATCTAGACAAGTGTTTCAAGGATGATGACATAATTTCGATGGTTACCATCGACAATTTTCATCTCCAGAAGACATTGATCTCAGAAATCCAGAAGGGGATTGGAAGTTCAAGCATATTTAAGTATTTAAGTAACCAAAACTTAAGCGATTTAGATCTTTTGTTTGTTATAAGTAAGCAAGGAAGGGTAGCGATTTATTCTATTTTAAATATTTCATCTACGCCCCCAAATGCAATCAAATTTGAAAGGTTGGATCAATCTGACTTAAGTTTCGACCAATGTTCGTTTCCTAATGGAATTAATGATGTAAAATTTGGTACTTTGACGAAGGAGGTAATACAGAGTGAAGAATTCTTGATTAACTTGAAACCAATTATATTTCCAGAATTAGAATTCTTAGATAACAACGATTCAACAGGATTATCGATATTAATTCATGATAGATTAAAAAATACGATAAGGTTTAATGCATTCGATTTTAAGAAACTTTTAATCGCGGATTCAACCGTTTTAGGTGCAAAATTAGTTAATAAATTTCAAGGACATACAAAATCAATCCGAAAATTAAATAAATCAAATTCGCCAGGGGCGTCGAATAATGTTTTATTCTCGATTCTGAATTTTCCTGAACACAACTATCTATGGGAACCATTACGGATCGGTACTTCAAAGGCTGAAAGTATGACAGTAACCAAAAAGTTTCAAATTAATTTGAATTATGGCACTGACATGAGTGAGGGGAAACAAGGAATTTGGGATAGTGTTTTGATAAATGACATTGAGCCAGAAAACGAAGCTGGTAGACATCATTTAGTCATTACTTTGGAAAAAAATGGATTCATAAGCTTATGGGATTGTAACGCATTGACATTGGATATTCAACAAGCATCCCTTTTACAAAGGTTGGAAATTCTGGATAAAAATGATGAACGTGTAATTAGAGAACCACGGACATTTGTTATGACAGAATTTCCTAATGATTCCGACAATAAAAAGGAATATTGCATAATTGCTGTTTTTGAGAATAATTTGATAAAAGCTTGGAAATTAATAATAGAAAATGCTGCAAATGAATTATCTATGCATATCACACTGTTGAATATCAATAATTTACCTCAGGATGAAAAGATTCATCAAATAGCCCTAATTGATTCCTTTGTTTCTGAAGGCGAGAAGAATTTAATATCGGTCATAGATAAACAAGGTAAAGTAAAGTTCTTTGCAATAGACTTTGCAAAATCTCGAGATTCACTAGAATGGATTGAGACATACAGACTTCATAGTAACATATCAGAGGCAAGTAAGATACACGCGGCGTCAATTATTAACAAATTTGCAATAGTTGACAAGACCGGTTCACGATTGACTATTTGGGATACCAAGTCGGGTGTCTTGGAATACGAGGAGACTTTTGAAGAGAGTTATGGCGCAGTAAGAGACCTTGACTGGACATTTATTACTTCTAGTACGGAAAAACTGACGTCAAACGCTATATTGTCTGTTGGTTTTCTGAGGTTTGTTCTTTTATATACTCAATTGCGCTATGATTATACTAATAAAATTCCAACATTTGCTGTTTTAAAAAAGATTGATATCTCAAATTATACTTCTCATGAAATCGGGGATCTGATTTGGCTCGATGACGGATATTTAGTTATTGGATGCGGTAATCAATTTTTCATTGACGATAAGTGGGTTAAGTTAGGCAGTTCGACAAATAGCTCTCTTGATTCAACTATACGACAATTAATGGTAGGTTACACCAACAAGGGACAGGAAGACAGCGATGATTTTGTACCAAGGAAAATTAATAAATCTACTAATGACTTGATTTATGATATCGAACACTTGGTTAGGATTTTAAATGGCCCATTACCTGTTTACCATCCTCAATTTGTAGTTCAATGTTTATTTATGAATCAAGTTTCATTAGTCAAAGATGTGCTAGTCAGATTATTTCAAATATTGCGAAAGGGTGATCCAATCCTATGGAACTTGAGTATGGATTTGACAAATGAGGTATTTGAAAACAATGAATCAAGACAAAGTGGCACCAGTACTCCATCTTTGTCAAATAAGATTGATACAATTAATAATGCATTATCAAGCAAATTCGATTCATCAGGTATTCATATCTTTGATACATTTAATGATAATTTGCTGGACTTATTGATTGAAAAGCTTATGAAGGTTTCCTTACCATTGCTCACAAGGCATCAACAAATTACTTTGATTTCAATAATTTCAATTGTTAGGGAGCTTGATAAATATTTGGTTTCCCTAGATGAAAATGGACAAAGATTTTTAATGGGGTTTAAATTATTTCAGTTATCTTCTAAACAAACCAAATTAAGCACAAGGGACATCAGTTGGGCGTTACATAGTGATAATAAAGAAATGTTGCTTACAATTGTCGAAGACTATTTCAAAAATAGGCTCAACTGGGACAATGTTAAACAAACAGGACTTGTTTATTGGGTTGAGACAGTAAGATTAACAAAAATTATGGAAGCATGCGCGAGAAATGAATTTAGTGGTGCTAGAGATCCATCAGGTAGAGTATCTTTATTTTATTTAGCAATTCGTAAGAAACAAGTGTTAATTGGATTGTGGAGGACCGTCAGTCATACGGAGCAACAAAAGATGTTAAAATTTCTAGCAAACGATTTCAATGAGCCAAGATGGAAGTCAGCAGCGTTGAAAAATGCGTACGTATTAATGGGGAAACATAGATACATCGATGCAGCTTATTTTTTCCTTCTAGCGGATGCATTGAAGGACGCTTGTAACATAATAGCTACAAAATTGAATGACATACAGTTAGCAATAGCCATTGCAAAAATATACACAGCAACAAGTAAGGGAGCACTTTCAGAAAGTGAGATGGTTCAGAATGTAATTGAAAATTACATGGTGCCAGAAGTATTACAAAATGGTGATAGATGGATAACTAGTTGGATGTTTTGGGAATTGAAAGAGAATGAAATATCAATTCAAGCGTTGATTAAATCGCCGATTGAAATTATCAAGCAACATAGAGCAAAATTTTCAGATGATTGCTACAAAAATTATATCAGTAAGATCACACCTAGGTCTTCGAGTATGAGTTTCTTGAAAGACGATCCAGTATTAATAATATTGTTCCATGCTCTAAGACAGAAAACGATTAAGTATTTAAAAGGGTCCTTATCTATCGCACCTCAAGAAGAATTCAATTTCATTATAAAAGTATGTTCGATTTATACAAGAATGGGCTGTGACTATTTAGCCGTGATATTAATTAGAAATTGGAATTTTATCAAATATGATGAGTCCAAGAATGAAGTCAGATGGTCTAATGATAATGTAACAGAGAATATGAATATGTCCAATTCCAATGAACAAAAATTACCACTATCATTCACCGAAAATGGTATTCACCACGACAATATGACTCAGAAGACTAAGGCTCAACCGCCACCACCAACTGCATTCGAGGAACCTGACATGAGTTCATTTAGCTTTGGTTTCTGAATATAGACAAGTACATAGATAATAGTGACGTTTCTGCATCAGAAAATCGTATTTGGGGATCGCAACACCCACGACAAGGAATGAAGAAACGAAGCCCATGGATCGTATATTGTAGTAATGGCACCGAATATGAAGAAAACCCACATTTTGGAGACAAGTACACCCTTGACCGCATGAAACATCATGGCGTTCCCAATCGCGATAATGACCCGCAACGATTGTAAAACCTTCAACCACCATTCGCTAGGATTCTTCGGCTTATGAATGTTCAATAGCAATGCTCTGACCAACGACGTGTCGACCAAACTGACCAACAAGTTGTCCACGAAGTCTACCGAAAAGTGTCGAATATATACTAGCTCATAATCCAGGAATGAAGTCTTGAACAAAAGCGATGGATCACCATATTCTGGATCCAATAATGTTTGACACTCTTCATATTTCATCTCGCAGAACGGCTTGGTTAAGACCACCACCTTAAAATTGGTCTTAAATCGTTCCATTGTATCTGGGTTCACCACCAACGGTATCGTGAACACAATCAAATACAACGGTACTATAAACAAGCAAGCAAACTTCAAGTTCTCGAGTAGTATTTTACCATAATGTTGGAACGACGTGAATCGAGAATGCCCTATCATTTCCTTGTATTGATAGTTAAGATTGCATTCGTAGATAAGGAAGACTTCTGATAAGCCAACTAGACTAGGTCGCGAAATCTCAAATAAGGGATCAAAAAAAATTCCAAAAAAATCAACCCTACCCGGGACTCGAACCCGGAGTCTTCCGCTTAGGAGGCGGATGCCTTAACCGTTTGGCCAGCAGGGCTAAACTCGATTGTATAAGTCTAATTTGGTCTATACATAATGTCAACCTCATACCCAAAGTAGATTGATTCCACCCACCTATGATTTTTGATTGTTTGATTGCCGTCCATTACTTGCTTGCATCATCTGGACTTTACCTACATCAATTGGATCGTGGGTCATTAATCTGCGACCCTTTGATTCCTATTCTATCCAAATGACCTCTTTCGTGATGTGGCACTAGCAGCCCCAGGCATCAGCCTTACATAGCCATTTTATACTGCCTACACTTGTTTATCCCAAAACAGTTAACAATTCAGTGTGCGCGAAATATACGACTTCACAGGCCAGTTTTTCACCTCGCACTAATTCCTTATTGAATTGTGCTGCTAATGCCAAGTATAGGAATGCGTTCGTAGAACAATCAGAAACAAGTTAGGGTGAATGCAATGCTTTGTCTATCATGGCATTGGAAAAGGACACAGCTCGTATGTTTACAATTTACACTCGATGAGGGCCATGTAGCACCCGTCGCCGCACAAAATGGAGTATGCTTCTGAAAAACCGCAGTCCATATCTGAGATCATTCACACACCACGTAGCACTATTATAACTGTTCAGTGGTTAAGCGGATTCTTCAAATAGTGTGATAGGTTTAGGTTACTACTGGAGCCATTCGTATTGTTCTGCGAGCGAGCCTTTACGTTCGGCTGCAAATTCAGACCGATCTAACCCGTCCGCGACATCATGCATGCTTTGCACCAACCGCAATAAGCCCGTTTCACGCTGAGTGGCCTATAGGCACTGTTAGATCTCTAGGCACATACCGAAATTCAAATCATCACTTAGCCTTCGTGATGAAAGTCAAGTACTATTTGCGAAATGGATTTAGAATATACCCTCGCCGATTCCTCGACTTTCAGTCCCATATGAGTATAATTCACGTGTATAGCTCATTAATTGGTGGTTAGAAAACCGGAAGTCTCCGGTAAAAATGACATCGACCACAAATTTCCGAGCTACTGATGAACACAGCCTCCATTAAAAATTAATCTGTAGCCAGTTCATTTGATAAATTCCAGCTTATCAATCATATAATGAACAAGGAGGTCCTTTCCTTATAAGTGCAACACTTAGTTTAATAAAACTATTTAATATTTTAAAAGTCAAACCAACATAGTGAAGTTTTGAACAATTTTTTAAACAGATCCAAAGACGGAAATCAGCATAAACGTTGGACATCTACTATTACTAGTGGAACAACGTACTACAGAAAACTTTGAGTATTTTGAATAATACCACGAGAACATACACTAATTTCATACCCATACGTGGCGTAGGATTAAACATGGTTGCATTAACATCCAATACATATGGGCAGACTCTTGCAGTTGAACCCCAGAAATTTCATGATGAATCAGATCAAGGTAGCACATCGTCTACCACGCCGTTGGCGGGCAACCCGTACACGATCAGACCGGACAAGTTGACAGAGTTACATGATCCCAAATCGTTACATGCGTTGTATGATATAGGGGGCATCGATAGGTTAAGTGCGAACTTCAAAACGAGCTTGACAGGTGGTATCAACGACGAGGACGAACACGATTTAGAACAAAGATGTGATTATTATGGAGTGAACAGACTACCATCGAAAGTGAGTAAGAATTTCTTCCAGTTGTGTTACGAGGCGTTGAAAGACAAGGTTTTGATCTTGTTGTCGGTGGCCGCAGTCATATCGCTAGCATTAGGTCTATATGAGACTTTCGGGGAAGGTGTGATGTATGACGACGAAGGAAATGCATTACCGAAAGTAGACTGGGTCGAAGGGGTTGCAATCATGGTGGCTGTTGCTATCGTTGTAATAGTTGGAGCTGCAAATGACTACCAGAAAGAACGTCAGTTTGCGAAGTTGAACGCGAAGAAAGAAGATCGTGAATTAATTGTTATACGAAATGGTCAGCAAAAGATGATATCTATTTACGACTTGATGGTAGGAGATATTACCAATTTACAGACAGGTGACGTGGTACCAGCCGATGCAATTTTACTTAAGGGCGAGGTTGAATGTGACGAATCTGCTTTGACAGGTGAAGCCCATACAATTAAGAAAATG
This sequence comes from Debaryomyces coudertii, assembly GCA_030564605.1. Lineage (NCBI taxonomy): Eukaryota > Fungi > Ascomycota > Pichiomycetes > Serinales > Debaryomycetaceae > Debaryomyces > Debaryomyces coudertii. The sequence continues at coordinate 389,678 of JAKTYF010000001.1, forward strand.
CCAGTAGAAGATGCCATGAAGTTTTTTCACAGTAAATTACCTACCGATGAAGATCTTGGGTCCGGAAGTATAGAGTTTGGGGATCCTTTCTTAATATCAGGTGCAAAGGTATTGTCTGGCTTAGGTAATGCTATGGTTACCGCGGTGGGACCTAATTCTGTCCATGGTAGAACCATGGCCAGCCTAAACCATGAAAGTGAATCCACGCCTTTACAAGAAAGGTTGGATAATTTAGCAGAAGGTATTTCAAAGTATGGTTTCTTGGCGGCTTTGGTGTTATTTATTGTTTTATTTATCAGATATTGTGTGAATATTGCTCCAGGAGGAAAATTCAATAAGTTGGAAGGCACAGAGAAGGGTAAAAAGTTTGTTGATATATTAATCACAGCTATTACAATTGTTGTTGTTGCCGTTCCAGAAGGTTTACCTTTGGCAGTTACTCTAGCATTAGCATTTGCTAGTACTAGAATGGCCCAAAATGGTAACTTAGTAAGAGTGTTGAAATCCTGCGAGACTATGGGGGGAGCAACTGCAGTATGTTCTGATAAGACTGGTACTTTAACTGAGAACAGAATGAGAGTTGTGAAAGGTTTCTTCGGAAGTCATGACTTCGATGATACTGTGGGTGGTATTGGACCAAGATCGCTTGAAGTGTTTCCTCAAATGTATAATGACTTGAAGACTTTCTTGTCTACCAACATGGTTGTCAACTCAACATCATTTGTTAATCTGGAGTATGATGAAGAAAAAGCAAAGTTAGCAAAACAGAAGCCTAAAAGAAAGTCATTCATGAAGCAGTTATTAACAAGTTCGAATGAACATCAAAAAAAACAAATAGAATTTAATCAAATCGACGAACCATATTTAGGTAATAAGACTGAATGTGCATTACTTATCATGGCTAATGATAAAATGAACCTGTTTGCGAATTCTTCTTTAGAAAAACAAAGAGGTAATAGCTTGTCGGAAATTATTCAGGTTATTCCTTTTGAGAGCTCTAGAAAATGGTCAGGGATAGTAATGAAAATTGATAATGGTTTTAGATTCTATGCCAAGGGTGCGGCAGAAATTATTTTTAAGAATTGTGGTTATCAATTCGACCAGAATGGTGATATCATTAGAATGGATAGAAATTTACGCGATACAGCATTAACAAAGATAGACGAATATGCTAATGATGCCTTAAGAGCTATTGCATTGTGTCATAGAGACTTCGTTGGTATCAGTAATTGGCCACCTCAAGAATTAATTAGTGATAATAAACAGGAAGCAGATCCAGAATTGTTAATTAATACAGCGGGTACTTTAGATGATGTAAAAAAGCTGTTAGTCATAGATGGTATCGTTGGTATCCAAGATCCATTGAAAGAAGGTGTTCCCGAGTCAGTCTTGCGTTGTAAGGGGGCAGGTGTTTCAGTTAGAATGGTTACTGGTGATAACCTTATCACAGCAAAGGCAATTTCTAAAAGTTGTAATATTCTAACACCTGATGATTTGTCAAACGAATATGCGTTTATGGAGGGCCCAACATTCCGCAAATTGTCTGTTGAAGAACGTAATCGAATTGCTCCAAAATTGAGGGTGTTGGCAAGATCTTCGCCTGAGGATAAGAGAATATTGGTAGATACATTACGATCAGCTGGTGAAGTTGTTGCTGTGACGGGTGATGGCACAAACGATGCGCCAGCTTTAAAGCTTGCTGATGTTGGGTTTTCCATGGGTATCGCAGGTACTGAAGTGGCGAGAGAAGCCTCTGATATTATTTTAATGACTGATGACTTTACTGATATAGTTCAAGCCATTAAATGGGGTAGAACTGTTGCAACCTCTATCAAGAAATTCATTCAATTCCAGTTAACAGTAAATATCACAGCATGTTTATTGACTTTTGTTTCTGCAGTTGCATCTTCCGAAAATAAATCAGTCTTAACGGCTGTTCAATTATTATGGGTTAATTTGATTATGGATACTTTAGCTGCTTTAGCTTTAGCCACTGATAAGCCAGATGAATCATCTTTGAGGAAAAAACCTGCTGGCAGACATAGTCCTTTAATTTCAATTTCCATGTGGAAAATGATTCTTGGTCAATCAATCACACAATTAATTATCACGTTCATTTTGCATTTTGCAGGTAAATCAATATTTATTGGTTCAAGACCAGCGACGAATCATGAGAACCAACAGTTAGATGCGATGACATTCAATGCATTTGTTTGGTTACAGTTTTGGAAGTTAATTGTGACCAGAAAATTAGATGAAGCAGATGGGGTAAGTAAGGTGAGAGGCAGGATTACAAGAGACAATTTAGACTTCACTCAACACTTGTTCAGAAATTGGTATTTCATTGGTATTGCTGCAATTATTGGTGGTGCGCAAATATTAATTATGTTTGTGGGCGGTGCTGCATTTTCTATTGCCAGACAGACACCTGCAATGTGGGCTACTGCAATGATTTGTGGTTTTCTTTCGATACCAGCTGGTTTGATTATTAGAATAATACCTAATGAATGGGTTGTTGCAATATTTCCAACAAAGGCATTTAACATATTTATCTACTATGCGGGATTCAGGTTTTTGAGATCTAAAACGAAAAAAAATGATGATTTAGAGAAATTTTCTTCTTCTGATAAGGAGGAAGAAATAAGGTAGAATGATTGCAATGATTTTATTTATATTAATAATATTACAAATTTGTGAGGCATAATGTATTAATCTTAATGTTTTTAGGGTGTGTATTGTATATTATAATGATATCTTCGGTTTAGATTAATAATAGTAATTAATGTGTATTTTGATAACGATCTAATTCCCCACTTAACCTGTTTGTGAATTTTTTATAAATATGGTAGAAGTTGGTTAAATTCTGAAATAATGGTAATAAGTTAATTAGTTCATTAATGTTGTCAATTAAAATTTCGTTGATTTCATTCTCTTCATTATTTAGCTGACTTCTAATGGTTTCATACAAGGAATTTATTGAATTTTGAAAAGAATCAACAGTTATTGAATCCGGGTTGTTTTCCGTAATGGAATTAAGTCTTTCGAAAATGATGAACACTTGATTTAAATTATTCTTTATACCTTTCAATTTTACCAAATTATCAATAGATTCCGGTTGTGATTCATTATTGTTATTTAATTCTTCATTAACTTGCTTTATATCACTCAGTAATAACAATATTGAATTGTTTAGGGTATTTATAAAGTATTGTAATCGAGTCATATCATTCAGGGTATTTAATACTTCATCATTATTTAAACCTTGTGTTATTATTTTTGAAGAACCTTGTAATGCTTCTATTTGGCTAATTAATTCAGTAGATAATTCACTTGTATGATAATCTAGATGCGTTACTAAATTTGAACATTTATTTGACAAGTTTTGTAGGTTGTTCTTGGAATAGATCTTGGATTGCAGTTGATTACCCGATATCGATTGAAATAGTGCATCCACATAATTAGATGGCTTGAAATCAGAATCGAAAAACATCGATAACGACTCCTCATTTGTCTTTGTCATTTTGTATTGACTCTATTAATTGTTAATAAGAGTTAAAGTCAAGAGGATATTTTGTAGTATATGAGGTGAGAATTTTAAATTTATCCCCGAATTCATTTTTGATTAAATAAAATGAAGCTTTTAACCATACAAGATTCCTTTGAAGAAGTAATAGGTGATGTCAAGGATAACATTCTCGAACATGACAGATTTTGGATTGCAAGAAGAAACATTGAGTCTGATAAGAACCAAGACTTTTGGTATATAAATGTGAATAAACTGGGAATGAATGAAGAAACTAATGTCGTCAATTTTCTGTCCATGAAGGACAAGGATTATAAGTTAGAAATTGACGGAGAGATATATAGTTTGCAAAGTTTCTATAAAAAGCTTAACTTGGCTAATAATGATATTAGTTCTGTTGCAATTTCATCAAACAGTAACTATTTAATAGTAGGAACTAAACAGGGTGATTTGATAATATATAATTTACAAACTGATATGGTAGAACATAACGTAAAAGGTGCACATTTTGAAGATATAACTATCTTGAAAGTCTTTCCATCAGAGAAAGTGATTATGTCTGTTGGTATTGATTTAAAGATAAAAATATGGGGGATTACTGGCGAACTAATAAGAATTATGGCAAACCAGACTAAAGAAATAACATGTGTTGGATTACTTGGCAAGACAGGAAGGAATTTTATTAGTGGGTCTAAGGATGGGTCAATTAATATCTGGGAGTGTGGAACTGGTGAGCTAATCTATAGTCTTAATCGGATTCAAAATAACGAAGATCCTGTGAATTGTTTTGTAATTGGAGAGTGTCGTTCAACCAGTCCCAAACTATCTGAATTAGAATTTGAAACTGAAAATCAATGCATCTATGTAGGCTATGATTCGGGTATAATACAACAATTTAATTTAGGGGACCATTGTCAGACGCGACTTAGATTTGATGAGGGACAAGCTGGTGTTAGTTCTATCGATAAGTGCAATGAGCTCATAGTATGCGGCTATAATGATGGAAAATTGAAGGTATGGGACATTGTCTCCCAACATATGATGTTTGAATACCAATTGAATTCCCGCTATCCAATTTCGAGATTAAATGTATTACACAAGAAAAACGCTACTATGTCAATATTAGTATACAATGGACCAGAAACATTATTAAGATTGGAAATTGACATCAAGAACAATGCTGTGAATACGACCTACCTTGTTGGAATGGAGGAGAATTTTAGAATCCAAGATGTAGCAATTAATAAAGAATATATTATCATTGGTGGTGATCAACTAACTATTTATAAGTAGAATTTATAATTTATAATTATAAGTTTTTAAGTACACATTTCCATAATCAATATATAAAGTATACTTAGCGAACGTTTAATTTGATTTGAAAATCTCAATGCGGCAAATTCCATATAGACTTGGGAAGTAATTGTAGTCTGAAATTAGGAGACGAACAAACACCTCAACACCCCGTTATTGGGTTAATAGCCAATCGCTTGGTGCTATTGACAATTGAAAAGCCATTCGTATTTCACCTATCACTGGTCGCCTGCTCTATTTACGCAATTTACGAACGACACACTCTACCCATAAATACAGCTCAACGGGATTAAACCTTCACCTCAATTCAATTCTCCTACAATAAAACAAGTAACGTATAAATTTTATATTCGGCACTATCATAAATCATAGCTAACCATAAGTTTGAAAACGAATCAAAGAATAAATAACACAACACGTTATAACTTATAACTTAGCCTTAGGACCAATGGCCTTGAAGACACCTTCTAAAGACGTGGCCTTCATCATATTACCCTTGACCTTCAACTTACCGTTCATGAATAACTTTTGACCATTAGCCTTACCGGTCGCTAACTTGACGAAATCAGCATCTTTTAATATCAATTGAACATCACTTTTTGTGATAGAATCGATCTTCTTAACGGATCCATCTTTCTTGAGGTCTAATAACCAGGATTGTTCCTTGCCTTCCTTGTTCTTTAAAGTTAAGACTAACGTGGCCTTGACCCCTGAAATAGCCTTTTGTTTGATCTTGTCATCTTTCAAAGCTTCAGATAAATCCTTGAATAAAGGAGAAGCGTTAAATCCATCGGCACCAATATCAGACATATTTAATTATTTATTGTGAAAAAATTAGTTACTAAAAGTGAGCTTATTTCTTCTCCAGGTTCTACGTTCTTTATATACTATTCATAATTAGTTCCCCAAATTATTTATCAACAGTTTCTTTCATGTGATTTTTTAAACCTCGGTAGAGTGCACAAGAAGGATTTAACCGACGGGTTCTGAATCACAATATACTAATTTGCTACCCAGGATCAGATTCTTGCCACGGTTAGACTACATGAATAATCCATTATTCATATGCCTGAGTCCTATGTGTTTCAAACACGTAGGGCGGCTCGTATATAATTTCGACCACTTCCAATTGCACTATGACCATATCCCATACTCGCGCTACACTCGTGTCATCCATTTTGAATAGTTGCTTGGAGCGACTGCAGGTATTAACGATAAAAGTGCTGATTGGCGTGAACATCTATTTGGGTATGCTCAATGCTGGAAACAAAATAGTTAGCAAGCGAGTATATGATGACGCTAATTACGTGGTTGGCAATTATTTTCCATGCTGTAAAAGCTTTTGTTGCATGGAACTATTACTCGTAGAATCTACGACACTATAGTGCAATTGGTCCCAGAAGTGTGCTAGATCTATCCAAAAAGACAGGGATGAGTATTGTGTTACCATGTATAATTTGTAGAGCATTATTAGTGTAGTCAATTTCCGAAAACTGATGACATCGCAGCAATTAGATCTTGTAGATGGTACATATATCCGCATGCTGGGAGAATTTTCAGCTGGTTTTCTATTTGTAAGGATAAACAGTATAACCACAGTCCAGTTGACAGGATATGGAGATACTTGGTAGAACGACACGCATAATCACTGTACGAAGTTGATTTATTATTTTTGACGACATTTGGATATGGGGCGCAATGCTAAATGAGCAGACATGCCATGCTTGCGACCCCGTCAGGAAGTCTTTAGACACAGTCAGAAGTCGCCCTGATAGTGTGGGTTTAGTTAAGTCATCTGGCTATTGTGTTAACAGAGTGTGAAAATTGGTTGCATTCTGAGAAACAGGACCACACACGACCCCATCGTCTCAAAGCAAAATAATTTCACTACATCAACAGATTAGTAGGAGAAACGAACTTGTACAAGACTTGAATAGATATGTCGTTTAATTCCAAGTCCTCCAAATCACAGGCACAGGCCACAGTGAACAAATTATTTTCCAATTTGTTACCTGGAGTGGGGGATGTTCAGAAGCAGCCATCAACCTTGTCATCAACCCAGTTACTTAATAATGAGATTGAAAATACGAATAAAGTAAGCAAACTGGAACTCAAAAAGATCCATAAACAAAATAAATTAAAGCAGCATAAGAAGATAAAAAAGGCCTTAGAGGATGAGAAGAAATTTAACAAGCTAGCTAAGTACCACCTTATTAAGCATCATAAAAGCGGAGGAGATTTATCAGAAGAAGAATCGAAATATTTGAAGAAGCTCGTTAAGAAGAACGTAAATTCGTTAAATAGAGTGTCTGAAATCGATGATATGGAAATAAAAGCAGAACTAAACCAAGTTAGACATGACATCTTGAGAATCAACAAGGAAAAACATGATAAGAAAACCAAACGAATTCAAAATAAGAAGACTAAGGATTTCAATAATAAGGTTTCTAAGGGCATGATATCGTATCCTGGACTAACACCTGGTTTAGCGCCAGTTGGTTTAGAAGATTCTGATGACGAATAATGATTATGTATAGTGAATAGAATAATAAATTTAACGAATAATAACTAAGATGAGTCTAATCTATAAATTCTATTATTTGCCTAGTTCGAATAGCGTTTGACGCACATCAGAACACGATTTTCTAACCGTTCTTTTCTTATCATCCAAACCTGGAGTTAATTTATGTAAGGTTGGTTTTTGATACGGTATAACATACTTCAATTCAATATTAGTTATGACTTTCTGTAAGCATTTTAATGAAATGAGTCTGACTTCTTCGATGTTAATTAAATTTCTATTGACGACAATTTTGCTTATAGATAATTCAACTAATTTTGGAATTAAACTTGACAAATGGGGTATAACCAAGTCAGGAGATTCATCAATGATTATTTCACAAGTGGCTAAAGATGCCTTTAAGATTATCGGATTCTGCAAGTTAAGACTATTCAATATTAATGGTAAAATTTCGCTCAAATAAGATTTTAAGATACTATGAGGTACATTATTCAATATCAACGATAATGATATTAAGTAGTTTTCTTTATTGCAGTCATTGGATTCATGATACTCTTCGACTATTTTAGGCAATAAGATACCAAATATTTTTTGTTTGTACAATAATCTGACATTTAAATTCTGAACACCTGAAATTATTTTTGATTTACCACCAATTGTTTGATTGGTAAAAATCGGCAAATCAATCATTAGAATATTAAAAGATTTTGAAGTTAACTGTCGGATCTGTCCATTTTCGCAGGATAGCAACGCGACGAATTTGTTCAAATATTCTATGCCAAGAGGATCAACTCTTATAATCAATGACTTTAGAATCCAAACAAAAATTTCGAAGCTCTCAATCAGTTCTTTAGCTAGAACTGAATTGGACTCGGAATTACCTAAAATTTCTTCAAATAACTGTTCTAGTTTTACTTCGATAAATTCTTCTTTATCCATATATTTATTGACCAAAAGTGATAAATTCTGCAAATAGCCTAGCCTTGAATATTCGTTATCCTTCGAGTTACATAGTCCAATTATTTTGTTGATCAAATCATTCGTATTGAACGTATCACCTAGTTCAATAACGCATGATTTATCAATATTGGCAAGTATTTTGTTAAATAAATTAACCAACGACTTTTGTTCGTGAATAATATTAATATTGATATCGAATGAGTTGGGTTTATCAAGTAGGAATAAGGCTACAAAATCATCTAAAATTTCCTGATGTCTTGGTTTATCATTATACTTCACAATCAATCCAATTAAATCACCTGATAACTCAATTATAATATGATCTTCTTTGTTCTGTAAAATGATTAATAAGCTATGTATGAATCGTGGAATGAAGTTTTTATACCAAGAATTCATCAAGAATTGTTTTGATGATTGGGTATTCTTAATAGATTCCACTAATAAACTGATTATATTTTTAAATGCTTCAGATTGATCAATATTGAACTGCTCATAATCGGTCAATTTATTCAATAATCTAATTGATAAAATTTCTAAGAATTGGTAATTTGTGCACAATCTACCTATTATTTCCAAAAGTTTTTTGAAGTTAAATAATGCGTCAGTAGACAGCAACATATCCAACAAATTCGGAAGAATTAACTCGATGACCAATGTTATTTTATCATTCGATCCTCCTTCACTGTTCATGAGCTTAATCAAACCAGTAACAATTTCCTGTGTAACTTGATCTTTTTCCCAGTTTTTTGATCCTGAAATGGCAACAACCAGTAAAATATCATTAAAGGAATCAAGTATTAATGTACATTCTTGTTTATTTAAAAACCCCTGTAATTGTGCCAATTTTATTAATTGCTGAATAACTTTGCACTTTAAATTCTTTTCTAAGTTAGACGATGATTGTAATAGTTGACCCATAAAAATCAATAAATGGTCTTTATATAATTTCAAGTTATTTTGGTTGGCAAATTCATCCTTATTTTCCAAACTATTTGACAAGACATTGTATGAAGTCAAGACAAAACCCAAATTATCTATTAACTCCCTTTGCTTTGATGTGTTTAAAACCAAGTCTTCTGTCGTGTCAATTTCACTCGAGGATTCCTCCGTTGAAAGCTTGTCATCAGCATTAATATACTTACCCCAAACATCATGTGAAAACAAAAATCTGATTATATAGTTGAATCCAACGATTGAGTCCGATGCCAAAACACTCAATAACAAGACTGATTGTTTAAACGTCTTATCATTAATGGAAATAAGATTACCTTTTAGTTCGCTAGTTACTGTACTCAATAAGTTCTCAAGTTGGTCAAAATTAGACAATCTATTACCCAATGTTTTTATTATTACTAACGACGTAATCAAAGGTTTGAATTCATCAGAATCATCAATTTCTTCATCGTAATCTTCCGGAATAATAACGTCGATATATGGTTTGAAGATTGTTACGTCGTTGTGTAAGATCTCCAACTTTAAAGCGTTCCAAATAGTAACCCAATATTCTGCAACAGTCTCTAATTTATAGGTTTCAACACAAAGCAACAAGGTTTTCAAAATGTCATTTCTGATTACTGGATTAGTTGAAGTGAGCTTTTCTATTAAATCATTGAATGATTCTTTAGCAAAGTAGCTTTGTGAGGCAATGGTCTTCCTTAACTTCAACTTTAAATCCAGTGCTGTAATTTTATATGGATCATTAGGAGGCGGGCTGAATGATATTGGAAAATAACAAAAACAAACATCAAACATTTCACTTATAAGATCTTTATGGGCCTCATTTAATGGGTCGAATTCAAAAGTTTCATTGATTTTAGTATTAGTATCAAAGGACAATAACAAGTTTCTTGGGTCTTTTTCGCCACTTGCAATATGAATGAATACCCTTATCATCAAATCAGATAAATGCGCAGATGACTGGAAATAGGTACTGTCAATAGAAATTAATTTATTTAATATTTTGAAAGGTTCGTATCTAACCTTAGCCAAATGCTTCTTAGGGTCATATTTATTGAATATATTTGTCAATAGCTTTTCAACATTATTATTCATATTGAAAATAAAATTCTTGTGCAGAATCAATGAATTTAAACTTGATAAAATATGAATCAAACAATATATATCTTCGAATTTGGCTAGCAAAAATTCGAATAACACATTAATATCTTGTTTTGATAACTTATTAGCATTCAAACACTTCAAGGTTTCAGCCATACATTGAATTGACTTCAATCGAATTAGATCACTATCTGATGTTAAGCTCGGCCCTAATGACTGTATGAATTTTAACAATGTCATTTCATCCTCTTCGATAAGCTGGGCCAACTCTCTACTGTAATTTATCGAAACTTCCACATCATCCGCACTTGCAATAAATTGATTGATAAGTGTTGGAATATCGTGAATGCTCTCCAGACTCTGCATAATTAAGTACTATTATTATATCGGAATAGGTGTCGACTTTCAAATAATACTTTCTATGTTTTCGATGTTTAAATTAACTTATAATTCTAAACTGTAAAAAATAGTTCCTAAAAAATTTAAAACGAGGTGTTTTACAGTTATACTCAAGTAGATAACCGTTTATAACTTTATGCTGGATCTTACTAAGGATATAACCCAAACAAACCCTAATATTAGCTATCTTTCATTAAATACAATTACGTATTCTTAATTTTAATTGTAATTATATCCTCCGTTTCTTTAGAAACCAAAGGAAGAATTGTGCGGGAAAATTTACTCACTGAATTGAATTGATTTGGGGTGATCCATATTTCGAATCTTTGATATATCTAAAACAATTACAAGTTACAAGTCCAACTATCACGAAGAATAAGGGAAAATTAAATTATGATAGAGATTCCTGATTTGGACGAGCTGTCTCCATATCAAGATGTACTAGATCAATATCAGATACAAAGGCCACAACAAACACAACAAACACAACACATTCGCCAGATAAATGATATTCGAGATGATTATCATGAGAATAAGGTACGAGAAACTTCAAATAGTGTGGCTTCAACAGATAAACAATATATCATGCATGATTCATTGAATAGTCAGATAGAAGATGACGATAATGCTTATTCGCAAGACCAACATTCAGAAGCTGTACATAATAATCAATTTCAATATCCAAGCGGTGCATATGACACTAAAAGTGGAAATAAGCTCTCCCCAAATATGTCTACTGCAAAAAGAGATGAATTTCCGGCAGTGAATTCGTCCACATCGTTACCATTGTCTGAAGAATCACACGATATCAATAGACAAATAATACAGTATGATACTGAAGAACCATTGTTTATGAACCAAATTAATATGTCAGACGTACCTACCAGTGATACCCCAAGAGCTCATGTTGTTCAACAACATGATCTTCATCAAGAGACTTTCAAATTACAAGATCCGCCAATAATTCATGATAAATTCAGCTCGAAAGGCGACGATGAATTAAAGGAAGAGGGGATAGGAGAATTAGGCAAGAACGAAAATTCCACCAAATCTAACTTATCATTATCACAACAGCTTGCATCACCCATGTCACAATTTCCTATACATGATTATACGAAGGAATCGCCACAATTGCCACCACCTTTGTCTACTATTACAAATAAGAGACTAACATTATTAAATGGGGAAGAATTTAGTTATATGCGCAGAGAATTGGCGACTTATCTGAAAACACCAGCAGAATATACGTTGCATATAATCTTCACACAATTCGTTCGTCATGCTGAGAGAAAATTAAATTTGTGTCTTGATTATCCTTTGACGGAAGAACCCCCGGTTATTGAAATATTAGCAGAGGGAGTTGATCCCCAGTTTGATATAGTGGTTGCCTCATTAGGATACATTGCAAGAAGAAAGCCTAAACCTGTTATTGACAGTGTAATGTTCTGGAGGAAATCGAAAAGTGAAGTGGCCTCCATGGCAGCAATAGAGGTAGAGAAAATTTTATCTGCAGCCAAATCGACTTTGTCTAAAGTGCAGCAAAGTGATACTTTCTCCGCAACCCATCCTGGCATCAATAAGAATTCAAATGCGACCCATAAGGCAAAAAGAAGTTTAAGCTTAATGAGAACGAAAAGTATCTCTAAAATGACAGGTAATCACTCTCGTACTCAGTCAACTTCTTCAACAACTTCTAACCCAACATTGCAATCGCCAAGTCTTACACAAACGAAACTGCTGGAGTCTGTGTATTCTAAACAAAGAAATGTGTATGATGATCAAATTAATCAAGCTCGAGAAATCGCCATACAGGCTGACAGAAAATCTTTGGCCCTGATTTATATTCTATGCCGTGTTTTGATTGAAGTTGTTAAACAGGCATCTCCTGAAGTTATGGGTAATGATCTTGGTGATAAATTAGAGGAGATTGTGTTTACGCAATTAAAAACAACCGATCCAACAAGTAAAAGCGAATCTTTAGTAAGATCTTCAAATTGGAATTTATTTGCTGAATTACTTGGCTATATGTCAGAGAAGAGATTTTTAAGTGTGAGTGATAGATTTATTGCAAATTTAGAGAAAATACCAAGTAAGATTAAGCACGATGACGAACCGAAATTATATTTATTAATTCAAGGGATGAGTTATTTAAAGCTTACTAATTATCCTCTAGAGACATTTGAAGAGAGCGCAGAATTTGTTCAATCATTGGCCAAGTTTTTCGAAAAATCAAATAATGAATCTATAATGTTCGCATATTGTGAGGTGTTAAGTAATTTGCTATTACCATTAGCAAGTATATTAACAGCAGAGACTAATCATCCTACTTGGGTAGAAGCAGTTGAAAAAATTTACAGAAAGGCCAGTTTCATTTGGAAGAATGTAAATAAGTCAATTAACTGCAATTTAATTGTCGATAAATCTGGCAAGTCATACAACACCAATATTATAAATTTCAATAATAGTTGGGCGTATTCCATTCATTTGATGACATCAGTCCTATCTGTTTCTCGAAAGGAATTATTTTCTGATTCGTGGTTCGAAATGATAGAGAATAATGCTTGTAAATTGAAACCAAAAGTTGAAACAAGTGATAAGTCTACTTTTATTGTTTGTATTGCTAGATTGGTGTGGGTTTATGTTTATCGTTTGAATGATACTTTGAACAATACCATTAAGAAACTAGATAATCTTTTCAACTTGTTATTTTTCGGCAGCAATGCAACCAGTAAGAAGCAACAATGGTTGGTAGCTGATACAAAATTAATAAATGCCTTGGTCGAATTCATTAGAATTGTTGGCTTTCAACATTTGAATTACATATTAGATAATGTGTTAACAAAGTTATTAAAACTTAGTTTTAATGGAGTTTCGTTGGAAAATGCCAATCCTGAAAAAATTATTTTGGTAGCTAAGAGTTACTTAACTATCTTAGAAGATTATGAACTGGGAGATAAACCAAAATTTCCAACAGATGATATCTTTAATTCTTTATCTTATGATTGGAGTCATAAGTCTTTATCTAAACAAATAGCTGTTGATGAATTGAAAAAAAAGAAATTTAAATCTAATGAAATTATGCTTATTGCAAAAAACTCCACCAATGCTTTTTCACATGAAGAAATATGTCGAAATTTTGCAGTGCTCTTAAAGCTATTGGATGGTCAATACGGGTCAGACATATGGTCATCAGATAATAATTCTCTGTCTACACCATTGTCATCAAATTCAAAATCTCAGACAGCTTTTTCTGCATTTCATTTCGGTATTGATTTCTCGTACCAACCCACGAAGGATTTACATATAGAATTATTTGCGACATTATTGGAAGCTATACCATGGACGCTTGTTCCATTTTCTGGAGAGAAATCGTCCACATGTGGTTTACCGTTCAAAAATGTGGTAGAAATATTAACCCGTAATGCAGTGCACGCCAATCCTGTCGTGTCAGGTGCTGCTTTCAGCTCATTAAAGAAATTAGCGTCTAGGAAAAACCCAAATAGTCTAATTACAATATTTGCTAAATTTGCATTTCAATTTAGTGATAAACCGGGTCCAAATTATAACTCTGATTATCTTAATTCTTCTGAGTCACACAAGTTATTAAAAGTTTATGTTGAATTACTAAGCTGTTGGTTAAAGCAGTTCAATGAAATAAATGAGGATAAGGTGAATAAAATAGCATTTAACCCATTAGCACAAGATGATGAAATGATGAATAAAGATGTTTTGAATGATTTATACCAGATCAATTACAAATCTGATGATTTGCCAAATAACGCAGTTAGTAACAAAGTAAAAAGAAGCGACGAATTAGAATGGAAAACAATTATCACTGTCATTGAAGAGATCGAAGGAAATGGGCTCTTTTTTCTCTGTTCACAAGATCCACAAACAAGACATTACGGTATTTCTATCTTAAAATTAGTAGAACAATTTGATCAAGCAATCTATAATATGTCTGATATTAATAACCCAATTAATCCAGCGGGTACTATGAAAACATCCAATTATGGACCTAATAAAGGTCATTCAAGAAGTTCTTCCAAATTTGCTGCAGACGTTGGCACAAGGTTGATTCATGTTTTGGAAGATACCGATTTCGTAGGGTTAATAAAGCCGTATAAAGATGAACTTAGTATGCCAGAGCGTAGCCGTTTAACCAAATTAAAAAATAAGAAGAACATTTTAGTCAAATTAGCAGAATCAGATTATGGAATAGATTCTACAATATGGTTTCGACTTTTTCCGAAATTATTGGATATCTTCTTTGAAAGATGTCCTATGCCTGTTGCAATGTGCCGTTCAATAGTTTGTGTTCGAATGGTGCAAATGTATGAATTTGTATTTGAATTCTCGGAAAGTTACAAAAATTATACAAGCTCGCTATTTGGAAAATCTAGTACCAATATTCCCCCAGAAGTATTAGTTAATCAATGGAGACTTTATTTAATATTTGCATGTTGTTCATTGACTTCTACTAATGAACAAAAAATATCATTTCCGTCTCAACCAACACATGGAAGGAAAAAGTCTATGCAAATGTTCATTCAGCATCAAAAGATCACAAGTGCAAAGTCGGTGTTCAGGATGGTACTACCCTTTTTAAAATCACAACAACCGATGGTGAGGGATGCTGTCATTTCAGGGTTAACTTGTATCAATATAAATATTTTCAAGACACTATTGGAAAATCTTCCTGAAAGTTTGAATGATTGGGATGTGAACCATAAAGGAAGGGACGCAGCAGAAGACCGCTTGAGAATTGAAGTCATTCACATTTTATGTAATATTACCAACCGATTCAAATCAGATCCCTTTATATATTCAGATGAATCTATGATTGCAAATCTAGTATCAATTATAAAGAATGTGAAGTCGTTCTTGTCTGTTCCTTCAATACAAACGGATGTTGAATTTCAAAGATTACGCCGTTATTTTTGTGGATACTTAGAGAACATCTTTATTGGCTTGCAAGATAATTGCGATTTGAACAAATGGTTACCTTTTGAAGCCAGAATAGGATGCTTTAATTTCTTGAAAGAATGGTGTGGTGTTGGAGATTCTTCTGATATTACAGAAGACAGGTATAGTTCGATGATTAAAAGAGTTAAACAACAAAAGGAAACTACATCAACTGTCGCTATCCTTGAAGTAGAGAAAAAAGCTTTACAATTTGCGTCATTAAGTGCTATGGCAATCCTATGTTCCGGTCCTATTAAGCAAAAAATAGAAGTTATTGGTAAGATTGCTGTAATGTCGTTTGATATTCCGGACTTAATGAATTGGATGCATGCATTGATTTGCGCTGATAACGAGAAAGTAAATGAAATGGGTAGGATAGCTTTGAGTAATATTCTTAAATTGAATTTGAATAGTGACGAAATATACCAGAAGGTTTTAAAGGAGTGCTATTCATCACAGCCTTCATCAAAAGTTACGGAAAGTTATTTCACAATATTTATTGATGTTATTATGAGAATCAAACATTTTGATGGAATTCCATTCGATCTTATATGTCTATCAACCGTCATGATTGGACATGTTAATTATAAGGTTAGATTTGCAGCCATGAAGCTCTTAATATTTTTGGAAGAGCAGTTTTATGATTCATCTACTGTTAATTCTTTTACGGAATGTGTTTGCAGCAAGTCAAAACTTGTATATCAGAAAGCGTTATTTGACATTTCAGCACACCTCGCTTCGTTGCATCCCGAAAGTGCATACGTTAGAATAAGTTATTTGACAATGTTTTTCGATCATGTTGACGATTATTCCAAGAGAAATACTTTGACATGTTTACACCCTTGGGTCCTGGCTGTTGAATTGAAGTACGTGGAGGAGTTTAATGACTTACCAGATCAATCTTCGAAGTCAAAGAACTTTGAAAATAGATTAGATATTCCATCTTTGATGGTTTTGAACAACTTAATTGAAATCACAGTGAAATATAGTTTAACAGTTCTGAATGAAGTAGAAGCTCTTTGGGTAGCATTAGGAAACAATACAAATAATTCTGATAAAATTTTTGAGTTTATTATGAATAACTGCTTGGAAAGAAAGAATCCTTTGATGGTTAAATATTCATCTCAAATAATTGATTATCTCGCCTTTTGTCAACCAAATTTGATATCTATTGTTGACAAATTAATTGACAATTTACAACCCAGAGCCATGGTTCCCCCACAACCACTGCCAAGCTACTTAACTCTGGTTATTTCTCAAGAATTTCCTTATATTTCAAATTTGTCAAAGGTAATTCCTCTTAACGAGAAGGAAGCAGTTTTTTCTCCGGGTCAATTATCAATGGTATTCTTAGTTGATGTATTCACTATTCAGAATGACCGAATGATGGAGCGCCTACCTCTTTTATTACATGTTGGATTTTCTTTATTGGATCACTATTTAAGTGTTGTTCAAGAGCTGGCGGGGTCATTGTTGATACATTTAATTCACACCTTAGCACTGAAGGAACCTAAAACGGCTGAGACAATTGAAGCACTCAGACAAAGAGATCATTTCAAGTATTTATGGGTCTACGATGACTTAAACAATGACAAGAAGGGTGCAAGAACGCCAAAAAACATGGACTTGTTAGCACGTAACATTTTAGAAATTTTGACTCCTATTGTTCCTACTTTACAAGATGATTGGAGCAGAGTTTCATTACAATGGGCAACTACCTGTGCTGTGAGACATATTGCATGTCGTTCATTTCAAATATTTAGATCCTTGCTTTCTTTCTTAGATCAGGGTATGCTAAAGGATATGTTGCATCGTTTATCTAATACAATTTCCGATGAAACATTAGACATTCAAGGGTTTGCGATGCAGATTCTAATGACATTGAATGCAATAACTGCTGAATTAGATTCAGAAAAGTTAATTGATTTTCCACAATTATTTTGGTCAAGTGTTGCATGTTTAAGTACAGTTCATGAACAAGAATTTGTTGAGGTTCTCTCAACAATGTCAAAATTTGTTTCGAAAATTGATTTGGATGCACCGGATACAGTATCATGCTTGATATCTACTTTCCCGCCCAAATGGGAAGGTAAATTTGAAGGGTTACAGCAAATAGTTATGGTTGGATTACGTTCGGCTACAGCCTGGGAGGTGTCAATGAAATTCCTTGATAAATTGAATAATTTAAAGGATAGCGAAATTATAGGTACAGGTGATTCCAGGCTTTTAATGTCAGTTCTTGCAAATTTACCTCGTTTTTTGCATGCGTTAGACCAGAAGACTATTAGTAAAGAAATCGAGGAAACTGCAAACATCCTAAGTAAAATGGCAGATAATCGTGGTAAGTCAGCTTTATCGAGAATTTTAATTTCATTATCCAAAAACAGATTTAGATCGAAGAAAGATTTCTTAGTGCAAACAGTGTCATCGATTAACAATTTATTCTTTCCTGAATATGAGGCACAGACACTTGTTTTGCTTTTAGGATTCTTATCCAATAAAACGCCATGGATAAAATTGGAAACAATGAACTTATTAAAACATATATTCCCCTTAGTTGATTTAGAAAGAGATGAGTTTGTTGGAGTTGGTGCCGACTTGATATCTCCATTATTGAGATTGTTATTAACGGATTATGCGGAACCTGCCTTAGAAGTCTTGGATGAGGCTGTTATTATTTCAGGCTCACAATTAGATAAAGATGTGTTAAGAATGAGTTTAGGTAATTCATCAATGAAGAAAGAGTATGAAAAAACAGCCACTTTATTTGGTATTCCGGATGAAAGTGGATGGGCAATTCCAATGCCAGTTGTAACAGCAGCCAGTACACGAAACAATGTCCATGCTGTATTCTCCACATGTACCGAGGCGACGTATGTCAACGATAATGATGAGGAAGTTGATAATGATGAAGATATTCAATTCCACATGGAAGATTACTATGCCCCAGTGGTTGATAATGGAGATGCAGCGTCAGCTAACTTAGAAGAACGTAATGCATCATTAAGTAATATGTGGGCAGCTTTGGACGATTTTGATTCCTTTTTCACTAAAGAGACTGATCCAAATGGATCAGTGCCTATCGATAGTTCTCTTATTGGAGGCCACCGCGATACATATAATCATCATATTCACAGTGCATCAGTCGACACTAAGTACAGCAATTCTAGTGACCCTATCACTTTTATGGATTCCGCACCACAAGTATATGACAATAAAGCGTCACTTATTCTTAATAGAAGTTTAGCACGAACTAAGTCTAATACTTCGTTTAAGAATAATTTAGCGGACTCAATAGGGGGCACTGAACATGCTACTCCAGGGACTTCTACAATGTACAAGAAATCATACATTCCATTTCGACATAGTAGGCATCCGATTAAAACCAAACATGCTAGTCATGCTACACCAAAGATACCCACTTCATCGACATTTGATGAGTACGAGTTATCGCCTCTTAGGTCCCCGTCGTTGAGCAATTCAACTCTTTCACCTTACGAATTTGAATCATCATCTCCAGTTGCCAGGAATCTGGATTCTACGATAACAAGTCCCGTTATCAATGAAGGATCTACAAGATTTGAAAATTTGATTGGTGGCAATAAGAAAAAATCAAAGAAGACGAATAGGTTTTCACCAAATTATCAAACAAGTGCTAGTTCCTCCCCAAATGTACCTCATAATTACTGGGGTTCGACCAAGTATAATACTGGTCCTGTAGCTAACCTGCCTACGCCACCAATCTCTGTTCAGAAAAGTCAGATTCCTATTCAGAAGACCAAAGATAAGAAAAAGAAAGTTATCTAAACGATTTGATATTTATAATAGTGTATATTAATAA
The DNA here is from genome assembly GCA_030564605.1 of Debaryomyces coudertii. NCBI lineage: Eukaryota > Fungi > Ascomycota > Pichiomycetes > Serinales > Debaryomycetaceae > Debaryomyces > Debaryomyces coudertii. Next base: position 409,259 of record JAKTYF010000001.1, read on the forward strand.
AAGTTCTTATATTTTTATCACGTGAGAATTTCTTTACTACGTCAGCGAATTTTTCAGTGAAAAAAAAAAATTGGTATAGCAAATTTATCTTCAGAATAGACGTTGTTCAATTAAAATGCCACCTAAGAAGAAGCCACAAATATCAGATAAGAATAAGGCCAAAGCCAAGGACAAGGCAACAGGTGACAAGACCTTTGGTTTAAAAAATAAGAATAAGTCTAAGAAAGTTCAAGGTCAAATCAACCAAATTCAAGCTGGTGCAGATGGTGGTTTAGCAAAAAAGAAGGAAGCGGACGCTAAACGAAAGGCAGCAGAAAAGAAAGCAGCCGAAGATGCCAAGAAGGAAACAGCCGCCTTATATGGTATTCAACAACCAAAGGTGCCATTCGGCGTCGATCCAAAATCCGTTTTATGTGAATTTTTCAAGAAAGGTGTCTGTGCTAAGGGTCCAAAGTGTAAATTTTCTCATGATTTGAATGTAGGAAGAAAGGATGTTAAGAAAGATTTATACACTGATGCGAGAACTGAAAAGGAAGAAGATACAATGGATAAATGGGATGAAGAAAAATTGAGGAAGGTTATTTTATCAAAACACGGTAACTTAAAAACCACCACTGATATTGTCTGTAAATATTTCATCGATGCAGTTGAAAATGGTAAGTATGGTTGGTTCTGGGTTTGCCCTAATGGCGGTAATGAATGTAAGTATAGACATTCTTTGCCACCAGGATTCGTATTAAAGACTAAGGAACAAAAGAAATTAGAAAAGTTAGCATCGGAATCTGCGCCTAAGATCAGTTTAGAAGAATTTTTAGATTTAGAGAGAGGAAAATTAGACAAGAGTACATTTACTCCAATCACGTTAGAATCATTTGCCACATGGAAGAAAAAGCAACAAAATAAGAAGGCAGACGATAAGAAAAAAGAAGAAGAAAAGAGTGGTAGAAAGGTATTAACAGGAAGAGAAGTTATATTGAACAAATTTGCGGACAAATTTTACACTGAAGAAGATAACACTGAACAGGGTACTGAATGGGATTTATCTGAATTCAGGAAAAATTTACCTGATGCTGAAGATAGTTTCAAGGATTATGGTTATGGTTTAGCGGCTTTTGAAGAAAAACTGAATAATGTTGCAAAGGATGGAAATGATGAAGAGCCACAAGCTTAGATTTGTTTATTAATGTTTAATAGAAGGCTGGGTTACCTTTTTAATCCTACAACGAATTGTTGTTATGTATAATACAAGTATAATTTTCCGATACACATGCCTTCTCTAAGAGAATAGAATTAATTATCGTTATCAGTATGTAAATAATCTTTAATTATATCTACACTGTTTGTGAAGAAATCATGCTCGTCGTCAGTGAAAAACTTTATCTTAGTGCTAGTTCCTTCTAAAGCTTCCATGGCAGTGACGACTCTTCTTATCCATTGAGCACCTTTTTTATCAATATCCTCTAATTCATTATAATTGTGTGTATTATAAACATCTTGCAAATTATCAAAGACATTGTAATCATAGCCTGACGCGGAAGTGAAACCTTCCGCATTTGTTCTAGAAGTAAAGGAAGTAGGTCTTCTAAGTGGCGTGGGGGGAGGGTTTTCATTATTGGGATTAGATTGTAAATTTGTTAAATTCTTCCACGAGGTCTCCTTCAGTGCTGATGGTGAAATAGAACTTTCTGATCCAAGGTGGGTAAATTCAGTGTCCGTATGCGATTTCTTAAATTCATCGCGAATAGGTAAAGGTGGTTTGCGATTTAGTTTATTTCCTTGTAACAATGTTGGTTTATGCGGTATCATGGGTGGAAGTTTCTCTTCGCGTGTCGCCGCAAATGGAGGTGTATCATCAGATAAATCAATTAGATTTTCAATTTCATCATTACCCATAAGCTTTGACGAATTTTGTTTTGAAGCAAAAATAGCCGTTTTCTTGGAAGTAAGCTTTGCAAGCTCGTTTAAAATTTTTCTATCATTAATATCAGACAACGTGTCTTCCACACAACGGATATATATTGCCATAATATTAGATGGATAACTCTTTGCTAAATCAGTGTATGCCTCTAAGTCATGTTCGCCTGAGTCGCCAACGCAGACGAATTTTTTCTTTGGGAAATCTTCTGCAATTTTATATAAAGCTCTTTTCTTTCTTGACGATGATGGTTCCATTAATGAAGATATAAAGCTTCCAGTATATTGTTTCAAATGGACCGAGCCCATGGGTAATTTTACTTCTTGGAAATATTTATGTATACTAGAAAATAACTGCCAGGGTGAATTCGAGACATAGTGGAACGATATGCGCTTCTGATCATATAACTGAATGTACCACTTGACCACTGGAGGGATATTCCACAGACTAATGTCATTCAACAACAAGTTTCGCATTAATTCTCTTTTATCGCCCGTAACACCCGTCAATTTAATTGTATCATCGATATCACTGATTAACCCCAATCCACCATTAGGTATAAGCATTATGTCCTGGAACGAAAATATGCTTTCCTCAGTAGCAGCTTTAACCTGAACCACGGACGGTATATATTCTGTTTCGATGCAAGCTTCAAAATGACCGTTTGTATCAGTGATTACTGTTTCATGTTTCAATTCATTGAGATCCAATCTATCTTGAGACCCAATCAGAATCATCAACTCAGCACTTGCTATAGACCTCGCAATAAAATTGCTCAACCTTTCCTTTAATAGGTCATCACCGAAGCTTGATGTATTACTTCGTACAGATAAATTTGTAGTAGATGTTTGAATTGGCTTGTTTTCACCTTGAGAAATGGTATTAATGGATGAATCTCTGGAACTTATCGACTCCGAATCGGATGATAGGTTATCGTTAGGGTTTATTACATCAGGTTTAAGATTATCGTTCTCTAATTCATTAATTGCTTGCTTTGCTGTTGCAGGGTTAGAGCTATAACGAGTTATCTGCTTGGCCAAGGATAAAATCAACCTATTCTTTCTGGACATTACACCAGGACATGAAAGCCACCCTTTGACATCCACGTGGTATTTACCATCTTCTGTCTTTCTAGTATAAGCAGGAAATAAAGTTATTGAAGCATTTTTTGGGAGTCTAGCGTTCCCATTCTCATCATAATAGTCACCGCCTAATGCCCTATTGGAGACCCCAGAAGTGATCAGGGAGATTTTAGGCATATAACTATCCCTCGTGGCCTTGGCTAGACCTAATAGTCTTTGGCGTCTAGACAAATTCGTTGGTTGTGTAGTATCAGAATCATAATGTTCACTACCCAATTCCGTTGGAGAACCATTTCTTTGAATCATCTTGGAATTGCGTTTGAACTTCCTAGACTGATATCCTAGTTGCGGTTGTTCGATCCCTATAGGATAATGTTTTTTCAATGCCTTGTATTCTTTGTAAATTTCTGTGAGTACTGCTAATTTAGAATATGATGATCTCCTCTTAGCCAGACGTGGGATTAGCCTTCTAAATAGGAACACCGAGGCCAGCTTAAGTAAACTACGTTTGCCCCTCAATGTAGTAGTTTTCAGATCTGAGAATTATGGACGTAAACAATACAGCGTATCGTTAACAGATAAATATGATTGACCCCAAGAAACCTTGTAGTCTAATGATTTACTTTAGGTGTAACATCTGTAACACTTTAGTTTGAATTGCTTCATTGTTTAGTTGATATTGAGTGTATACAGGTCCACGACATTAATTTTCAAGTTAATTTTGCAAACTCCATTATTTTAGGACTTGGAGCAAAGTTCAAAGAATGTTTTTATTAGAGGCTATGGTATAGTTGACAACTCAATATAGGTAGTTAAAGAGTTTATTATTAAACAAAATTGATGATTTTTGGTTGCAAATCCATTGACGCCATTATACGACATTTTTACATCTAGCGACATTTATTGAGGATGGCTATCTACTAATACATAAGATATAGGAGCCAGATGTGAATAATTCGTTGATTCGAAGTAAACAGGTACACGAATTTGTCGGTATTTTGGTATAAAAATAGGATTGTTTTTTTTTTGAAGCGAAGAAACATGTCGATTGAAGATGTTTCTATTGGGAACGACTTGAAAGATTCATTTAAACCAACAGCGAAATGGATAAATAACGGGATCAATTGGATCAGTGATATCGAGGAATTTTACCGTGATAGGGCAATCATTGAAAAGGAGTATGCCACGAAGTTGCTGGAACTATGTAAGAAGCATTTTGACAAGAAAGCGAAGATATCTACGCTGTTGTCTGTTGGTGACGAACCCCAGATCACACCAGGGTCTTTAGAAAGTGCGTCACTAGTACTTTGGAACGACGTATTAACACAGACGGAGGCAATGGCGGAGGAAAAGACTCAATTCAGTAAGGAGATCAACTCGAAGCTTGGAGACAATTTCCTGCTGTTGAAAATTAAGACGGGGAGAATAGCGAAACACATAGAATCGATCGATGAATATTTGGTATCAGAAAAGACCAAGACAGAGGATGAGATCAACAAGACTAAAAAACACTATGACTCTTTGTGTGAATCCACGGAGAATGCAAGACAAAAAACTGAAAAATCGTCTAGTGATAAACACCAACAGAAGTTGCAAGAGAAAGAAATTGCCATGAATATTGGGAAAAACGAATATTTAATCAAAATAAACATTGCGAATAGACTAAAGGATAAATACTTTTATCAAGATGTCCCAGAGTTATTGGATTATTACCAAGAACTTAACGAAAGCCGTGTTGGTTTATTGAACAAGTTGTTGAAGAACGCGTCCATTATTGAAAGAAACTCAAACGATCGTATTAAAGAAAAACTACATATTATAGATTCAACCATCGACCAAAATAATCCAAAATTAGATGTGGCCATGTTCATTAAGCACAATGCTTATGATTGGAACGAACCTGAAGACTTTTACTTCATACCATGTGCCATTTGGCATGATGACGAAAGTTTGATCACCAAGGAACCAGAACTTACAGAATTGAAAAGGCGGTTAAATGCCTGTTCTAATGATATCGCAAAATATGAAGATCTGTGCATCGAGAGCAAACAAAATTTAGAGGAAATGACAACAGCACGGAAGGCGGAATTAGCGAGCTTAACTTTGAAGTTTGATTCCAAATTTACCAACACGTTACTGCTACTTCAACGGTTTTTGAAAACGGATAGTGAAAGAATAAAGAATGAAGTAGAAATTGAAGTCATTCAAAATTTTGCTGGCGATAAAGATTTGTCATATGTCCAAGTAAAGGAGAAGAAGAAGTCTAAGTTTGGATTTTTACGTGGCAAGAAACTGCACGGTGGTGGCGGGGCTGTTGTTGCTAATGATAACGACTCTGACAACCACTCTTTGCATACTGTAAAATCAGTCTCCAGTCAAAAGTCTCACGCGGGTCTCTTCAACATAAGAAGAAATAGAGGGCAGTCTAACGCGTCGAACACATCATCTGGTCCAACAGGCAAGGCATTATATCAATACGATGCTACAGGTGACGATGAAGCATCGATTACACCTGGAGAACAATTTGATATCGTGGATGAAGACGACGGATCAGGATGGACAATGATCCGTACGAACCAGGGTCGGGAGGGTCTTGTTCCTACCGCATATATAGAAGTTACAATGGCTGCAGCGACGGCAAGTATTACTACTGTCAATAGTGGAGGTAAAAAGAAGGGACCATCCGTTGCACCTAAGCGTGGTGCAAAGAGAGTACAATACGTAGAGGCACTATACGACTACCAAGCAGACGGTAACGACGAATTGACAATATCGGCAGGGGATAGGATTGTGTTGGTACAAGCTGACACCGATGGCAGTGGATGGACAGAGGGAGAATTAAATGGAACTACCGGGATGTTCCCAACGAGCTATGTCAAGGATGTGTAAATATTAATATACGTCCATATTTACAACCATCAGATAACAAACCAGCCAGTAGTGCTCGTAGTCTATGTTACATTGTGTCGATCATACAATAGGCAAAACATTAATACAACTTCAGAACGATTTTATATATATATATGAATGATATATACCAAATATTAAGAAAAAAATTATATAAACGGCATCTATCCCAACCTTTATTCCTTAAAATAAAATATTATTATAATAATTAAACACACATTTACATAACTTTCTCTCCCTTGCTAAGAATTGGATCCATTTAGTAAACATCACTTGGGATTTCAAAAACAACTTGCTTACCGGTTAATCTTTGGTATAATTGTTGGAATGACTCTAACTTGTAGTCGACAGCAGTGGAGTCCTTGGAGTCCAATAAGACCTTTTGGATCTTGTTACCACCAACTAAGTATCTGACTCTCTTACCAACAATTTCGGTTGGGAAAACTAAATCTTCTAAGATCTTGTCGTGGACAGAAGTCAAGGTTCTGGATCTTGGTCTCTTTTGTTGTTGTCTAGATCTTCTAGATGGCTTTGGTAAGATTCTTCTTTCAGCTAAGAAGACAACGTGACGGTCTGGGAACTTCTTTTCTAATTCTCTAGTTAATCTGGTTTGAACTCTTCTGTAAGCTGGTAAAGATGGACATGGAACGAAAACAGCTAAGGCTTTCTTGCCACCGTTGACATCAATTTCCTTAATGCTCTTGAATTGTAATGCTCTCAATTCGGACTTTAAGTCTGATTGACCTTCTAAGTCAACGAAAGCTTGAGCGACTTGTAACTCTAATTCACTTGGCTTTTCAGATAAGATTTTGCTAGCAGCAGACATGTTTCACTGATGTTAATTTCTGGTGGATCCTAAACAAACCTTTAGTAGTAACAAACTTTGTAAACTTCGACTGATTTTTTTTTTGTCTATGCAATTTGCTCCAGACAGTTAGGTGCACCCAGCCAGACTCACTGTGAGTATGAGAAAATTTTCCAGTTTCGCAGGCCCGGGTGAAAAATTACACAAACCCGATTTATGGCCCAAATTCACCGAGTCGTGTCGTGTGACCAACTTTTCGCGATGAACACTCAAAACCGGCCAGATATCAGGTGACTATGTGACTGCTAAAGTTTCCCTGTTGTGTACAGGATTCTCGGCTGAAGACCCAAAGCGGTTTATTTCCCGACATTCTGTAACATCCAGACACCTCTCAATATACCGGACGACATCAAAGACCCAGACACCTGGAAGTTTGTATATACAGGAACATGGCTCACAGCGATTTTCCGCTTCATCTACTGGGATAGCCTATGGCTGGAGGAGGGTTTTCTGCAGACAACTGGCTCAGATACATGTTCAGACGGCTAGCAAGAACCAAGTATATACGAAACATGTCAAACAGTGGACTTTTGGTAGAAAAAGCAAAGAAGAGCGCCGCGTACCAGGCGGTAGATGAGAACTTCCCGGAGGGGGCCAAGGTTGTGGGAGTAGGGTCAGGGTCGACGGTGATCTACGCGGCTGAGAGATTAGGACAATTAAAGAACAGGGAATCGTTTGTGTGCATCCCTACCGGATTCCAGTCGAAACAGTTGATTATTGACACTGGGTTGAGGTTGGGGTCGATCGAGCAATACCCGGAGGTGGACGTCGCGTTCGATGGGGCCGACGAGGTGGATTCGGACTTGAATTTGATTAAGGGGGGCGGTGCGTGCCTCTTCCAGGAGAAGTTGGTGGCAGCGGCAGCGAAGAAGTTCGTGGTTGTGGCTGACTTCCGCAAGCGGTCGCCATCGAAGTTGGGGATCCAGTGGAGAAAGGGCATTCCCATCGAGATTGTGCCTAGTGCTTACGCCAAGGTGATGAGAGACTTACAGGTGATGGGAGCGAAGACAGTTGACTTGAGACAGGGAGGTTCGGCCAAGGCAGGTCCAGTGGTGACCGACAACAACAACTTTTTGATTGACGCAGACTTCGGCGAGGTCGCAGACGCAGCGAAGTTGCACGCCGACATCAAGCAGTTAGTCGGCGTAGTGGAAACCGGGTTGTTTGTGCAAATGGCCGATAAGTCTTATTTTGGAGAGGAGTCGGGAGAAGTCAAGTGCTGGTCTAAGTAAATGGTCCCTGGATCACAACTGTAGGTCTGTCCGTACATGCTGCAAGCAACATATTATTACATGGTTATTAACAATTTAATGTACAAACTATACAGTGTCTACTAGCGTATTGTAAGAAATGAAGGTTTATCATGTCAGGTTAGGTGTCGTGTTTGGAGATCCAGTTTAACGTTTCGATCAAACCAGTCCCGTCAGTGGCCACAGTAGGTATCACTGACCACGTATGTTTTCCGGGTAAGTTGTGTAAGTCAAACCTGTCGATCAATTCTTTTGGCTTAATAGCCTCCGGAGTATCCTGCTTGTTTGCCAAAACTATAAGCATACACTCGGATAACTCTTTGTCGCTGATAACCCGTAACAACTCTGTTTTTGATTCCTCAAGTCTGTCATGGTCCGATGAGTCTACCACGTATATTAATGCATTAGTGCCGGTGAAATAATGTCTCCACAACGGTCTAATTCTCTCTTGTCCACCACAATCCCATACTGCAAATGATACATTTTTATGTTTCACAGTTTCGACATTGAACCCCACTGTTGGCACCGTGGTCGACGTCTTTCCCAACTTTAGTTTGTACAATATCGTAGTCTTACCGGCATTGTCAAGACCAAGCATCAATATTCTCATTTCACGGTTCTTAAAAAGTTTTGACTATTACGTGTTAGTATATCCATTCATTATGCTCATATATCCTCTTTCCCCTCTGCAAAAATACAACATGGACACGGTCTTAAAATTACATACCATTAGCAATCCCATCTTGAATATCTTTATTTGTATTCTGTCTTATTGACGTGTGCTGGACGTGAAAAATTTGGCAAATATCGATTCTTTCACTTGAATAAATGGGCAAATATTCAATCCAAATAGATCCTTGTCTTACTCTTTATTATATATTCACAACACTTGGTTTGAGTGCAATTATTCAAATGAATGTTTAGAATTTTTGGTGTATCCTTCTTAGCTAGTAATTTTTTTGAACGCGCGTACCTAAATTAATCGAGTAACTCGCTAAATTCGTCTTCGATTAATTTAAACGACTAAATTTAAGGTGCATTAGGAGTACATATGCCGTTGGTTAATTGCATGATATTATATGAGTGGTGATTCAATGCAGTGTCAAAAGATAACTACGAGGGTGCATTTTAGTTCCTAAAACGGTTATTAATCTATATAATATATACTAGTGCTGACTTTATGATCATTTTTTGGATTTCTTTGATTTTTTCTTCTCTAATTTTTTCATGGTTTCTACTCTGTCTATAACTCTTTCGAGCGATAACTTGACGTCACCCTTGGAGAAGTGGTTTAAATTGTAGTAATTTGGCGCTAATTCGACAAGCCAATCTGGTTTGACAGCGGTGACGGTTCTGATATAGTTTTTAGATGTCAAGACAAATTCGTTGTAGATGACCCATTCACTCTCGGAGGCTATCACTGTTGTAGGGTGGATCAACGCTTCTTGGTTATCTTTGATGGTCAAATAACCTTTATTTCCAGATTTCTTTTTTGCGACTTGCATGAAGAAACCGGCTGCAAGGGCCTTACGGATGTTGGTCCAGTAGCTCTTGTCTTCAAATGGGGCAGATACTAATTCCAAGTCATATCTTTCCATAATTCTTTGTAACTGAGATCTGACACTTCTGGCGGATAACAACGATCTGTACGACAAAAAGTTATCACGACACCATTGATGTAAACCCAAATCACGAGCCTCATCTGAATTGAACGCTTCATAGACGTTCAAGAGAGTCAAATGGTCACCGTCCGGGTGTGCAAAGGCCAACTTACATTCGTCAGCTCTTTTTCTGGCCGACGCAGGACGCACAAATATATTTGGCACTGACAATAATGCAACAATACTCAAGATTTCGTTGGAACACTTAAAGGCAGGTGATCCGATCAACATGACCGCAAGCATTGGATCTAATGGAAACTGAGATGCCATTCTTCCTAATGCTGTTAATTCACCTTCGTCGGAAAGACATTGCAAGTAGTTCAATTCTTCCAAAGCTCTCATCATTGTTTCAGGCGCCGGTGGGTCCATGAAATCGAAATGAACTAAGTCATCGATTCCTAATTTCTTCAATTCTAACACGGTGGATGCCAAACTACTTCTCAAGATTTCCGGATAAGTCTGCTCAATCAATTCCTTCTGGAAAGCTTCTTCAGTGTATAATCTGAAGCATTTACCAGGTCTAGTTCTACCAGCTCTACCAGCTCTTTGCTGGGCGGAGGCCTTAGAAATTGGAGACACCAACAACGATTCAACTCTGATTCTTGGGTTGTAAACCTTTTGTTTGGAGAAACCGGGATCAACCACATAGACAATCCCGTCAATGGTTAACGAAGTTTCGGCAATATTGGTGGAAATAATAATTTTTCTACCTGGTCTTCCACCTGGTCTGAACGGTTCCGGAGCAGGGTCGAAAATCTTTTGCTGTTGATGAGGTGGTAACGAACCATATAATGGGTAGACGCTACAGGGGCCACAATCTTGGTCTCTGATGAGCTCGTCGGTTTCTAACGCTATCTTTCTGCAGGCGTCTTCAATTTCTTCTTCACCTGTGAGGAACAACAAGATGTCCCCCTCATCTTCTGTCGCGTGAATTTGTAACACAGTTCTGATAGCAGCATCCATGTAATCTCTTTGGAATTCAGGAGTATAATAGATCTCAACGGGGAAGGTTCTCCCTGGCACTGCCAATAACGGGGAGTTGTGGAAATAGTTTTGGAATTTTTCCGCGTCCAATGTAGCAGACATGATAATGATCTTCAAGTCAGGTCTTCTGATACTGACTTGTTTCAACAAGCCCATCAAAATATCGGTGGCTAATGTCCTTTCATGCGCTTCATCCAAGATGATACACGAATACTTTTTCAAATCGTGATCGTCCATCGCCTCTCTCAATAACATACCATCAGTCATATATTTTAAGATCGTCTTGTTGCTGGTCTTATTTTCAAAACGAATACTGTAACCTACTTCTTCGCCCAATTCTACGTCCATTTCATCAGCAACTCTCTTGGCCACAGACATGGCTGCAACCCTTCTAGGTTGGGTACATGCCACCTGTGTCCCCATCAAATGGGGCATATCGTCATAAAGTACAAACTGCGGAATCTGTGTTGTCTTACCCGAACCGGTTTCCCCTACAAACACCATAATCTGTGTGCTCTGGAACATCTTCAAAAACTCGTCTCTTTGGGCATGAACAGGCAAATCTCTTCTTACTTTCAAGATATCAAAGTACTTCGTGCTGTGTTTGCCTCCGCTAAATGGATTTATTTCGCCATCCTCCAATCTGGCTGTCTGTGCAGCCGTAGTCGCATGTCTGGTGAAGTTGGAAAATTCACCATCGTCGTGGTGCACCATCTGGACCTTTTCCTGTGGGTGTGGATGCAACCTCAACGACTCCTCGGCAGCCTCAGCCACCTCCTCGGCCTTCGACTCTTCGAACTTCTGTTTCTTATATGATCTGTCCTCACTCATGTGTAGCAAGCCTTGTATATAAATAGTAGGCACCTTTATCAGTTGAGATGAGCTAGATTTAAAAATTGTCTGTGGTGAAAAAAAGCACCCCGTGCAAACGCACGTGAATATATATCCAACATCAGTGCATCTAGAACATCCAGACATCAGTTATGCCCCCAAAAAAATCCCACAACTCAATCTCCCCCCCTGTATCTCCCGTGTCCCCCTTCTGTCCACTCATCCTCCCACTGCCATCCACCCGCTTGTGTCTGGTGCCTGCCACCCTCCTGCATTCGCATCTGGCACCTCGCCCACTGCCCTAACCGACTGACACCTCCTGCACCGTCCTGCTGCGGTCATCTGCACCTGCAACTGCACCACCAGCCACATCTCTGCAATACCTCACGCACTGCATATATACCTCTACACCCACGGCCGCATAGGATCCGATGAGCTTTACGTCTTCCTCATCCCCGACTCTATCGCTCGGGCGGCCCCATCCAAGCCCATATAATTTCGGCTGGTCGGTCCTCAATCCATACACCACCCACTCCCCCATCGCTATTTCGCCATGCTAGGCCCCATTTTGTTTCCCTCACTCTCGCATCGGACCAACGGTATCCCGGCGATGCCTTAACCACTATCGCGTTCATCTGCTCGTCGCTATAGTGATTCGGCCAGTGGCCGATCTGCTCTATTAAATTGTCTACATCATATTCATATCGTATACTACAATTTGGTAGCATCGATACCCGAAGCGTGGACTTCCACCGAGGTAATGGGCCTACATAGGCGAGGATTGTTTAGCAAACTTTCCTAGCATATCACAAACGATTGCTCACTATTGATATTCGTGCAGTAAGCATCAGCGCTCTTGGTTCGTACTGGCGAAAAACTTCCAGCACCGCAACCCCACGCACACGAAACAAGAAATAGTAAAGGCGGGCTAACCAATTTTTTTTTAACTGCGAATTGGAGAAGGTGTTTTAAAAGAAAAGAGTTGGCAATTGTAGAATAATATTGTTTTTAGTTATTTCTCATAAAACCTTAAATTGCTAGGTTGCTTTAGAATCTATTCATATTATCAACGTCCAGTTAATACGAAGTACCAGTATACGACGTGGACGAATACTACCGTTATAGCATACATTTCATACAACGAACGTTGAAGAAAGATCATTATTTTTCGGGATATTTTTAAATTTTTCAATATTTAATTATGCCCGTCAGCAAGAATATTTATGAACTCGCTGCCATGGCCAACACAATGAAGAAGGTTACATGGGATAGCATATTAGTGGTGGAGAGAGATGCCAGAAGGATGTACGAACAGTCGTTTTTGGTAAAGCAGTTAAAATGTAACGAGATAGGGAGCGGACCCACCATGTGGAGCGATGCCAGGACCAAGTCGGACATGGCAAGGTTTGGGGCCTTAAGAACCACAGGAACAGGTCAGAAGAGAATGTATTCGACTAACTCGTTTTCACATCCTTCGCATATGACATCAGACGAAAACATGAGCAATGATTCACAACGGTCGGCTTCGACCCATGTTATTGGCACGAAGAAGCCACAGGAATTCCAAATGTCACTGAGTGATGTTCCCAGCACCAGATTGGCCAGAATATTCCATTACGGCAGTTTGGCAGCAGGTATGGGATTGGGAGCTGCCACCCAAGGTTTCAAGCATTATACCTCGGGTAACAAATCGAGCATTTCGATGAAGTCGCTTATCTTGTCGCCACAAAACATCGAGAGAATGGCCAAGAAGTTCTCCAAAATGAGAGGTGCAGCGTTGAAGATTGGTCAGATGATGTCTTTTCAAGATCTGTCGATTTTGCCTGCTGAGATCCAACAAATCTTGCTCAGAGTGCAAAACTCGGCGCACTACATGCCACCAGGCCAGTTAGAAAGAGTCATGGTTAGGGACTTGGGTAACAACTGGAGAGAACGTTTATATGCATCGTTTGAAGACGTTCCGGTAGCCGCTGCCTCAATTGGACAGGTCCACAATGCTGTCACTGAGGATTTGACCCCTGTTGTCGTCAAGGTGCAATATCCTGGGGTCGTTGACAGTATTGACTCTGACTTGAACAACTTGTTAACGTTATTGACCGCCTCGGCTATCCTACCAGCTGGCTTATTTTTGGATAAAACAATTGCAAATGCAAGAGTTGAATTAAAGTGGGAGTGTGACTATATTAGAGAAGCACAAAATTTGATCAGATTCCGTGACATGATTAAAGATGACCCTGTATTTGAAGTTCCACGAGTCTTCCACAATTTATGTGGTGAACATGTATTGACCATGGAAAGAATGAGAGGCCTTGAAATCACCAAGGGAAACTGGGATCAGAAGACCAAGGATTGGATTGCAACTAACATTATGAGGTTGTGTTTATTAGAAATTAAGCATTTCAAGTTCATGCAAACAGATCCAAACTGGGCTAACTTTTTATACAATGAAACGACCGGCAAGATTGAATTATTAGATTTTGGTGCTGCTCGTGAATTCGGTGATGAGTTTATCGAAAACTACATTTTGGTTTTAAGAGCTGCCATCAGAAAGGATCGTGACCAAGTTGCCCACTACTCCAAGAAGTTAGGTTATTTGACTGGCTTAGAATCTCCTGCTATGACTGAAGCTCATATCGATTCTGTTTTAGTTTTGGGTGAAGCATTCTCGCCTGTCGATAACAAAGGTAAGCCATTCAATTTCAAGGACCAAACTATTACCGACAGAGTTAGAGGAAATGTTGGTATCATGTTGAGTGAAAGATTAACTCCACCTCCAGAAGAAACCTACTCCTTACATAGAAAATTGAGTGGTGTTTTCTTGTTATGTGCAAGATTAGGAGCTACTGTTCCTTGCGAAGACTTGTTTAAAGAAATTATTGGCCATGACGATTAAATGAAGGATCACTTTCAACCATCAATTTTTTTTTTTTTTTTACCAAAAGTTTTAATGATTTTTATTTGTATTTTTAATGAGTAATGATAGTTTACTAATCCTTAATGATGTTAATGCAGATGAAGTGTCTGGATATTTTTAAATAATGAATTATGTTTGTTTTATAGATTAATTTTTATTTGTCGATTTTATGAATGTTGTAGTATAAGTTTTGTGTCATTTTTTTATAGTACATATGGTTATCAGTAAACCTATTCTTCAGTTTTGTCAATGAATTTTTCAAAATTCATGATATCTAATGCCAACAAATGACAATAACAAAGATGGAAATAAGGACAACTTGGTGATGGATAGACTGCTACGCCATGCGAATACATCTGATGATATAAAACAGCTACTAGCATCACCACCAAAAAAACCGAGACAGTTCAAAAGACAAAGCTCAGTGATTCTACCAAGGACAGGTGAAAGAGTACACAGAGCTTTGTCATTTGCAAATTCAAGCTATGAAAGTTTTGATGGTAATAATCTAACAGAGAATGATCCATTATTACCTCGTTCAAACAATAATAGCCAAAGACACTTGCTAATATTTCATTCGATGAATTTAAGTAGGAAATACTTACATCAATTGTATAATAACGAAATATTTCGAAGTGTGATAAAATGTTCAGTTGCATATTTTATAGCATCTTTGGGAGTCTATTACTCTCCATTCGATGATTTTTTGGGTAAGACAGATTCCAAGCATCTTGTTGCAACAGTTGCAGTATATTTCCATCCATCAAGGTCTAAAGGGTCTATGTTACAGACATTAATATTTGTTATAGTGTCATTGCTTTTCAGTTTCAGTGTGTCGTTTGCTTGTAGATTAATTGCGGGGGGCTTCTTTAAACAAGGTGAAGATGAAGTGTCTCACATGATTGACTTGATTATTAGTTCAATCTCGTTAGGATTAATTGCATTCATGAAGCAAAAAGTGAATAAACAAACTTTTAACACCGCCTGTTCATTGGCGTCCATTTCTGTGGTAGCCTGCATTGTTAAGGAAGGTAGTTTAAATGCTGCAGACATTCCTATTGAGCGTTTATTATCTACGGCTCATGTTGTCGTTACAGGGTGCATTATTTCTGTTGGTATATGCTTCATCCTTTGGCCGTCAAGTGCTGTAGATAACTTACGGAGCAACCTTAACAATTCTTATAATATCATGTCGTCTCTATTATCGATTATTCCAAATAGGATTTTAAATGGTGACAAATTTACAGCAAGAGATTTTGAATATTTTAATTCTTTAAAAACAAACATAAACCAGTTGAACTCTAGCTTTGAAGAGTCCAAATTCGAATTAAAATTCAAAGGCAGAGAAAAGGAATTGGCTATATTTGCTGAGATAGTTAACGTCACAATTTCGCTTACACGAAATTTACAAGCATTAAGAAGTTCAACAGAAATGCTGTGGAAGCTATTGCATGAATCTCACGCTGGAACTGAGAGCCATTCAACCTCAAGTTTGGAAAGTTATGAATCTGAGCTTCTCCGATTATCACAGTCAACGGAAAATTTAGTACATATCAATCCACCAAATGTGGGTGGAACATCTCCGAATATTGATTATACTGCAATCAATTCTACCCAATTATTTGATTTGTTTGTATATTACTTGGCGCCTTCTATGAAATCATTCATATTTACCATGAAAAGCATATTAAGTGAAATCCCGTTTGAAGATAAGTCATCACCAAACAATTTTGTTAATACAACTAACTTTCAAAACTCATTAAAATCTGCATTAGAATTATTTCATGACAAGCAAACGAAATCTTTTGAAAAAATATATGCACAAGATATCTTCAGACCTCCTTCTGATTTTTTCTCAAAGACAGACCAGGAGGAAGTAACGGCGTGTTGTGGAAATTTTTCTTCGTTACTAGGTTTATTTGCTAAAGATCTATTAGAATTTTTGCAACTTGCTGAAAATTACGAAGAAGCAAGAACTAGTTCAAAAACTTGGACTTGGTTAAAATTTTGGAAAAGGAAGTCCAAAGACATTACTGATCTGATTATTGACGAAAATATTAACCTTGAACATTCTTTGAATGAAGCATTAATAAATTTTCAGAATCAGCTTGGATTTACACATAAAATTCATACTTCAAGAAATCCCAGAACGTTTGAACAATGGTCGTTCAGTTTGTGGAAAGGATTGAAGGTATTTCGGAGAACGGATGTTCAATTTGGTATAAGAGTTGGATTGGGTGCATTCTTTCTTTCGATCTTTGCTTATCATCCAGCTACAAAACATACTTTCAATGTTTGGAGAGGTGAATGGGCTTTGACCATTTACTGTATTATGATGAATAAATCGCTAGGTGGAACTACAATGACAGTAAAATGGAGATTCATAGGCACATTTTTAGGAGCAGCTACTGCGTATCTCATTTGGATTATAACAAATGGGAATGTTTATGCATTGTCAAGTACTGGTTTTCTTCTATCTATCCCATGCTTCTATATTATTATCTACTGGAAGCGAAACAATCCATTTGGCAGATTTATCTTGTTGACGTACAATTTGACTGCTTTATATTCTTATAGTATGACTCAAAAAGATGCAGAAGATGGTAATGAGGGGGGTGACGAACCGATAATTGGAGAAATTGCATTTCATCGGTATGTTGCGGTATCCGTTGGTATACTATGGGCTCTAATTATGGCCTCGTGTTTTTTACCCAATAGTGCCCGAGGAAGGTTGAAAAATGGGTTGGCAATATTATGGCTAAGAATGGGGATTATTTGGGATAGTGATCCGTTGGATTACGTTAAAGATCCAGGAACAAAAGAGACCTGTCTAATTGGCTTGAAAGACCAAAAGGGCATGAATAATTTGCTACTGGAATGTGAGATACTTTTGAAGCAAGCACCGATAGAATTCCGCTTAAAAGGTAGTTTCCCAAAAGCAACCTACGAGAAGTTGTTGAAGTCTACGTCAACAATAATTGATGCATTTCAGAATATTAACCATATGATTAGAGTTGAGCCAAAGCTAAGTGAGAATGAAGAATATGTCTTGAAGTATATAGCTTCCGAAAGAAGCGAATTGGAGGACAGAATTTTTCTTATCTTCTACATGATTGCTAGTGCAATGAAATTGAACTTTCCATTGCCCGTGAAGCCAGCATCTATGGAACATGCCAAAGATAGAATGTTATATAAGTTAAGTGAAATCCGCTCGTATAATACTGAAGAATCAGAACTTTCCCTAAAGAATGAGGACTATTTCTTGCTATACTCATACACTTTAGTTACTTCGGCTGTTGCGGAGGAATTGCATATAATTATTGAGCTTATAAAAGAACTACTTGGTGAGCTCTCGGAGGACATGTTTCAGTTTGTATAATATTAGTCTTATGGATATTTTAGATATTTTATATAGATGTACAGTTTCATACAATATTTACCATTAGCTGCGAAATGAATAAAAAGTTCAAGAATAGGACCTGAAAAAGCATTTTTTCATTAATTTGAGTTATATAGAAAAAGCTCTCAATTAATATACTCATACACAAGATAAGATACCATTTTCTTGATACCTCTAGCTATGATGGTATTCTAGTACACCTTTGAAGCATTGAACCTGTAAATAATCTAAATCGGTCAATCACGTGAATTTAATATGATGGCGAGATTAAATCCGACCAGTTAATTTTTTTTTCCAATATCAAATCTTGCTGATATATATGTATATATATTCTATTCTTTCTACTATTTAAAAAACATTCAAGAAATATGTCAGGATTCGATCCCGAAGGACCATTGGGCCAACAGTTAAAGGCGTCGCTAGTTGTGGAACTAACAAACAAGTTCAATATTGCTGATGAGGCAGAAGATGTTTCAGAGTTTATTGTAGTCTTGATTGGAAGTAATAAGACAGCTGCCGAAATTGCTTCAGAAGTGAAAGAGCTTGTTGACATTCCAATAGATGAAACATTTATCAATACGATTTTTGCAGAAATTCAAAGATTGATGATCCAGGGGCAAGAGGCTCAACAACAGTCTGTATCACAGCCAAATCAACAACAAGAACAGCAACAAGAGCATCAGCAACTGCCACAGCAACCTATACAACATCCGCAGCAACATCCATCGCAACTGCAACCACAACAAGTAGAACAGCTTGAACAGGAAATGACAGATGTTTCAAGGCAATTTCCACATGATATGCCAATGAACCTACCAACAGGACCGAAAGGACTCCAACAGCGTAACAACCAGCAAAACGGCAAGTTCAATAATCGTGGTGGGGTCAACAAGAATTTGAATAGGAATGGACCTAAAAAGTCATTTGCTATGCAAAATCCTGGTAATTTTGAAAAGGTTTTAGCAATGAGCAATTCAAACGTTACGAATTTGAAGCAATTCATCCAGAAGCCTGCGAAGGGTCGTTGCAGAGATTTCCCATACTGTAATAACAAAGAATGTCAATTTTCGCATCCGACTAAGTTATGCTTTGCATTTCCAAACTGTTCCAACCCGCCAGGAACTTGTAACTATTTACATCCAGGCGAGGACGATGAATTAATGGCAAAATTAGCCAAATCTAGACAAGAATATATGGACAAAAAGAAAAATACCGAAAGTGCCGGTACGATTGGCATTTGCAAGTTTGGTATGCTTTGCTCAAAGGATATTTGTCCTTTTGGCCATCCTACGCCAGCAAATAAAGAAGCAAAAGTTTTAGTTTTACAGTGGTGCGCATCAGGTAAATCATGTGAAGATTCCAACTGTACGAAAGCTCATCCATCGCCAAACTATCAAGCTTCTGCTAGTGAAATTAAACCAAAACCAAAACCTGCTCAACCAGAATTGACTTTAGAGCAGTGTAAGTTTGGGCCATCATGTACAAATATGAAGTGTCCAAGAAGACATGCTACTACACCAGTTGTATGTCGTGAGGGAGCTAACTGTACAAGAATAGATTGTTTCTTTTCTCATCCAATTGATGAAGATTGCAGATTTGGAAGTAACTGTACTAATAAAACATGTATGTTCAGACATCCCAAAGGTAGAAACCTTTCAAACCCATCAAATACTTGGTCTAAAGATTCTGCGAATACTACGAATGAAAGGGCTTTTGCAGTTCCTGAAGATCAAGTAATGGAACAAGCCACTCAAGAAAGCTAGGCTGTTGAGTTAGCCTCATCGCGACTAGTGTGTTTGTGTGTGTGTGACATACTCTCAAATTTTTATCAAAGTCATTGACTTATTATGTATTAGTATATTATAACAATATCAGAAAAAAAAAAAAAACAAAAAATAATAAAACAAAATGGAAAAAGCATGAAGAGGTTAGTTCTGCTATTCGGTTTGTTTATAAGATATCATTACTGGTTTTTGATATTTTTCCTCTTGTAGAAAGAATTAATGATTGACGAAGGTATATATATATTGTGTCATAGAGCTTGCATTACAAATTTAAATTGATATGATTCCGTAGACAATACTTAGCAAATATATTGTACGTAAACAACTGTCTAATTTCTATATATTATGATGTATGATGTAACTTATATTTTCAACGCCGCAGACATAGTATTGTCTTGCATCTTTCCTCATATACTTCATTACAATATGGATCGTGTTCAGCCAGCATCAACGGAATCACTGTTCGAGCAGAATTTTATGAAGAATTTTATTACAGACTATACAAATAATATGAAATTACTTAATATCTTCTCTTGGAACCAGCAGCTTCTTCAGCGTAGACGTCCAATGGGGATGGAGCTAATGGAGCTTCATTCCACAAGTTTGGAGTCAAGAAAGCGTAGGTGTTACCGATTGCAATGAAAGCAGCCTTTAAGGTGTTTTCAGTGGTTCTGGTAGATCCGGAAGAAGAAGTATAAACATCTTCAACACCAGCTAATTGCATCAATTTCTTGACGGCTGGAGAAGCAACAATACCCTTACCTCTTGGGGCTGGGATTAATCTGACAGCAACGGAACCACACTTACCGGTGACCTTGGTTGGTAAGGAGTGTGGTGCACCCAAGTTAGTACCCCAGTAACCTCTTCTGATTGGGATAATAGATAACTTGGCGATGATGATAGCAGCCTTGATAGCAGAAGCGACTTCCTTGGCGGTCTTGATACCTAAACCAATGTGTCCGTTAGAGTCACCAATAACAACAACAGCCTTCATTCTGGTTCTTTGACCAGCTCTGGTTTGCTTTTGGACGGATCTGATCTTCATGACTTCATCCTTTAACTCTGGTAATAATTGGTCAATGATTTGGTATTCCTTGACTGGCAAAGAGTGTAAGTAGATTTCTTCTAAAGAGGTGATCTTACCTGCCTTCACTAATCTACCTAACTTGGTGACTGGACTCCATCCCTTTTCTTCATCTCTTCTACCTCCTCTTCTTTGTTTACCTCCTCTGTTGGAACGAGCGAAGGTTCTCTTTGGTGCAGCTTCAGCAGACATTTTTTGTTATGTATATTCTATTTGTCGGAATGTTACGTGGAAAGCCGGGGGTAATGGTTTTCGATCGACAGATGTGAATTAGTATTCAAGCAAAACACCCAGTTACTGGAAAGTGAAAAATTATTCATTAAATTGGACCCGGTTGGCCACGACAAAAAACTTTTGGTTACACAAAACTAATATATCACAAAACAAATTTCTCGCAAAACTTCGTTCCATCGTGAATTCTTCAAATAAAGTAGGGCAATGCCCTCTTATACATCCCGGCTAATGACCATGTCATCGTGCACAGGCTCGTTATCCTCGCTGATAAGAATCTTTGCTAATTCCCCTAGATAGACAGGATCAGGATCAGTCAACATAGATTGCACGACGACCCATTGAAAACGAAAGTTTTAGTAGAGATGCGGACCAAGGTAGAGATGGTACAGAACAATAAGACGACAGCCATTTTCCGCACGATGTGTGACAGGGAGTAAGGGCTGAAGGTGGAATATATCAGAGTACCACTACACTGTATACAGGGACAGCAATATAGCAACAAAATTAACTCATCATCAGCAAAATGATTTGACAATTGACCCCTGGTTACACAGTCATATAAATTAGTACAAGGGTCTTCTTACATTTTCTTGTGATCAAGGATACGAATACCAAATTAACAAACAACAAATACGATGTCTACATATGCTGATGCTGCTGCCTCTTCAGGTCCAATAGGTGCTGAAAAGATCCCGGAACCCCCAAAGGTGAAGTCCACGAGTAACCCTCATGGTGCAGTCGAAACGTTGGATGAGGACGAGTTTGATGACTTCAAGAAGAAAACTAAAGGTAGTGCTGATCGTGGCAAGAAGAAAGTCAAGGATTTCTCTAAAGAGGCCAACGAGAATGGAGAAGCATACCTCAGCCAGTTCATATCTTGTATGAAATCGGGAATTAGTAATGTCACAAAGCGGGTAAATGACTTCACTGCAAACTTCGGGGACAATTCAGCTCAATTGTTAGCCAGGACATCCGAAGAATTTAAGAATCCAGTGGTGATCACTCAAGCATTGGTTGGTATCAGTGGGTTAGTTGCAGGATACGTTACCTACTTAGAAAGACATAGAATTCATAGCGACAACAAGGTTGTTTTGACAACCCACGCAGCTATCATAACTGGGTTAATTGTAGCTGATGGTTATTTGTTCTGCAAATTCTACCCACAATACAAGAACAGAAAATAGGTGTATCTAGTCTAAGCGATAATTACTTTTAATAAACAAGATCGGAAATGAACAACTTACCTGTGATTTGTAGATATCTTAGCATCGGTGAATCGGCATCTCAATGTAGAAACGAACTGTGGAGCCGACTCAATATTACTGAACATAAGAACCTCAACATCACGTACGAACTGAAATGTTCCACATATCGTAACACAGATCAATAAACCTCATTTACAATGGTAACTTTTATATGGAACTACATATGAAATTGATGTAACGAAATGCAAAAGGATTGCAGCAATACAAAGATTGCGAAAAGCAGAAATCAATCCTACGAGTATATATTGCCATGAACCTGATTTTCTAAAATGCATGGAAATCGCCTCATCGAGCTATCCATGATGACTGTCCTGAGCATTATGCCTGATGAAATAAACATAGATCTAGACTGGTCTCGCATCATTCACACAGTGGTTTCCATACATAATATTGGTTGCTACTAGATATATACAAACATTGAATCAACACGTATAGGAAGTACATAACTGTAAACGAGGTGTAGTTTCGGTGATGCCCGCGAAAAAACGGATACCCGGATTATCTCGGGGCAAAATTTGTCAATACCGAGAACATTATCCACATCTTGCGGTGTAGACGGCTGTTGATGGCGTCGTCGCCCTCTCAACCTGATGTCAACGTTCGGTTGCAATTGCAGTTCGAGCATCAGGTCACCATCAAGACAGTCCTCACACGTCCATACTGAACGCCTGGTGATCACCATAATGCTTATGTGTGTGCCGAACCCGGTGGAAGGACGGCTTCCTTCGTGGGCCAGGGTCACCCAGTCGCTTCAGTGACCATCTTCCCTAACCCAGAAGTAGCGGGTGTAGGCCACCCATGACCTAAAGCATGCTTCATCTTGCCTCTCTTATAGCCGATAAGTTGAGCTGCGCGATTGCTTGCGGCAATCATATGTGACGCACGGAATCATATCATCTCAATTAACAAAGGCGGTTGAGAGATCCGAGGATTTTACTTTTTTTCAATGTCTTCTCGGATTCTAAACATCCACCTTCACTCGTCTCTATTGTTTTCAATTATTCGGTGGCAATATTATCTATGTACTCTGGGATAATCACCAATCATCCTAAGCGACCGGTCCAGTTAGCTTCGCGCTATTGTTCCATTATAAAAATATAATTATGTCACAAATAAACTTAGAGCTACAGACCGTCAACACGAGGGGATGGAGTCGTGGAGGAGCGGACAACAAAGCTCATTATTTCTCCGAGAATAGCGTGTATTACAGCCCATTGCAACCTATGAACCCATATGCTGGAAGACAGAGAACAGGCCTGCACCTGTATACAGGAGGCTTCTATAACGCAGACTAAATTTTATTTATAGGATTTTCCACATTTGGCATAAATACGATAGTATCATATGGTACATAATAGCTCATGTATCTAATTGTCACTGAAGCCTAAAATCAGATTGCAACTAGCATATATATTGGAGAAAGTTCGCTAGCCACATACTTTATTGTGTAGAAATTTAATTTTTTTTTTTTTTTAGATAATTAGCGGTATTGACGATATATGGGAACAAGATGCTTGATCCCGAATGTAATCAATATAATGACATCGGTACGAGCTACGACGAACAAGCGAACTTGCTTGATGACCATATGATAAGGATAATGGGTGGTAACACTCCAGGTGTGACAGGATACCCTAACTGCAACAATTCGTACAACTACCCATGGTCAACCAGTGGTGTCGCCAGCAATAGTGTTGACCAACATGGACAGGACTTGTCGTATCCGATGACCGGATATACACGCAACGTACACGGAGATGACAACAGGATGGGGAACATACCACTAGACTACACCAGGGGCATGGTATGTGAGAGCGTGGTGAGCGGACCGTACATGAACCCAGGCAATGAGATGTCAAGGTACGACTACAATGTCGAGGCTTCTCAGCCGTCGACGAACTACAATCAGAGTCTGTTGGGACAGCACGATCTTGTGTCGTCATTGAGCTCGATGGCCACTATGAACGCATACTCACCAGCGCCAGCATTGGGGCCCGAGGGTTTTACGTATTCAGTCCCAGGAGGACACACAGCACCAGGATACCCGTCGCCGATTTCCCACCACCAGTCGCCTTTGCAAACCCAATTACAGAAGCCCAGATTGCAGGTGAAGACGGAGCGAAAAGACACCAAGAAACGATACCGGATTATCAGGGGTGTTTCGGCTGGCGGATCCTCGACCAGACCACCCAAGTACCTCGTAGACTCTAGTGCATTATATTTACCGGTAAAATTACTGGTAAACGGAGCGTCGGTCGAGGATATCTGCCTCCCTTCGTGGAGCTCGCCTGAAAGTGAGGACCGTCGAAGGATCATTCGTGTTGAACGGATACAAGACGGACCCAAATTGCTGGCCAATTTTTCTATCGTGGGTGCCGCCAACGAAAACCCTACCACCCTACCACTGCCTCCCGGAATTGATGTCATCGAAGTGTCATGCTTGGAATGCACCACCATAGTCAATGACGGAGATGACCCGGCGGCCAGTGATGACGATCTGGGGGTGATTTTCGCAGGTGGTCCCATCGGTAAAATCAACCAGTATTACATCACGTCGGTCGAAGTGATCGAAATCGTCGAGTTGCTCATTGGTACTCACGCTATGGACTCAGCCGACAGAAGAAGAGAACGAGGCAGAATCAGATCCAATTTGGTGCCGTTCTGGTCCAGAAAGCCCATTTCTTCCCGCATGCAAGACAACTCACCGTCTCGATCCCCTGCTAACTCCACCCACGATACACCTCTCATGAATCACGACTACAGACTCGAATTGGCTAAGAGAATAATGGCATACGAAATCAGAAAACCTAGGGGCTTTGACAAGGAAGTAAGAATTCTCAGGTGGGACAAGTTGATCCCAGCCTTGAAAAGAGCCTTACAGACATACTACGTAGAGATCTCCGGCTCGGAATCGTCTATAGATTTTTCATAACCCTACTTCTTTCGCATATATACTTAAGTGTACAATACATTACTAATACCTATCTTAGTTCCCTGTTAGCCTTAGCAGACCACGCGCATATTACAAAAAAGGCTTATGCATGACGCGGAGTCCACAACCTCGCTTATGCACCTAGCTTAATAATAACTGCAATGTCTATGTAGAGAGAATCCCCACTATGCGTTCCTGTCAGGTTTATTCTCGTCATCGTTCCCAAAGATGGGCCCATGGATGGCGTGAAAATTCTCACCATCTTCCCCGTTCATATTTATGTGCGGATTGAAAACGGACACTATATGGCTTGTATGAGGCTCTAGGGCGTGAATTTACATAAGTTCGTTCTCCGCATGTTAACTTAGTTTGGCTGCAATATGTACTAATAATTAGTAAGTGATATTATTTAGACAACGTTTGTGAAGTTTGCGGTAATGAATACAGGACTACAAGTAGCATGTGACAGAGACGCTGGCATCTTATCTAATGCGATGTAGACGTGCAAACATTGAGATTGGATAAGATGCATCTATGGCTTGTATGCGGCCGTGGTTTGTAGTGGCAGGCCCACGAAGGTC
Source organism: Debaryomyces coudertii (assembly GCA_030564605.1). NCBI lineage: Eukaryota > Fungi > Ascomycota > Pichiomycetes > Serinales > Debaryomycetaceae > Debaryomyces > Debaryomyces coudertii. The sequence continues at coordinate 434,948 of JAKTYF010000001.1, forward strand.
ATTTCGTACGGCTCGCGCCGAGACCTTTCATAGGGCGTTTGGAAGGAGTCCAAACAGTGCACGAATGCATTAAATATTTGCGTGCAACGCGACCCGAGCTATACCGAGAAAGCGCTAGCACGTATGACGAAACCGCCGGGTAGCACATGAAGAGTTACTGGTTCTGTTGCAACCGAACCGAGGCTAGGTAAAGGATTCGCACAAGTTCCTGTATTATATGGGAGGTGAACCCTATCTAGGTTTGAGTGTAGGTTTGGGGGTAGTGTTTACACGGAATTCAAATAGAACGCCTATTGTTCTGCTGCACCACGCAATCGACTTCCAGATCATTGTAGGGGGTCCATTATTGGAGGCCAGTGTGGTAATGTGAGATCCAGAGAGCACACGCAAACCTATGTGAACGGGCCCAGGCCCGCGAAGGTTGTTGCGAGGTGGCAGGACGCGGATCCAAAAGCGAGAATGTGGTGTTATCGTTCATGTTACACGATTGCGACGGAGGCGCGAAGGTGCTGTCCACTGGTGTATAGTGTGGGCCGGACAGAGCACCGAAGCTCCTGGTGCTGGGCATTAACATTATGCTCTTCTGTTGGTCGCCTCGCTCACAGACCGGTAGTTTTTGTAGATCTGTAGGCTTCTTCAATTCTAGCATAGTTCTGTAGCATTTTCCGAAGATATTTATTCGTCGTCGTCCGCACAGAATGCTCTAGTCGCCATGTATCCGACCACCTCTCAATCTGGTCTCCCAAGCATATCTACGCCAAACGTTGTTCTTATGATACATGGGTGCACCGAGCTTTTATATGGATGCACTTATCTTCTATCCCTTTCATTACGTAAACCGTGCGACGATCGAAAGACGCGTGTAAGGCTGTACGCGCCTAATTAACACACTTACATTTTGGCTGAAAACGTATATCCTATTGGGCGAGCTTTTCTGGTACTATTACTTCATTCTTAACTTAGACAATCTTAGATTCGTCATCATCAACAACTTTGATACCAATAGAAGCTTCGTAGCGTATATTTGATACAAATTCACCCTTCAGAAACTTGTGGTAGTAGTGGAAACATTTTTGGTACGGTCCACGTTATAAAAAATTTCACGAACTTTGGCTATATTTGTTGCTCCACAGGAGAACTTTGATTAAAAAATAGGAAACTCACTGAAAACTGGTGATAAGTACCATAAACGAGGATTCACACGTTCCCCAGTTGGTGATAGTAATTACTGCTTATAGATAGCTCCAGAGAACGCAATCTGGTAGAAACTTGATCGTTGGTAGATTTTTGTATAGGTGTTAAGATACGCCTAAATCACCACTCCCTGGATATACCAGTTGAACACAAAAGACACTCGGAGAGTGGCATTGGACCAATAGGACATATTACGAACATACATAGACATTATAGATAACATGGCAGACCCGGAAGTATCGAAGAAGGACAATTTTGAGGACTTTTTGTTGAGTAACCAGTTTTATGTGGGTCCGTCTAACTCGCAGAGCCACGTCACGAACTTGCGGAAATCGATACAGATTCCTAACTCGATGTCGAACACGTCGATTCATGCGGGCTTGGCCAACGAGATGGGAGCTGCAAATCAACAGAGGACCAGCATTATGAAGATCTCTCCATCGATGAAGGCATTGGAAAGTATACTCTCGGAGAAGAACAATTCGGGTTCGGTGCAGGCGCCTGAGGGAATCATGGAGGAGGACGAGGACCAGGTTCAAGCTCCCCATGGATTGGGGTTGTCGATAAATTATACTACAGACGATCCCAATCGGGGATCGACTTATTCCGTTCAAACTTTTGAGACTGCGCATTCGGACAATTCCTTCAATGATACGATTAATATGAATATGAATGAATCGCCTCACAGGAGCCTGAAGTCCATGAGCACACTCGACGATGGCTACAACACTAACGACGATACACCCGTGTTGGTAAATCCAGCGCAATTCCAAACATTCACACAAGTCAATGGCCCCAATAAGAACTCGATGCATCCAATCAGGGTTGTGAATGAATCTTCGTTAGAAGACTTAGATGGACAATCGACCGACGTGTCAAATGGAACGATGGATAACAAAGAGATCGAGCAGGACGATACTTTAGTGGGCAACGAAGGGGTGCTTAAAAGTCAATACGACCAACAACAACAAAAACTTCAGCTGAAACAACAAGAGTTACTTGAGGAACAACGAATTCAAAGAGAATTACAACAAAAGCAAAGAGAGATCCAGAAATTGAAGAAGCAAATGGACACACAAGAACAGAAGAAACAAAAGGAATTGCATCAACTTGAACAACACAAGCAAGAGAAACAAGAAAATCAAAACACCAGTCAGGTATCAAGCTTATTACTTCCTACAACTGGAAAAGAGGTTGAGAAACCTGTCGCAAAACAACCAATGCAATCATCGAAATCAACTAATAATGCTACCCCTAAGCCTGAGCCATTGAAGAAGTCACCACATACGAGATCTAATTCAACCTTTACGTTATCATTCACAAAGAACAAAGAACAACCTCCATTACCTGGAAAACATAAGAGAAGTAGCACATTTGGTGATTTGTCGGCTATTTCCAATAATACAGAGAAACCTCTACCAGCAAAGAAATTTAGCTTTAAAAACTTATTCAAATCCAAGCCTAAAGTCACAAAGAACGCCGATGATGAGTTAGTTTCGAAGCCAAAGAAGTTGAGTTCAAAATCTTTTTCAACTCCCAATTTCCAAAGCTTTAATAATGACTCCAATACAGCAGAGGAGGAAAAGAAAATTCCTCGGACCAAAAACAAGAAGAATGAAAGAGCAAAACAGGCACTCCCAACTAAACAACAGCCGTTACCTCAAATTCCACAACAAGAAAATTCTGGCCATAAACTTTCGATGTCTTCTAGCGCATCACTTTTAAGCGTTTTCAAGAAGGACAAACAACCTGACAATTTATCAAAACTGATTGTATCTGATAACCAAGAGCAAGTTTCTAAAAAACCAAAACCCAATGAGATCGAGGATGATGAATATAACACTGAATCTAGCTTGATGAAAAACTCTTTCAATCCAAACCTTAATTCTAATGTGAATTTTATCAGAGAAATTAATGATGAAGATTATACTCCAACTACAAAGTACCCAACATCAAAAATAAATGAATCCAATTTTGATGAAGATTATGCTCCAACTACAAAGTATCCAGCATCAAAAATAAATGAATACAATTTTGATGAAATCAATGATAATACAAGTGACAACTACTATAATAATAACAACACGATCAATAATCAATTACCTCAAACATTAGCCTCTGAAGAAACCGACTCGAATAGTTCTGAAATGTTAAAGTCAAATGGGAGCGATTCTTTGTTGAATAGTGATAGTTTGTTTGGATCTCCTTTTAAAGTAGATTACAAACCCTCAACTAACTCTCCTAGACGAGAACATTCAAACGAAAAATTGACAAACCTGAAAATCGAAGAAAAGCCAATCGATAAACTAGAGGTAAATGGCCAATTATTGGGTGAAGCCCTTTTTCCTAAGTCATTGAGTGCTCAAGAAGTTGACAGTATTGTTTCTTTAGAAAGATCAAGATCTATGAGATCTATTAAATCAAATAAAAGAAACTCCTTTGTTAATTATGACGGTAGTGATGAAAACATTATCCAGTATGATGGAACTAGACCAAATACCCCAAATTTAGATTCCAATCATATCAACAGATCAAACAGTATCCTTAAAAATTCAAATTCAAAGCGTAGTTTGAATGTTGACAATATGAATTCAATCAATGCACAAATGCTAAACATTGAATCCATTGAGAATGCACAAAAACATAACGATGAATCCATTGATAATTATGACGACCTAATTGAGTTCACAGATTATATTGACTTTGATAATTTGGATTTTTCCATTTCTCCAAAGGAATTAGTTGAAAGGTCACCAGTAATTATGCTGTCATCCCCCTCTCTTCTCTCAGATAAATTTAATCAACAGCAAAACCAGGATACACCTCGATATGAAACCATTCAGAACCAATTGGAGGGTACTTCTGATAGAGAGTTTGAAACTAGTTCGCTTCAAGAGATCCAGCCTCCAGCGGGATATTCGAAACCTTCTCAAGCCCCACCTATAATCCTAAATACACCTCCTCCAAGTCAAGACGATGATCCTAAACAGCAAATGCTTATACCACTGATGGTTGAAAAACAAGCTGAAGATTCCTTTGAAGAAATTAGCACTAATGAGCCTGTCCAAGGTCCTTTAACTCCTAACTTAGAAATTATTAATGCGACTAAAATTCCAGAATCACCCGTATCAATTAATGAAGGATCAGAATCAGATAATCTTATTGAGAAATCTCCTATTATGGGAACAGCATTTAGTAACACTCCAGTGATAAATGAGAATGGTAAAAATATCATGAATAATAGACCAATATCAATGTCATTTAGAGGATTAAAGGGTCCATCATTCGGCGGAAAGTTGGCAATGCATGATTTGAGAAGCTCGAATTCACATCAATCGTTCAATATGTCGTTCAGAGATGAAGATGATCTTGAAGAAGGTTCTCGTGATGCGCCCATTTCACAAGTTGGTGGTGGTTTTGGATCTAGTGATGAGGAGGATGAAGACGGAGATGACTATTACGACAAGTTTGAAAATAAAGAAAATCAGTATCGTAATCCAATGGTTGGACAACAACAAATCCCCTCCAAATTTGATCTGGAGGATAACTTTTCCCCATTACCTCCACCTAATCCTTTACCAATGTTTACCCATAACAAGATTCCGCTGATATCGAGTAACAGCTCAAGTCCTAAATCATTCAGTTCAATGTTCTCGCGTAAGTTCAAAAAGTCACCCCCTATGTCTAGCAGCTCAAGGGCCGCTAATAAGGATGGTGTTAGATTTTCATCGAGAATTATCTTATATGATACTTATAACTGCGACGAATATGACAGACATCCAGATAATGCCACCTGTAATCAATTAACTCCAGCCTTAGCTCAACAAATTAAGGACGAACTAAATGAATTCAAGAGCGAGATGTCAATTCACGAACATTCTCGTTGTCACACTCATTTCTTCTAGTGACATTTATATTATTCAGGGCATTAATAAACGTTCTACATTCTAGAGCTTCTTGTCTGCTCATTTGGTTCAGTTGGATATAAACGTGAATCAATTAAACACTAATTAAATACTAATAATATATTTATTTTATGATTCTCTTATTTTTGTGTAGCACCTTGCTCTGCATAGGTTTGCTTAGCGCTTCTGAAGATCTTATCCAACGTCTCATCGCCACTTTTATCAATCCTGGCTACAACCACCTCTGGTTTTTCCATTATAACGACCACATATCCATCAGGTCTTGAGTCAACACATGTAGTTTTGTTCCATGGGGCAACATCATATTCTTGTAAAGTAATAATTGGTGGTTCACCATTAACATATGCTGGGTATTCAGACATAGTATTATAATTACAACCTTTGTTCAAGTGATAAAGGAAGATAGTTAACAGATTTTCATATCGCTCGTTAAATAAATATTACACAAAACCAAATGAATAGTTACACCAATTTTTCTAGTCGAAGAAGTTTAATCGATGAGGTAAAATATAGAACGATAATTTAGCATATTATAACATTATGTCTCTTAAACAGAAGTTTGCTATTCCGGGGCAATACATAACACCAACACATAAAGTTTCAGGAGAGAATGAGATTGAGAAATACATTCCAGGAAAAGGTACAACTATATCATCGATAGATGTTGAAGCAGATGAAGTGAAGACAATCCCTGTTATTGTTTCCACAATACTAGGAAGAATTGTAATCACAGAGCTTTCAACTGCTAAAACGGAAGATGAAGAAGAGGACAATGAAAGAAAAGATGGTGACATAGACGTCAAGAGTTTTGTAGTTAATGTTACACCAAAGTCTAATACTTACACCCAATATCAAGAAGAAGTGGAAGAGAAAACAGTACCAGAAGTTGGTAATATATCAATTAATCTCCCTCGAGACGGAGACATTGTACTAACACGTATCACAAGGTTGAATCCAAGACAGGCATTTTGCGAAATATTAACAGTTGAAGGACATGGGAACGTGTTGAACGACTCTGGTTTAGGAGCCAATGGTGAAGCTGCGCATAGTTCTATACCACCAGGGGGAGGTTCACAAAGCTTAAGTTCACATACAACAATAGCATCACAAGCATCGCTGATAAATGCTGTAGCTTCAGATTTGGGAGAAACATTTAAAGGTATAATTAGAACGCAGGATGTTAGGCTGACAGATAGAGATAAAGTCAAAATTATAGATTGTTTCAGACCGGGTGATATAGTGAGGGCTGTTATTATTTCCCTTGGGGATGGATCAAACTATTATTTGAGTACTGCTAAAAATGACCTTGGAGTAATTTTCGCTAAGAGTGAAGGAGGTGCAGGTGGATTCATGTATGCCGTTGATTGGCAAACAATGATCTGCCCAGAAACAGGTATAATAGAGAAGAGAAAGTGTGCCAAACCTTTTACAAGTTAAATAGTATTTATTAATTTAAAGACTAAAAAGAAAACAAATCCAAAGGTGTATCTATAGCTGTACCTATTCTTTAAATATATCAGGCAAATTATATCACCGGGTAAACCAATTCATCGCTATCGCCTCTTAAATCAAATTCGGATAAACCGACCTTTGAACCAAAATTTTCGAACCTCTTCATGTACTTTTGTTTATTACTTTCTGCGAGCTTGATCATCTCAGGCCAGTATTTCTCATGTTCGTATTCGAAATTGAGATTCCCCCCAAAGTCCTTGTCCAATTGTTCAATTGGTACGAATTCCGGGAAGGGTTGGTCAAAAACCAACTTTTCTCTCGTCAATGGATCAATAAATGGATAGATAATCTTCAAGAACGTCCATCCTAACCATGGGATATTAGTCAACAACGCTTTACCCAACCTTTCTGGATAGTGCGTTTGCAAAATATGCAAGACTTGCCTTCCCGTACCGACTGGTGGAATCTTCCCTCCCTCCTTACCAATAGGAGAAGCCTTGAAATCTATTAACAATGCCAACGAATCCTGTCCCGAAGGCATGTAGTCTATAACTCTCTCTAGCATGTATACCAAATGCTGCACCTGTCTCAATGATGTTTTGGTGTTTTGACGGCCCGGCTTCAAATATAGACACGGTCTGGTGTCGTTATCGTACCCCAAGATAACCTCCTTCCCTGTTTCGTTTTCCGGAGAGCACAATTTGCCGTTAACCTCGTTGTCTGCATCGTAGCTACCAGCTATACCGAATTCACGTCTCCACGCCATTGTAAGCTCGATCCTACTAATCGCCTCCTCATAGTGCCATTTGGTGGCTCGCAAGTATCGGAGGAAACACTCTCTGGTCAACCATGCCTTCTCGGCTTCGCTCAACAGCTGATACTGATTAGTATCCTTTTCCTTATGGTTCGCCTCACTCGTTGGCACTTTCACGTCTTCCTGTTGAAAATGTTTCAATACTTTGTCATATTTTCCTTGTTCTTCTTCACTAAGTTCGGCTTGTTTTGGAATCGTACATTTCGATGACGGTTTATTCGTAGGAAGGTATAGCTTCTCTCCTAAGTCCACTTGCTCCTTCTTAGTTTCGGTCTTTGTATCTTTACCTCTTAACTTCGAAAACATCTCTGTTACTTCTCCAACTAGGAAGTAGATTATAAATAATTCGACTATTACATACTTCGGTTATCGCTTACGAAAAGATTTTATCGGCCGACCCATACATCATATGTGTTTTTGTGTCACTTTGGTCTTTTTGATTAAAAAAGAAGTAGCAAAAAGAAAGGCAATATATCACTAGAACACATTTTAACTACTTTTATTAGCTGAGATCTCTAATAGAACAGAAAACTATTAGATCAAAGGACACATGGTCATAATATAGTAAAAAAATAATGGAATTAAGTTACCAAAATTATAATAACCCAGGAAAAAGAAAAAAGGTCTTATCGTTAATTGAGATAGCCACCAAGAAGTGCATTCAGCATGTGGCCAAGCTAGAAGATGTCGGGAGCACGCCATTCCATCTCCTAGTTCCAGTGCTTGGGAGGATGAATGCAAAACAGTTGGCACAAATCGAATCGTTGAGTCCGCAAATTACACCCGATACCGATGAGTTGTGGACAACACTAGTGAGCAAAGAATTTCCAGATCGGCCGATATTGGCAAATAATGGTAGATCGAAGAAGAACAAGACGAATATGCCTCCAATGATACAAGATTTCAAGTTCTGTAACATGCCGATGAAAAGTCTCTATTACAAGTATAGCGATGAGCGAGCCTCGTTCAGAGAAGACTCAGCAGACCGGTTGAGAAAGATCACGCAGAAATTGAAAAAGGAGAAGTCGGCAAATTCAATAGTATCTGTACCGCAGTTGTTGCGAGACCCCACTGTTCGTCGAAAAAGGTTTGACGCAGCGTCTAGTTACAGTCGGTCAAAAGTATCTTACGGGCCGAAGAACTCGATTCTTAATAAAGCTAGGAACGAGATTCGCAATCGCTCGTTGATGTTTCCAAATTATGCGCAGAAAGTCAAGAAGTTCGATCCGTACGAGGCGTTTAACAACAAGGAATCTACCGCTATCAATCCCTTTCCAAAAGTGCCACAGCCTATACAACATCCGAATCAATCCAATTTTCACCCACGCCAGCATCAAAGACGCTTACAACCAGCTCCGCCAAGACGTACTTCAGGATTCAATCACAGCACGACAGAAATATCATCCCAATTGAGCCGTCCTCCTACAATCTTTAATGGACAGCCAGTCCAGCATAAATCCATGGCACCGAATCCAATTGATTCTGTGCCTAGAGTATCATCCACTATTAGTTCTTCCGCATCCAACCCTAAACCGACACCACCTTCAATACATCTGTCGTCAAAACCTCATAGTCCACCATCATCCGTTTCATCATCGTCGCAACTGCCAAGGGCAATACCAGAAACAATAAGAAAACGGAAACCTGAGCTGTCCATTTTTCTTATGGGCAATAGGAGCAAGAGACCTATGAGGGTACCAAGAGCGCAAATGAAAGGGCCGGCCCCATCTAATGACACGAACACGGAGCCACACAAAAAGATCACAATGATCAAGTCATCAATATTTAATTAGCTTATCTATTAATTCTATAGCTCTTAATATATTTAGTTTATTAGCTATACCGCGATATGTAATAGTGTACAATCCTAGGCAATATCTATAGGTGGTCAAATCGCCTATTTGATCCTTTGTTTCTTTAACAAGCTACCACCAGAACTTTCACTTAACTTTTTCTTGTACCGTGCGCTATCTGTTTTCTTATCATCATCTTCCTTATCGTTATTATACAACACATCATTTTTGTTATTATCATTATCAACTGCAATTGTTTGTTTATAGGATTTGATCTTCAATCGTCCATTAACTAACACTTTTTCTGCATTGTCAGTAACAGTACTCTTAGCCCTACTATTATCTAAACCAACCGTCTTCAATAAGTTTAATATATCAGACAGATTACGAACTTGCAAAGCCTGTGTCGCACCACTGGAAACAATCAAGCCTTTTGACCTTGAAGCTCTAATTAATTGTAAGACATTGCTGAAAAAATACTTTCTTACTAGTAATGCAGTCTTCGACAAACTCATATTATCATTTGCAGTTTGAACAGAATACCCTGCTGGACCTGAGATCATTGGTGAGTAGCAGATCTCAAATTTTATACCTTTTTCCAACGCGCTTCCAATAGTCTTATGTTTCAAGAAAAACGGCAACTTATTCGCCATGTTAAACGAAATTAGATCTATATCAAGGTTTGTTGTGGCCAACTGTAACCCTTTTTCACTTGTCGGCTGAACAGCTATCAAGTCGAACGAATTCTGCACCTTTGAAAGGCCTTGACACTGCGATGGATCATTGACTACTATGGTTAATCTCGTGAATAGCTTGAGTTCCGGAAAGTCGTCCTTGAAGTGATTCTTCAACATTTTAATTTGAATTGGATTTATATCTTGTTGATTATTAGGGAACCTGATGTTCTCAATTAATGTAAAATTTACAGCGATGTGTGTATACCCTAAGGTATATAGGGTAGTAATTGTATTTAATAACGTTGTAATCTGTTGTGCAGTAGGTGTGGTAGCATAGTTGTTACTAGGCCAAGGCACATTTAAATCAAATAGCATTATACTTAGTCTGTTTACTTGATTTATCAGCATCATCATCAAATTTTCATATCGGTTCATTTTTTGTGCAGCTGAGAAATTCGAATTATCTACCTCCAACTAACACTATATAATATTCTTGCCACCGCCACTGGCTCAAAAGGTATAAAATTGCATTGGTCCCTGGCAACTCGCCAACTAGTTTATGTTATATGTGAATCCATGATGTCTCAGCCAAGTGTTAATAAAAATCTCTTTGTCACAGAGACAAAAACCCATAATGATCAAGGCATAATGAACATAGGTAAACATTGTCATAAATGTCAACAATTAGATTTTTTGCCGTTTCACTGTGAGTATTGCAAATTCACGTACTGCTCTAGTCACCGCAGCTTAGAGTCCCATCAATGTCCTGGAAAACCCCAAGAAAAGAGTAGGTCCTATCAGCAGTATGACGGACCAACAGCAGCATCATTATTCCCAGATAGAGAAAAGGATAAACTAAAACTAGAAAATTCGATAACTAATGCCAAATCCAAGGCCACTAATATCCTTGGCAGTAGTAATGGACAGAGAAATGTGCTTGCAAAATTTGCCAAATTTTTGAAACTACAAAAGAGTAAGAAAAAGAACGACGACAAAGTGATGGGGCTATTCAAAAAGAATTCACCTAGTGCACGGAGCAAGACGGCGGAGATGGCCATACTTCGTAAAGAGGCAAAGGGGGATCCTAAAGTTAGCGACACCGACAAGATCTACATATGGTGTCTCTATATCAACCCCAAGCAGGTCTCCGACAACGCAGAAACTGATATATTTGCCAATATTAACATCGAGAAGGAAAAGAAGGCGTTATGGGTTTCGAAACAATGGTCTGCTGGTAGAGCGTTAGATTCCATAGCGGACAAATTAAGTATTGTCAACATCAACAACCGCACGCGTGAGACAGATGAAAAGCTCTGTATATGCAAAGTCAACGATGACGGTCTACCCGCAATGGTCGAAACTGCCGATCGATGTCTGAAATCTTTCAAAAGTGCTGATGTTATATATTTGGTTAGAGGGAGTATATAGAATAATGCAACAGTGTGTTACACTCCACCAGCTGTTGGAAGATCTTTTCCATCTATAAGTCTCTATATTACAATTTGGTACTTTCGTGATTGACCTCTATCTTTTTAATAATACATTACATTCCGGAATGGCGATTTTCAATTGTAGCTGGTCAATTGTAATTTCCTACCATTTTGCAATATTACCTAGTTTATATGAAAAACACCCACGAATCATGCATACCATGGGCATTTTTCCTAGTTTTCTTGCTATTTTTTTTTGATTATCCTTCTCTGCTTTAAGAATACTTTCATAGATTAATATTTAGCTACTCCATTGACTGCCTTTGCTATCAATCTCCTGGACTGTCCTTTTTTGCATCCATTGATGTGTGTATCCAGCCAAACTCAGCAATACCCACTTCTTATTTGTCAATTACACAAAACATTGTAATTTAATTTAACAAAATATATACTACGCTGCGAGCCAACTAATTTACCTTCCTACATGTGGTTGCAAGAGATATAGAAGCCAGTTTTCAAAGAACGGTTAGGCATAGACCCGAAAAATTTTCAAAAGAAAGGAACTTTTCTATTTTCGGATTTTGTGTAATGTCAGCGAAAAAATGTCTTCATTTGTGTTTTTGGAGGTTTATGAACAGCAAAAAACAATCATTTTCCTTTGATCTAAACAATCGAATTATATTACAATATAATAAGGTATTTAGAGTCTCTTGACAGGATTACTAGATTCGAGGGATAAAAGATACATAATTGAGGAAATTTTTTGTTGATTAAATTATTCATTTATTGTCACACCCTTTGCTTTTCATTGCATTAGTTATTGATTCGGATTGAATCATCAAAGAATTCGGATTCATTTATTTTAGATTGCATTATAGAGAATCGGATAGCATTTGCGATAGATTCGATTGTTAATCAACTATTATAATAGAAATATAAGCTCGAGGACGTTTAAAATTGGACATAGATCTAGATCATTGAGAATTTACGCCTACCAAACAAAAAAAAAATACGTTGGAGGTAGATTATAAACAGAATGTCAAACCGTGCACAATTGTCTTCGAATCCTGCAGCGTTAGCGGCAGCAGCTGCTTCACATAACCCATCGAATTCGAGTTCGAGCAACAACTCGGTGGTGGGATTACACTATAAAATAGGAAAGAAGATCGGAGAAGGGTCGTTTGGGGTTATATTTGAAGGTACTAACATAATAAATGGTGTTGCAGTAGCAATTAAGTTTGAACCAAGAAAGACCGAGGCACCACAGTTAAGAGACGAGTACCGCACTTACAAGCATTTACAGGGAAGCGAAGGCATCCCCAATGCATACTACTTCGGACAAGAAGGGTTACATAATATTTTGGTGATTGACTTGTTGGGACCCTCGTTAGAAGATTTGTTTGACTGGTGTGGTAGGAGATTCTCGGTCAAGACGGTGGCTCAGATTGCTATCCAGATGTTAAGTTTAATTGAAGAAGTCCACCGTCATGACCTTATTTACAGAGATATCAAACCCGATAACTTTTTGATTGGTCGCCAAGGCTTGGTTGACGAGAACCACGTCCATTTAGTCGATTTTGGTATGGCTAAGCAATATAGAGATCCTAGAACAAAGCAGCATATTCCTTATAGAGAGAAGAAGTCATTAAGTGGTACCGCTCGTTATATGTCCATCAACACTCACCTTGGCAGAGAACAGCTGAGAAGAGACGATTTAGAAGCATTAGGTCATGTTTTCTTTTATTTTTTAAGAGGCCAATTACCATGGCAAGGTTTAAAGGCACCAACCAACAAACAAAAGTACGAGAAAATTGGTGACAAGAAGCGTAACACCCCAGCACTTTCATTGTGTGACGGATTACCTAGACAGTTCGCCGAGTACTTGGATTTGGTGCGTAGTTTAGCATTCGATGCGGAACCAGCCTATGAAGAATACAGAATGTTATTCTTATCTATATTAGACGATTTAGGGCAGACATGCAACGAAGACTTTGACTGGTTACACCTCAACGGCGGTAAAGGATGGGACGCATCTATTAATAAGAAACCAAACTTACATGGTTATGGCCATCCAAATCCCCCAAATGAAAGAGACAGACGTCATCGTGACCAAAGAAGAAGTAGACAGCATCACGCATCTCACCATCCACAGGCTCCACCATCCCAGCAGGCGCAGCCTCCTTCTACTCAACAGTTGACAACGGCACAATTACATCAACAAAAGTTACAACACTTGGTTAATAGACCGTTACCACCAATTAAACAAGAATCTCAAACTGGCATGAATACGAATCCTATGGATGAATCTGCACTCAAGGCCGCACCGTCTAAGAATTACGAAAACACTGCAGTGAACAGACAAAATCAATACGACCAGCAACAAATGGTTGATGAGAACGAAGAGACTAAAGGATTTTGGTCTAAATTATGTTGCCATTAATTTACTTCTCTTTAGAATTTTAAACTTTACGGTTCAGAGGAATACTCGAATCGAATATTTTATCTTTTATCCTGTTATATTACCTTGTACTTCTTTCCTTCTACCTAGATTAATATCCGTGGTTTTTTTCTAGTTTGCGCTACTGTGAATATGAGTTTCAAAACTGACCCTAATTCTAGTAAGATGAGCAAAATCCTAATTATATTATAGTTATTAATACACACTTTTACTAAAGAATTGGTCATTATCTACAAATGTTTATCATTGGAAACCTCTTCTACTGATGTGGTTTATAAATTAATCTTCAGCTTGACTTCATACTGTACTACTGATCTGCGAAACCACTTGTTACTTTCTGTTCCAATATGAAATGCTAGGAGTCTCGGATTACCACTCACATGTGGTACTTCTCCTTGTTATATGATATACTTGCTACTCAACAATCACTAATATTGTAACAAAGAACAATGCTTTGAGGTTGATTTTGCATCCAGTTTAGGCGTCAGGAGCCGAAGTAGATAAGTCAAATTAAATCATTTTGTATTAATTGAGTTCATGCTAACAAATGTATATCTTTGTGACTTATTCGGACAAGCAGGAAATAGGTGTACCTGTTTCATTCAATTAATTCGTACCATACTGCTTGTACAGGTAACTACAGTATCAAAAACGGTACATGCTGAGGACGTATACCATATACTCATCACGTGATCTAATATAGATCTTATCTTTCATAGAGCCCCTATTCTTTTCAGGGTTTTTTATACTGGAATCAAAGTAACTGACATGAGTGACGATCAACATAAGCTTGCAATCGAGGCAAATGTGAGGGAGTTTGACTCCAAGATGGCCGCCGAGTATGACAACAAAGAAGCGACACAATTCTTAAGTTTGGTGTTTGCTAAATGTCTACTCGAACATGATGTGGAAAGTCCACGGAAAACTTTCGAGGAATCATATCCACTAATAGGAGACCCAGAAAAAAAGAATAATGGATTCACATTTGATAATTCGTTACCAGATCTCAAAACATTTGGGAAGCAATTTCCTAACAGTGTATTCAAACCAGGTATGAAGTTGATGGATTTTGCATGTGGTACTGGGGTAGTTACGCAGTATTTTGCTCCATATTTAGCCACGAATTCGAATGCTAAGTCAGAAATAACTGGGTTAGATATTAATCCCCTTTTCTTAGCTAAGTATGAAGAAAAGGCGAAGGATATCAATGTTAAGTATAATGGGGTTGTGATGAAATCAGCGTTGTGCGACGTCTTGGATCCTACAGCTCAGGAGACTATTTCTCAATATGAAGGGTCGATGGACGCTATTATTTGCACCCTTTCTTACCACCATATCGAGAACTACGAGAAAGTCACCAAGAAGTTAGCAACATTCCTCAAGCAGGGAGGGTGGTTATTCATCCTCGATTTCTATAACGAGGACGTCGAGAAGTCGGCGGTCAGCACTAGATGTGCGTCTAATGCTGTCAGACACATGGGTGGCTTAAAGATCGAGGCTCTTAACAAGACATTGGGCGAATACTCCAAGCTCTCTCGTGTCTCAAGTGCAAGAGAGACTCGGGCATACTTGTGGCAGGAACCTGCATTCATTGAGAACCATTTGCCGGAAGAAATCGTTAAGAAGTTGAAAAATAACCAACTTAGATCGAAGGACTCTAATGGCAAAAAATTGTACTTGGTAGAAACCAGTTTGATCTTGGCAACTGGCCAGAAGAAGTAGACTTACGTTAGATTTGATAACAGTCAACCGGTTAAATAATACAGTTTATATGCTCCGGGGATGATATGTGCAAACGAGATGAATCCATTGGATATATTACACACTACATACTGTTAGATGTATTTAGAATTAGAATAGTCTAATCAGTCAGAAATAAAAGATCGCCTTATCTAATGGGTAATTCACTCGTTATTCCTAAATATCAATTGCAATACCAGTGAAGGAAAGAATCATCGGGCCGAATGTATCATCGTCCTTGTATGACACGACCTTCAACCCCTACATAAACCCTCATTTCTGCATTTTTCACAAATCTAATAAATACCTAATTTTTACAGACTAATTAGCATGTCAGAAGATCAACACAAGCTTGCAATTGAGGCAAACCAAAAAGAGTTCGATGCCAAAATGGCAGTTGAATACGATAGAATGGAATCTATGCAGACCTTAAGTTTGATGTTTGCAAAAAAACTACTTGAATACGATGTGAAAAGTCCTCGGAAGTCGCCGGAAGAATCGTATCCACTAATAGGAGACCCAGAATTAGATTACAATGGGTTTACACCTGATAATTTGTTGCCTGATCCGAAGACATTTGCGATGCAATTTCCTAACAGTGTCTTCAAACCGGGCATGAAATTGATGGACTTTGCATGCGGGTCGGGGTTACTCACACAACGCTTTGCACCATATTTAACCTCCTCTTCGAACTCAAAGACCGAGATAATTGGTATGGACGTCAGTCCCCTTTTCTTAGCAAAATATGACGAGAAAGCTAAAGGGATCAACGCCAAGTATAGCGGGGTCGAGATGAAATCAGAGTTATGCGATGTCTTAGACCCTACAGCCAGTAAGATTACATCTCAGTATGAGGGGTCGATGGACGCTATTATTTGCACGATCGCATACCACCATATCGAGAACTATGAGAAAGTAACCCAGAAGCTAGCAACATTCCTCAAACCTGGTGGTTGGTTGTTCATCTTTGACTTCTATAACGAGGACGTCGAAACTGCGGCTTTCAACAACGAAGATGTTCCCAAATCTGTCAGACATATGGGGGGATTGAAAATTGACTCCCTTAACAAGACTTTGGGTGAATACGCCAACCTCGCCCATGCCTCGAGTGCCAGAGAGACACGGACATATTTGTGGATGAGGCCGGAGTTTATCGAAGACCATATGCCTCAGGAAACTGTCAAGAAGTGGAAGAATAACGAACTCAGATCGAAAGTTTTCGATGGCACTACAGTGTATTTGTTAGAAGCCAGTTTTGTCTTAGCTATTGGCCAGAAAAAAAAGCTGACCTAGTAAATCTGACATTTTGCTTTCATAAAGTTGTGTCAAAAATAGATATACGGCCAAGGTTTCTTCTTAGAATAGTCTGGGAGCCATATATACACTAGATCTATATAAATAGTATTGGTTATTTCTAATAGATGAAAATCCTCGTGCGTGCCTCAACTTTGTAGGATACATAATCGCATCAAAAAATCGTCAGATAACTATTTATCATTTCTTTTTCGTATGCTAAATACATTTATCTAGGCCATTTTGACTTGCACCTAACAATAACTATTGTAATAACACGGTATTATATCGCAGGATTGGCATAAAGAGTTTTATAAAATTTACTGCAGGCTTTTACACGTTTGGAATAAAAGTATACCATTTCACATTCGGGAACAATGGCATCTAGACAATCCCAGAAAAGATTGAATAAGGAATATAAGGCGATTACGCTTAATCCACCACCATATGTAAGTGCTAAACCGAATGACGAGAATATACTAGAGTGGCACTATGTGATAACAGGACCACCTCACACGCCGTTCGAAGAGGGCCAGTACCATGGAATCTTGAGGTTTCCATCTGAATACCCGTTCAAGCCACCATCGATCTCGATGATCACACCGAACGGTAGATTTGCATGTAACACTCGTTTGTGTTTATCGATGAGTGACTATCATCCCGACACATGGAATCCTGCCTGGAGTGTCGCAACAATTTTAACAGGGTTGCTCAGTTTTATGACCGGCGACGAGACCACAACCGGGTCGATCACAACCAGCGACAACGTCAAGAAGAGGCTTGCGAGGTCGAGTAAAGAGTGGAACGTCAACGAAAACCAACGTTTCCTAAAGCAGTTCACAGACTTGGTGGCCCAAAATAAAAGCGACATTGCAGCCAGAAACCACATGGAACAGGCCGCAGCCACCACCTCGAACTCAGACCCAGAGAAGGTGTTCGATGTGAGGAAAAACATCGATCTGTTGGACCCTGAGGACAGAGCCAGGCTTCTCGTCGAGCAGGACGACCATCTAACCAGCAGCTCCTTTGGTCTCCAGAGAGTCACGCTCGTAGGTGTAGTAGTGGCCGCCTTTGTCGCAGCCTACTTCAACTTTTTCAACCGAAGCTAGGCTCGAAGAATCTAATACTCCCAAATTCGGCTCAACGGCATTCTTCTACCCATATACACGTATATACTACATTCCACCTCTTAATTAGTTAATAGAGATTCTGCGTTAACAACTCGTAGTTCAGTATCACATTCTGATCAACATTCTATGTTGAGCCCGTTTCCGGGATACGCTGCATTATCCCAAACAAGGGTTCTTTTTTAAATTTAACGTAAACAGACAATTACCGAGATATTCTACATATCTGACGTTATTGTGCTTATAAGCGGCCCCACATACCGAGTTACTGTTGTTTGCTTATTATTGAAAATGAATTTCAATTAGTGGAGGAAAATAAATTCGAGTTTTGAATCGGACCACGCCCTCTCAATATTGCTAAAAAAAGATTCGGAAAAATTCTATAAGAAATAGTTGTTATCATAGTTGGCCATAGTAGTAATTAGAACCATATATAGTGCTTGTAACGTAATAGAAGGATACGTTGAAAAGATAGATCATTATAGATAAATATTGTTGCAGTTTTGTTAGTGGCTATAGAATTCAGGGGCTAAATTAACAACGCTTGCTACTTGAAACTATTGATTTGAGCATTTGGGTTATTTCGACAAACGGAAATACAGATTAGCACGAAAGTTGGTTATTAGTCGATTGATATGAGTAACCATCCATACCGTCAGAAAGCAGTTTCGACGAATGCACCTTACCCAGTTGAGGACTATGGGGAAAGACCAGAGCTATCACCTCCTGTGTCCGAGAATAACCACTGTGGAGATGAGTCGAACGGATCTATAAGACATGGCCCAGAATCAGAGTACCAAACACCAGTCCATGATACTGAGCAGCCAATGCCAGCAGGCCCACTAGTACTGGGAGATAATACCGGAGATACGAGTACAAAGGCTACACCATACCCCGTATATGAATCTCAGACACCACCGCCGGTATTCACGCAGAAGGACCCGCCGATTACGTCTCCTAACTCGAATCCACTATCCGCTACTTCGTCTGTGACGAATCTCAACCTTAACAATAATGCATTGGATAGTCAGGTATTCTCGAAATCGGAAAATAATTTGGTTACATCGGTTCCTGAGTTTAGTAGATTTGGCCACAACAGATCAGTATCATCTACATCGTCTTTTTTTCACGATCGCTCCGATAATGCTAGTATGGTTGATTTCAGCCAGAATATTATACAGCAATACTTAGGAGATAACTCAAGCCACCTATTGCCAAGAATCAAGACTATTGAATTGTATAGGAAGAACGCCAAAAAGTCGAACGATCCAAGCGTTTTGTTCCAGTATGCACAGTACATGTTGCAGACGGCACTTATGTTGGACTCTACCGATGCTGGCGTAAGTACGACTAATACCCCCCAGGGACAGTCGATTGAAAACTCACCTAAGAAGGGTCCGTTAGACAAAGAAACCAATACATCTTCATTAACATTAGGTAGTGACATCTTTAAAAAATCACACAACAAATCAAGATCTGCTGCATCGATTGATTTTAGCAGTTTCGACAACAATTTGGATGACAAGAAGTTGAAGAGAGCATTGTTAAAGGAGGCACTTTTCTATTTGAAGAAGTTGGCTGACAAGGGATACGTCGACTCACAATATTTATTGGCTGATGCATACAGTTCAGGGGCTTTGGGGAAGGTCGAAAACAGAGAGGCATTTGTGTTATTCCAATCAGCCGCAAAACACGGCCATATAGAATCTGCCTATAGGACATCATATTGTTACGAAGAAGGATTGGGAACGGGACGTGATGCCAGAAAGGCGATCGACTATTTGAAGATGGCGGCTTCCAAAAATCACCCAGCTGCAATGTACAAATTGGGGGTGTATTCATTTTATGGAAGAATGGGATTATCTACTCAAGTGAACACCAAGAAGATCGGAATCAAATGGTTAACCAGAGCCTCCAACGTAGCGAGCGAGCTTATCGCCGCTGCGCCATACGAGTTAGGGAAAATATACTTCAACGGGTTCCAGGATATCGTCATCGTTGATAAAAAATATGCATTAGAATTATATTCACAGGCTGCTGCGCTCGGCCATGTCCAATCAGCAGCGATCCTAGGCCAATGCTATGAATTCGGTGACATTGTTCCACAGGATTCCAACCTTTCAATCCATTACTACACTACGGCGGCATTAGGAGGTGACCCTGAGTCGATGTTGGCGATGTGTGCATGGTATCTTGTGGGGTCAGACCCATACTTACCCAAGGATGACAATGAGGCATTCGAGTGGGCAAAAAGAGCAGCAATGTGTGAATTACCAAAGGCACAGTTTGCATTGGCCAACTTCTACGAGAAAGGAATCGGGTGCATCAAGAATGTTCACGAGTCACAGCAATGGTATCAGAAGGCCGCGCAGAATGGCGATGAAAAGTCGTTGTCGAGAATCACGAACAAGGAATTGGCGACCTCTATCCAGAAAAAGGCCAAAAAGAAAGCGCCCTCCAGGAGCTCTGCGTCTGCCAACGGTGCCCAAGAGAAAGATTGTGTTATCATGTAGGATTGTTTTACACCTTGCATTACATAGTTTAATATTAATTGAAAACTATTTATGACCTTCATGTAGCGGTTACACTTGATCATCTGTATATCTCCGAGTTACCTGGCAATTGATTATCTGTACAAGCAATGATGGCTTATTGACCAATTAACGAAATGACATTGATCTGATACACCGCCTCGTATTAGTTCGTATGTACTACAATTTGTTCTGCTCTGTGGAATACATGCAAAACTGGCTTAGTATTGCACAACAATCCACAGATAATTGTTATTATCGCAAGCATACCACGCCAATAGTACTATGAAAATATAACCAGCAGTTATTACAATATCCTAATACAAAACGTCTATAAACATATCTGCATATACCTCTACGAATACGTTATAATCACAACAAAAATTCACTGCATACATACTGCATTATGAATGTATTCTTGTATAGTAATATGCTGTCATACTACAATAACTAGCCAAATTACATTCACATCCACTTTTATTTACTTCTAGATCCGTCTCATCTCACATAGCTAATTTCCATCTCAATTGCGGCATCATGATTGCAGGAGCTTTCCAACACGTATATCGTTGATATTGGTTTGTATTTTTCCTCCTGTATCGATGGTTTGTGACATTGTTATTTGAAGTTCGGTGAATAGAATTTTTTTGCGTTACGTCATGATGCGTTCATTCATAAGTATAGAACAATCAATTATCACAGGGAGGATGCTATAAAGTGAGGCATAAATCCTTTTAATCAAAGAATTGAATGATTTATTCTTCCAACGAATATTTTACTCATTCAATTGATTCAAAGTAATTCTAATAAAAGTATAATTATGTCCGCAAACGATTTTTACTCATCTGGTGATCAAGGATCATACGAACCTAGAGGTGAAAACCAACAACAGGGCCAACAAGACCAAGGAGGCCAAGATGGTCAGGAGGGTGACAGGGGTCTCATGTCTACTCTTGCAGGAGGGTCTCTTGGTGCATTCGGTGGATCCAAGTTGGGAGGTAACCATTCCACGTTAGGTAGCATTGGTGGAGCCATTGCAGGAGCCATTGGAGCAAATAAGGTCGAGGATGTTTTCGAACACCACGGATCAAATCATGGATCAAATCATGGATCCAACTACGGATCGAACCAAGGTCACCACGAAAGTGGTGGATTAGTCAGTGGATTGACTAGTTTTTTGGGAGGTAAAGATGAAAGCAGACACGAAAGTGGCTATGGTGGTGGCAGAAACGATGGTGGTCATCACAGTGGGTTTGGTGGTAGAAACGAAGGAGGCTACAGTAGTGGTCAAGGAGGATACGGTGGCGGTCAAGGAGGCTACAATGGCGGTCAAGGGGGACATAGTGGTGGTCAAGGAGGATACAGTGGTGGCCAAGGAAGATACGGTGGTGGCCAAGGAGGATACGGTGGTGGCCAAGGAGGATACGGTGGAAACCAAGGTGGATACAGTGGTGGTCAAGGAGGATACAGTGGTGGTCAAGGAGGATACGGTGGCGGTCAAGGAGGATACGGTGGAAATCAAGGAGGATACGGTGGAAACCAAGGAGGATACGGTGGAAACCAAGGAGGATACGGTGGAAACCAAGGTGGCAGATGGTAATTTGCCTTACGCTTTTATGACACGTAAATTTTTTGAGTACTTACAGGATATAAATATTTATAATATTAATGTTTGCATTTGTTTAATTCTTGTTTCCGTATATCATAACTCATTATACATTTATTATATATCAATTGTACACATTGGAGCATCAGAAGTTCACTCTACCTTTTCCGACCCATTACTTTCTATATCTCTAGAATCTTCGTTGTCATCCACATAGGTATTATATCTGTTGATCACTCTGGACGGTGCACCCAACGAGTTCATTTTAATCTTCGTATTTGTCAGAGTCCCCGTGTGATAGTCTGGGATAGATTCGGGCATCTCATTTATGGTACTTGGGGTTGACGACGGAATTGAATTGGTTATCTTTGTGCTAGCTTGTTTGTTCAATAATGGGAGCTTGGTAAATGGCTCACTGTTTTCATTGGTGGATAGCTTTCGATTGGTTAGTGGTTGGAATTTCCGATGATGCTTGGCCCTATTTTTGCTTAGGTCGGCCATTAGGCTTCGGTTCATGCTATCCTTAAGTAACTGTGACAATGGAGGTGAATCAAGTGTCGGATCAAATTTGAGGTCCAAATCGTCTATCATGTTTGATTGATCAATAATATTGTTTCCTATAGGTGAATCATCCTCGTAATCACTTTTGAGGATGGTGTTTTGTTCATCTATGCTTATATCGCTTTCAGCCAAAGTGGAATCTTGATTAGGAACGTCCCAACGAACTTTCTTACCTTGTTTGTGCAACATTGCAGGTGAAATTTTGAATACAGGTTTTTTGGTTATAGATTTCTTAAAGTCCCTAGGAGGTGACGACTTTAAAGGTGAATTTGAACCTCTTTTGCAGTCCCTTGGTTTGGGCATCAGTATCGAAGGATTAGTTTCTGCGCTAACAGAATTGACTCGGTTTACTTGTATCTCTTGTTCCTTCAATTTTTTATGCATAAATGTGGAGGTCATATTCTCAATTGTTGTCTCATACTCGCCGTTTAAAACTTGTTCTAGGGTCTGAGTAAGACCATTTAGCACATTTGATAAATTTGACTCATGGTTTTCATGAATATTCTCTTTATTTGCATAGACACAGGTCGTTAACATATCCACGAAGCTTCGAGGAAAGAAGTCGAAGCCGCGTATTTCATGTACAAGGTGGTCGAATAAAATAGAAGAATTGAACAATATTTCTCTTTCTAATGAATCTCGTAAACAAGCGACTAAAGAGTCAAACATCACCGTATTATGGTCTGACCATCCTTCATGTTCTCTAAGCTTTTTCAACATTTGATGGGTAGAATCATTGAAGATATAGTCAATTTCATTCGGACGAGAATATTGGGATTCCAAGTCAGTAATTCCTGCTGTTATTTTGGAAATTAACCGTTCTGATAAATTGATAATATTTCTAAAATCATTGATATTTTCGTTTTTGATCAATTTATGAAGACATTTTACTAAGTCGTTAATTTCGAGCTTCTGAAGTAGTAATAACTTTCGTTTGGCTAAGATAAAATATTTCTTCCATTTTTCTTGATGTTGTTTGGCCAACGATGTTTTCAAATTATTAATATTATCTACCGTAACATCAAGACATTTCTGGCTCAATATATTTTGTTTTTCAATTGTCAGTTCAATTACCTTTAGCTCCCTTGCCCTCAAGTCTTCTATCTCTTGTTTTTGTTGAGTAATCATTTTCAAATATGAACCAACATGTCTGTCCAAGTTATGTTGATTTCTAATAAGTTTTGTTTTAATTTCCTTCGCCCTATCAGCATATTTCAATGTATTTAAAGTTTCGTCGTAGTGTTGGGACAGCGGAGAAACACAAACGATCATGACTGTTTTGCAGTTACCACCCAATGAGAATTTTAGTAATCTAGTAAGTTTGGAATCTCTATAAGGAACATGATTCCTCCTTCTTGGATCACATAATGCATTTATACAATTCCCTAATGCCAATAATGATTTGTTGATATTTGCACCTTCATTCAATCTCGCTCCTCGATTCTTGGTGGCAGCCGCTCGTTCACTTCCAGCCAAGTCAATTATTGATAAGGTAGCATAAGTATGCTCTTCGCTTATATCGGCTGTTCTATTTTTTTGAACCACGTTAATTTGAAGGACCGCATGAGATCTGGACGAGGTAGCATTGGCCTCCGTTGGTGAGCTGGTCCTATTTTGATTACCAACAAGGATTAATTCCATTACTTCATCGACTGATTTAGGTTTATGCGACAGCAAGTTCGATACAGATATTTTTTTATTTGCATCTTCACGCAAAATAAGTCGTTTAAAATTTGTTTCTGGGTTAAGCAAATCACGTATGGTCTCGTTGTAAATCTCCAAGAATGACATACTCACATCAAAAACTTTGGTATCAGCTAAGCTATTGATTTTTTCGTACAATTCTTTCATGGTCAAGAAGATTACACCTGGATCGAGAGGTGTTCCCAGAATAGTGTGTGTCTTACCGCAACCTGTGGCCCCATATGCAAAAATCGTCGCATTGAACCCATCCAAGACGCTATCCAACAATGGCCTAGTCGTGTTGTTATATACATCTTGTTGTGTTGTTTGTATGTCGAATAGTTTATCAAATACAAACCGATGTTCTCGTATTCTGGAGGTGATTTTGGTATTAGGAAACGCATTTTTCTGCATCTGTATTAATGGATTGGTCTCTGGCGGATCAAATATCAACATTCTATCATCAACAACGTTGATAATCTTTCGTACCCCTTTAGGCATAATTAGATTTGACTTCTTCGATGGTGTATCAGTAGCATTATTGGAACTCAATGACCCATCACCGAGAAAAAATTGTTCATTATCTGGTTTTATAAGATTGTTTAGTTCACTAGTAGTGAACGGTCTAACTCTGACAGCAACTGTAATTGACGATTCTCTTGAGCTGCTTAATCCAGATGATGAAGCCACAGTACCAGTTGTGCTCATCTTTGAACCAGTTTCAATTTTATCGTGAATGACGTGCCAAAAAATTTGGTATCAGAACACACGTATCTTATTTCTGTATGTAATGGATGGTCTTGATACTAGCTTAAGTCAACTTCGGTCAAGGCGTTTAATAATTAAATAATGTTTTTATGTTGGATCCAGATCAGATCAAAACAAATCTGTGCGCGTATTACGTATTACACTAGTTCACTTTTCAGTACAGATATCTAAATAACTAATATATTTGACATTGAATACAAATTATTAGACATATATCTACTCAATTATCATGCATACCGACGGGTTTCACCAGGAGGCGTCTACTGTATCATCAGCAATCAATTTAATGAAGACCATTATTGGTGCTGGTCTCCTCTCGATGCCATATTGCTATTCTACTGATGGAAGTATACTAGGTACGGTGATTATAATAATAGCAGCTGCTACATCTAAATATGGGCTTTTTCTTCAAGGGTATGTCTCCAGATACGTTCCCGTGGGACATGCAACTTTCTTCAACATTTGTTCTATTACATATCCATCCTTATCTATTGTGTTCGACATTGCTATTGCGGTTCAATGCTTTGGATGTGCTATTTCATATTTGGTATTAATTGGCGAATTGATGCCCACAATTGTTACAAATGTTCCATATATTTCAGGGAAACATTATAGAACGTTTTGGATCCTTGTTTCGACTGTCATCTGTGTTCCGTTGTCATTCATGAAGAATTTGACATCTCTTAAATATACATCTATCTTGGGATTGGTGGCAATCTTGTACATGGCGTTGATGGTGGTTACCCATTTTTTAGTTGGTGATATTCCAGAAAGCTTGAGGGGAGAAGTTAGGTTATTTCCTCCTAATATTTCGGGTGTGTTCAGCACGTTTTCTATTGCTGTATTTGCATTCACCGGCCATCAAAACATGTTTTCTATAATTAATGAAGCCAAGGACAAATCCTTGAAAAGTATTACTGAGCTAATCAATCTTGCTATTATTGTATCATCGGCCTTATTTATTATAGTCGGACTAACTGGCTATTTAACGTTTGGCGATAAGGTTAATGGAAATGTCATCTTACTGTATCCTAACTCATGGACTACTACTCTAGGCCGTTTCTGCATTGTATTCATGGTTATCTTTTCATTTCCATTGATGCTTCATCCGGCCAGGATTTCAGTGAATAATATCTACTATTCGTTAAGCACCAAGGTCCAGGAAACGAATCACGAACCAATAAACACAGATGATGAAACGACAGCGTTATTAGATGAATCATCCGAAGAAATTCATGATACTGGTTCTATTCTGGAAGACTTATCAAGAAAGGCTACTTTGGTTCCTTTCACACATAGTGCATACTTAGTTATTACTACGCTCTTATTGGTTTCTGGATACATACTTGCTGTCACGATTAAATCATTTGCATTTATTTTGTCCATTATTGGGGCAACAGGCTCTACGGCCATTTCCTTCATATTGCCAGGGTTATTTGGTTATAAGTTAATAGGTTCCGAACTGAACGATCAATCTAAGACTGATGTGTTGTTGAAAACATGTTCCTTGGCTTTAGTTGTTTGGGGATTTGGAGTTATGACGTTATGCTTATATACAACTTTATTCATGAATAATTATTAAGCTTCAAAAATTAATTAAGACGTGTACATATATTATATATCTAAAATATTAATATCAGTATCATTAAAGTAGCACTATGGGCAAAAGAAATATTTTTAAATATAAATCTTTATACTATACTTTTTACAAGTATCTCTCTATTATACAAAAGCATACTTTATACGGAAATGTAGCAGAAGTTACGCGTGAAGCAAGGTGTGCTATTTTATGTTGATATCACTATCAATATTAGAATAATCTCTATGTCTGCTGACCGCACTGTGGTTTGCACCAGTACAAGTCCTTGTATTATTATCCTCATTGTCCAGGTCATCTTCGTCACTTCTGACGTCCTCTGCACCTTTCCCAGTTACTACTTTGTAAGCAACCTTTGAAATTAGGTACATCCAGATCACTGTTATTATCTGTAAACCACCCAATAAACTCAAAAATCCATTAATAATTGTAGGTGTCCAACATCTCTTTTGAAATTGATCAGTTACACATTCTGCCCTCTGCATCAAAATAGTAGCTTTGCGCCAGGTTTGGTAAAACAAGTAGTTGTAAAGACCATGCCTTAACACCACCCATGTCACCAAGAATAAAATAAACATCAAATCACAAGCATTGTTATAACCAGAATATTTTAAAAGTTTAGCAGCCGCTAATAAGATGTCAACAGAATCCATTATCATTAAAATTAAGTGTCCGATTCTGTTATAGTAATAGTAGTATGACCCGATGATCAATAAACATGTGATTATATGGTGACTAAACATCTGGTAATGGTCCTTTCTCTTTTCCTCAATATTCAACACAAATATTTGCTGTAACCAGAATGCCGTGGAAATGAGATAGTAGTTCTTGAATAATGATCCCAACTGGTAATGTGGCCAGTTGAGATAGATCTCGTCAAAGTTGAGCCAGTATGGTGAGCTGTAGTATAAATATGCGCCATATATGAAAGAACAAGAACAATACACAAATGACCAACTTTGTTCTGAAAATCTAACCTTAGCCTTTCTCGAGTGGATGTTACAGAAGTATGCAGCAAATGGCTCGAAGCACCACAGCATGAGAAACGACCTTAGAAATGTCAACAAAATGACCCAGTGCACAACGTAGTAGCTATCGTCAATTCCAATATCATACAATGCATTCCCACTGTATGAGGTGCCAGTCCTGTATTGCAAGCTGACAAACTTCGATGCAAATCCGCCAGGATATATGTAGTTAACGACGTGTATACCGCATAAAAGCGCTCGAGATAGCGGTATTTGGTTTCTCTCAACCATGGCTAGATATGAATTATGATATTTTTCATTATGTTTATTGATACCGGTTGAAGTGTTATTCGGCTTTATCTGAGAAGAAGATGACATGCTGAATTATTTTCTGATAACAATTATTATAGATGTGTCTCTAATTCTCTGCCAACAACTATAAATGTCTATATCTTAGGAAATATGTTCTTGAATCTAGTAAGCTTAGCCAATATATCTAAGAATCAAGTTTTTTCAACCGATTCTTAATAAAAAAAATTCAAACACGTATAAATTAAATGTATCACGTGAAAATTATAAAAAAAATGCTTTCCTAGCCGTTTCAATTGTAATTAGCTATAATACTATTGTGGTGTACATGCAGTGGTTTATTGAATGGCATAGAAGAAGAATACATGGAAAATAAGTAGAGTTTGAGTCTTGTAGTTTCTAAGCCATCACTGGTACTTATGTACAGTATGGTGGCTAATAATACGTTCATGCCCATCTATTTAAAAGCATATCTTGTAGAACCTTCTTCACGGCATTTTCATTATATCGGTTCCAAATCACATACAAGTTGATAATATCCTGTATAGCTTCGACAACCTGGTTCAAATTAACGTGAGAACGATCTAGGAAACCCATAAACTTGTTAATTTTGATGGTGTTTTCGTCTAGCTCTAGGTCGTGGAAACCATTGGAATTGAGAGCACTTTGGGTAGATGATGAGTTTTCCATATCATTTATCGTAATGGGATTGTTATTAGTCAAGGCCATTAGGTCCTCTGCGTGAATAGAGTTGGAATTGGATTTTGGGTTGGGGTCCATACCTGCAGAGTCGTTGGAAATGGAATTGTTACCAAGACGTAAGGAACTGATGTTTTTCTTGAGCACTATTGTTATGTATATAGTGGCTATGGCTATTATATGTGGGGGCAAAAGTAGATGTAGATCGGTGATGTAGCTGTCATTTATGAGAGACCATGAATTTTGCAATTCATCGTCTGTCAAAGTGAAGCCATATACCGTAAAGTTTTCGCTTAAGTAGTCCTTTATCTGCAATAGCGACCGATATGGGTGGTATAGAACTAAGAACAGGTCCATCTCTTCAATTAAGTAAAATTCAAACTCGGCTAGTTTGGTTATGTCCTGCGGGATGTATTCCGGCCAGAGATTTCTAGCTTCTGAAGTGATAAGTCGTATATGTTGAGGACACTCTTCAATCTTGCAAGCAGCATATAGACACGTAGTTACGAGTAAGTACACGTTAATCTCCTTCAACAGTACCTTGATGAGAAACCTGCTCATATATATTTCTGCTGTTGCTAATGCAATCTGTCTGACATTAAGTCGTCTGCCCAATTTGACGAGGACTTTGTTTCGTTAGTATAAACTATTCTCATATTAATTAAAAACAAATAACATACGATTATGTAAATATATTCTTGTGTTGGCATCGTATTCGACGTTTGGGTAATCTTTGATAAACCCATTCTGAATCATCTTTTTCTCAAGTAAGAGAAGTTTCCTTCTTGATTCCAATAAAGAATATCGGGTGAGTTGCCATTTATTGCGTTGTGATGAGTTCCAAAAGTCGGCTGACATCTTAATGATCTATCTGTGCAATATAATAAGTGTAGTTGTAAGCAATTAATTTTTCACCGCAAGAGCCATAGAGTCTGATAAAGTAAGCGCACAGATTACGGAAGATGCTGATTTGATTAATTATACTAATTATGCTAATTTTGATAACTATGTTAATTTACAGGCATATATTTATCCACTTTACAAAGGCTAATCTCGTATTCACAATAAAATCATCTTGCGGTATTAATTGAACTACTTACATTTCACCACAATTAGTTATCACTATATCAGGGTATGGCCTATCAAGCACCCCAACTTTGGTAATCTCTATTTGATCTACTATTTCAAAGCCTTCTATCACTTCTCCAAATACAACATGCTTACCATCCAAATGTGTGGTGTCCTTGCAACAAATGAAAAATTGGCACCCATTAGAATTGGGTCCAGAATTAGCCATTGAAACTCTATATTTTTTGTCTTGGGAGAATTTAAGTTAGTTAATATTTTAAAATAATTAAACTCAGTAAATTACTTACGATCGTAGGGAAATCCTTCGTCATCGAACGTACTTCCTCCGTATATCGAAACACTGCCCAAACCATTTCCTCTAATGAAATCACCTCCCTGAATCATAAAGCCTTTGATAACTCTATGAAAAGAACAATTCTTGTAGCCTTTAGGGCGACCATTCTCTCGGTATTCTCCCGTGCAAAATTGTCTGAAGTTTTCACAAGTTCTTAAATCATGTTAGTTAGGATCATTGGCCATAGATAAAAGAGTATACATACTTTGGTAATTCGTTAGCAAATAATTTGACTTTAATTCGTCCTAATGCATTATCTGGCAGAAAAGATAGGTCAGTAAATACATTGCTTCATAATGTTGCAATTCTATAGAACTGATGCTACATTTAAACACAGACATACCTCCTTTAGCCACCTGGATTGTGTTGTTAGTATTAAATAGTCATATTATGAATGATAATTAGTTACATACATCTAAGAAGATGACGGGATTCATTCTAGGTAATGATAATGGTGATGATAAGTTATTATGAAAAAAATATAATTGGTTTAATTAGATTTTTTTTGTGATGCAGTCGAGATATAATTAATTTGTATGCTTTTCATTAATTAGGGAGTATAATCAGCAAAAATGACACCAATATCGCCCCAACAAAAGAAATATCATACTTCAAATCCTGCTACAGAAACAGCAATTGATAGAACTATACCAGATTTGCCAATTGCTCAGTTATCCGATGAAGATAAATATTTTAGAACTCATAAAGCCCCCACATATTTAGGTGAAATCGAAGAACTGGTGTCAAAGTTTATTGACTACCACATCAAGAATACTGGTAAGCGTATTGCATTGGTCACTTCTGGAGGTACCACTGTTCCTTTAGAGAACAACACTGTTAGATTTATCGATAATTTTAGTGCTGGTACAAGGGGTGCAACTTCGGCTGAATATTTCTTAGAGAATGGCTATGCTGTTATCTTTTTACACAGAGAATTTTCACTTTTACCATATTCTAGGCATTACAGTCATACAACGAATTGTTTCTTAGATTATATGACAGAAGCTAACGATAAGGTAGAAATTAATCCAGATTTTGCAGATGAAATGTTGGTTGTTTTACGAAAATACAAGGATGCAAAGGAATCAAATTCATTACTATTAACACCATTCACGAACGTGAACCAGTATCTATACACATTGAAATTAGTAGCTATTTTATTGCAGAAAATTGAAGACAAGGCGTTGTTTTATTTGGCAGCTGCTGTCTCCGATTTCTTCTTGCCTCAATCTAGAATGCCACAACATAAAATACAGTCACAAGCAGCTGGTACTTTAATTATTGACTTAGAACAAGTTCCAAAATTCTTAAGAAGATTAGTTGACAATTGGGCGCCTTCAGCTATGATAATTTCATTTAAATTAGAAACAGATAACCTGATTTTACTCGAGAAAGCTAAAGCAGCATTAGAAAGATATCAACATCAATTGGTGATTGGTAACTTGTTGCAAACTAGAAAGAAGGAAGTTGTGTTTGTCCATTCAGACGGCTCAGAGAAATGGATCAAATTAACTGAAAAACAAAGAGAGGAAAATATGGACATTGAAGGATTAATTATTCCGGCAGTCATGAGGGAGCATTCAGACTGGATCCAACATCACTTTAAATGACGACCTTTCGTAGAGAAAATAAATAGAAAGCATGAAATAAGGACGTATTTTTTTCGTAGGATTCTATAATATACAAGCTATTTACAACTATAAGAAGGAAATACCAATGCCATACTGTAAACCTTTCCGTATGTAATCTCTTTCGTGAGAAGCGATAGGCAAAACAAAATTTAATTCAAATCTAGCCATTGGATGGTTATAAAGCACTCCAAAACCATATCCAACAGAAAATTGATTAGTCAAATTTTTAATAGTTGCCTTCGAAGTTTTTGATTTATCCAAGGGTAACAATTTACCAAAGTTGATAAAATTATGAATTTTAAAGTTTGAATCATCGCTTACTCTTGGAAATTTCGAAATAAGGGAAATCCCTCCATTAAGGAAAATATCCCCTCCTATTGAAGAATTATAATTTTTGGGTCCTAGCCCATTTAATGTGAACGCTCTCACATCATTTGGGCCACCAATATAAAACCTATCCAATAAAGGAGTTGCATTATCAAACGAGAAAATTAAACCTGATTTGCAAGATAAAATAATCGAGTGAAATTTGTTGAGTTTATAAGCAAATTGAGATTCCATAACTGACTTAAGAAAGTGTGAGGAATTGAAACGACATAATCCTGAATACTCCACTCCAAATCTCATAAACTTACCACTAGTGGGTAAGTGAGCATTGTTTCTAGTTTCATATCTCCAGTTATACATAATGGATGATTTAAAGTTATTACCCAGTTGATTTAAAATATCCAATGATTTAGATTGATTATTAGTTAAGCATCTCCAACAATTTTCAAATATAAGTTCGTGATTTATAGGCAGCTTATATTGCGTGTATATTTTATTCGTTATACCCTTAACGTCAAGGTCACTATTCAACCAGTGTAGTTTCTTAACGTTGAGATATGCCAAGTTTTCCCAGATATAATTAGCATTATTTAAAATTGGTTGACTATAATTTAATAAATAAGACGATTGAGTTCTAGTACCTGTAATGGCATCGAATGTAATGCTCTCTGCTCCACCAAATATATTCTTGATTTGAAATTGAATGTAGCCATCACCTTCTCCATTTCCAATGTTTGTACCGGTTTTGGCATAAAACCTTTTAACTGGTATAATATTGAAAATTGGTACCAAATCAATAGATGGTCTTCCACGATTCAAAAACGTCTTCGGAATTGGATTTAAAGTCACCATTAGATTTTCAATTAGATTTAATTTGGTTAAATTGTGACTTACTTGATCTATGTTTTCTGATAATTTCGTCAATGTAGTCAAATTATTGTCTAATAATGGTTGGAGTTGTTTATGAAGAAACTTGCTTCTGAAGCACTGAGAGTTCGTAACTTGCACATTTTTAACTTTGATAGGAGTACTTGCATTATCTTTGAATAACTCTTCAAGGAATGCTTTATTTTGTTTCTGCATTAATTCCTGTTTAGAAAGTTGCAATTCATCAAAAATTTTTTCTTCCTGACTTTTAACCTCTTGGAAGTTAGATGATAGCCTATCTATCATCAGCTCATCATGTTCCAATGACATTTTTGGTATGAAGAACGTAAGGCTAGGTGGAAAAATCAAAAATTGTTTAAAATTGCACTTATATTTTGTGCGCAGTTAAATCTTGCGCTCGTTTTGCTACTAACTATAAGTTCGAAATATCTAGATTCCAATAAATAAATTAATATTAACTATAAATTTTGGATTACAGAAAAAATTAACGACATATTCCGTATACATCCATGAAGTTATAGATGCTAGGAACCTCATTCATGTTTATACCGGATAAAATATATTCGTGTAAATTCTAACGTACATTCATATATAACGCAAACTATGTACATTCTTCGTCGCGATCAGAAGAATTACTGGTGTAACACTTTGTTAATATTATGACATCAATTGGAATATGAGTTTGTTTTGTATACCCAAAAAAACTAATGCAACTATCGTCACCCAAATCTTAATTTAATATAATACAGAGAAGAAATTTGGATGAGAAAAGAAAGTCCAACGATACATTCGGAGTACTACCCCGTATATAGTCAATTACTGACTTACAGTAAAATATATTTGTAAGTAAACTGTACCAAAGGCCCTTCTATTGACCACTTGACATTTAATCAGGAGGAGAAATAGCCACTTGAGGAATTGAATGCATGCTATTCGTCGTGCTACGTATTAATGCACTTGTTGGACTCAAGTATTCATTAGTGGTCCCGGATTCACTGACAGAATTTGATCCGGGATCTCTCGGAGGATCATCTCCACGATCCTTTTCATCCTCTTCAACTAAAAGTCTAATACACTCCTTACCTGCTTCCGTTTGAAAATGTCTTCTTAAAGCATCAGCCCTAGCAAATTTTCTTCCACATCCATATGGCGTACCATTTTTCAAGAAACCTTTACATTGGAACTTTTTCTCTCCCGTATGCAAATCTTCATGCCTTTTACGATCATGTTGCCTAGCAAATGCCTTCCCACATACATTACAAATAAAAGGCCTCTCGTCGGTATGTGTTCTAAGATGAGATTTCAAATTGTACGGTCTGGTGAACCTTTTATCACACAAATGACATGCATATACAGAAGGATGTTTCTGGGTTCTTTTGGATGATTGGTTTGGTGATGCTAGTTCCAACATCTTTTCTCTTGACGAAACAGATCCATTATTTAGTAAGACTGGGGATCCTCCATCCTCATCAATATCCTCCTGAGATAAGGATTTTGATCTAGATCTGGATGTCAGCGTAGATCTCAGTGATTTCACCGCATGGGTCCTTCTTCTACCTCGCTTCATTGTTTGGAATTCATCAGGGTTCAATAATGAATTCTGTTGGTCCGATACATCTGAAACAACTGACCCTGGACTCGTTGGTGTTAATTGATAATTAGGTATTAATTCATTTCCATGGTTCGGTTGGTGAGGAGAATTATTAGGTGAGTTATGTGTTGAGTTACTGAACAACGATGGCGTCTTCGCCGCCATTTCGTCGGGTGCTTGTTGGATAGAAATCGTCACTCCCTTCTGTGACTCTTCTTGCATTGTATTATTATAGTTGATTAAGTTATTTTCCGTTAATTTATTCATGGATTCAATGTTTCTTCGGTAGTTATAACTATTGTTGTTATTATTTGTAGTAAGATTATTATTTTCATTGAAATCGCCTGGTTGCTCATTATATGCTTGCGTTACTGAATAATTGAACTGTGGGACAGGTGATTGCATAGCAGTAGCATTCGATGACATCCCCATAAGGTTAGTACTGGAAATGGAGCCACCTAAGGCAATTTCTGTATCAAATGTATTCAAATTGCTTTGATTATTCGTATCTAGATATTGTTGGTGTTGTGGAGGTTGTTGTTGCCCATCAGAGTAAGCATTACTGAAGTGTGAAGCCGCATCAATAAATGGGCTACCTGGATTCAGGGAAGTTTCACTGTATAATGAATGTGAGGAATATACCGATGGCGATTGTGGATTGAGGTGAGTCTGGTTCCCGAACATGTTTGGTGGAGATAATAACTCTCCATTCAACTGTTGGAGGTTGTTAGAGTTCAACGACAATCCAGCATTGTTGCTCAAGTTAATATTAACGTTCTTGTGGAACCTTCCATCGTACGTATCTCCATTTGGCTGGTTGAGGCTGGTAGAAAGCGAAGAATTAGAATTCGTGTGTGATGTTCCCTGACTACTACCGTGCATTATAGATTGCATTGGTTGAGCATTCACCGGGACACCCATTACTGGTTTAATAAACAAATTCTCTGTTTCTCCTTTAACATTTCCATATTGACTTTCCCCGGCATTATATTGGCCCTGCCCAACCATATTTATAGGACTGTTTAATTTCATATCTACCGGAGGTGAAAGATTCAATATATCATATAGCTGATCTTCCTCACTTTTGATTTCACCAGACATATTGCCACAATTTATATCCACTAATAAAAGGTCTAACAATTATTTATTTGTTCTAAATTACTAGTCAAGTGCACTTAGGTTGTGTTACGATCGAAAAGTGACACTAATTAATAAATCCACTCTCGTTTTTCACCTCTACTATATTTTAATCCCGGATAATCTGGTTATATAATCTATTATCGTAATATCACTGGTTACAAAGATATACTATTTGTTAGTGCAATGACTTCTTCAACACATAGTATGGTTAAAATGGCGCAGTTGATATCGTGAGTTTTTGAGTTTGACACGAGTGTCTAACTAGCAATAAAACAGAGAATATAACCCATACACCTGAAATACCCTTGCACCTTATGCACGGCTGGCCGATAACGGTTCCACTCAGGTTTGTAGCTTATAGTCAGCCAGTGATGAGCATATGGTTATATAAGACCTTCGCGTCTTAAGGTATCTAAAAGGCTTCCTTTTGTAGATATTTCATAACGGTATATAGTGGTTTAGACAAGGAAGTCAATGAAGATAAAGACCTCATATAAGAATTAAATAGTTACAATGGCGCAAACAGAAACTAACCAAATAAGTATTACATGTTGGACACGATGAACAGAGATTACTATAGATTGTGTATTGGTATATATGTACACAGGTTTTCGGTTGTTGAATGTATCGTGCGAATCAGAATGAAGGGTTCAAATGTATCTCGAAATGAGTTGCGAAAGGCACATCGTGGATGTCTATTGCAGAACGGCTCATTTAATATGTCTAATCGATGGATACGTCTATCACCACATGCCATATGTCAGGCGCAAATGTTTTGATTTTGTTAATACCTAAAACATTACCCTGGAAGTAATTGGCTACTTTCAGGCTCATTTTTCCAAAATCGTTTACATGCACATTTTCATGAATATGTAGAGTAGAGCTTGTGGACGAATGCTGAGAGAGTTTTTTTGATGTGGGCCAGGACGGCGAAGATGTAGGTAAAAGTCCAAGATTAATATGGGCGATCGGCAAGTTATGGCCGAGTTGCCGGTATCGGTCCATGGCAAACTCGTTAGATTCGTGAAAGATATATACCTTGACTCCATTTTGTTCACATTTGTTGAACATAACACTGTCAAACAACTCTTCACGAGTTATCAACTTGAATTTGTAGCCATTTTTAGCTACACTCGTAATTAATCCCCTAATTGACCATGGATTGATTTCCCAGCAGAAAACAGTACCACCATTCTTTAGATACGATAGCGTGAAGTAACCTATACCAGCATACAAATCAAACACGTATTTCTCATTCAAACCTCTGTATTGTTCCAACACTCTCGTCTTCTCTTTGATATTACCTCTGGAAAACATCGTGTATCTAGGTGCCCATGTTTGATATATGCCATTCTGCACCGCCGAGCACCAAAAAGCTTGACAGAAATCATCTTCGCTAGGAGATTCGAACATCTTCTTCGATGGTTCTGGCCCAAAATCGCCATAAATAGGCAAAATATTAAATGGCCGTCTCATTATATCTTCCTCTATAATAGGCCTGTTTACAGCGATATGCGTCAACCCAGTCGCAAATACGCTACTAGATAACACACAGTCAAAGAAATCACTCCTGGTCTGATCGTTTACAAGAATAGTACCCCATAAATCATTATCAAACGTACTTGAGTTTACTAGGACCATTGGTGGGTAAACTGACCATTTTTTAGGTAGATGCTCTATTAAACCTTCAATTTTTTCTTCTGCTCCGTGTTCCTTCAAAAAGCTACGAAGAGTGCCTTCTAATGCACACATATTAGTTTCTGTCGTTTCATAATAGCTGACCTCGAAGTTAAGTTCAGGGATTCCTTCTAGCTCATCGATGTTATTGCACGTCGTATATAGTTGATGCAAATTACCTAATTTATCTATCCGCCTACTGCGATTAAACACCCCTAATCCCTCTAAATATACCTTGATCAGTTTAATCTCCCGCGGATTCTCGATACCGATCGCTATACACGGAGCCATCCCGTTAGAATGTCCATGATCTTCACTGTTATCATCGTATATCAATTTCTATGAAAAAAATAAAAATCGATTATATAATCAATTGTGTGTTTAGAATTCTCCGAAAAAATTAATTAAACGTCGAACGGACAATTTATGTCTAAAAGTTATCTTATTGCATTAAATCAATTAACTGATAGCTTAAACTAAGAAGAACACACCGTATTCTCATCAACTTAAATTAATTTAATCCTTTTTTTAATATAATTTTTGTTATTATAGACATTTTTATCCTTCATTTTATCAAAGTCGTGGAGGTTTTTTAGTGGTATTATATTGAATAACTAATAATCTATTGAAGCTTGTATTAATATAGGTTTGATCCCAATATCTTTCGCTTTTTTATATCATATACTATTTTTGTTACTTTGTTCAAATTAAAAGTTTTTTGCATATTTAAAAATGTCAGATCAACAAAATACTGAGCCAGTTAGGCAAACAGAGACTACCAAAAAGCCGATTACCGAAAAAGCCCAAAGCTCGGAACATCAAGAAGCTAAAGAACAACCAACTAAAACTCCTGAAGAAAAGCCAACAACTGAAGAACAACCAACCGACCAACCAGTCGAACAACAACCACACGCAGGTCAACAAACTCAACAACAAAGCGCTAACGAACCAACCGTAGACTCGAATCCGGCCAGTGCTGTCGAAGGTGGACGTGAAGTTTCGAACAAAATCTTGTATGTCGGAGGATTGCATAAATCAGTTTCGGACGAGATGTTAAAGGATTTATTTGCCGTTACCGGAGCCATCCAATCTGTAAAAATATTGAATGATAAGAATAAACCTGGGTTTAATTATGCTTTCATTGAATTTGAAAATACTCAATCTGCAGATATGGCGTTACACACTCTCAATGGCAGAATCATCAACAATTCGGAGATCAAGATTAACTGGGCATACCAATCTTCAACCATTAGCTCGTTAAATCCAGATGAGCCAACTTTCAATATTTTTGTAGGTGACTTATCACCAGAAGTTGATGATGAAACCTTAAACAAATCATTTTCCAAATTCCAATCCTTGAAGCAAGCTCACGTCATGTGGGATATGCAAACTTCCAGGTCAAGGGGCTACGGTTTTGTTAGCTTTGGTCAACAATCTGATGCTGAGTTAGCATTACAAACCATGAATGGTGAGTGGATCAGCGGTAGGGCCATCAGATGTAATTGGGCATCTCACAAGCAACTAAATAACAATAATAACTATAGAAATAATAATCGTCATCATCAAAATAACCGTCAATTTAGGCCATTCAATAATGCAATGCCACAACAACTTCAAAGTCAGAACAACGGAATGCCTGTTGGAAATGGCCAATTTAATCAACATGGTAATATTCCGCAATCTCAACAGCTTCACAATGCTGTTCCTCAATCAAATAGCTCTAACAATGGTAACCATGCAAATATTCCTGTGATGTCACCACAGTCGTATGATATTGTTTTAAGGCAAACACCATCATGGCAAACTACAGTATACTTAGGAAACATCGCACATTTCACTCAACAAACCGATTTAATTCCCTTATTACAAAATTTCGGCTTTATTGTCGATTTCAAATTTCATCCAGAAAGAGGCTGTGCATTTGTAAAATACGATTCGCATGAGAGAGCTGCTCTTGCTATTGTTCAGTTGGCTGGCTTCACTATAAATGGCAGACCATTGAAATGTGGCTGGGGTAAAGATAGACCACCAATGGGTCAATTTCAAAACTTCGGTAGAGGTGTACCACCTCCACCCATGTACAATCAAGGTAGACCATAGACTTGTCTTGCATTTGTATAAGCGAATTCTCTTTTATCCTGAATCTATTTTATTGCTTCATTTTATGCAAAGAATTTCGTATCTTTTTATCAATTTTTTTTTTTTAATCTTTCCACTCTTTTTTCTTTTTGTTGTTGTCCAAAGTATGTTTCATTATTTTGGAAGAATTGGACTCTTGTTTTATGTAAAATTTGATATAAATAAAAAATATGTTTACGTTATTATAAGATGTTGAAATCTTACACAAACTCTATCAAATTTTTTTTTCCTACAGAAGCAAAATTATTTACAAACGAGTAATAATTCTTTATCTTGATTATTATTTTACAAGAGAACAAAAAGTGGTCTAGCTTATAGTTTCTTTTGGTTCTTCTCTATATGGCACTGTATATTTCTAAAGAATCAATAGCACTTCTTGTTTTATTAATTATATTTGTCATTCCTTTATTTGATCAAACTTCATTAAACAAAGTGCATCCTATTACATTCTTTAATAATATCCTTGGTGGTAACATAAATTCCATATCAAAGTTCGTCAAGACAAACAAATTAGCCCTTGCATCCACATCTTCGCTAGTATTATTAACTATCGTATATTCAGTTTGTTCCAGAAAGCTACCGTTATCCTATAGTTTTCCTAATATCATCAATAGAGCGTTTTCGACAATGAATACAGGCTATAAATATATGACGTCAAATAAGTCAAGATTTGGATCATCAAAGACATCCAGAGAAAATAGGTTTGCTATGAAAAATGGTGGAGAATTAGGAGGTATAAGTAACGACGGAAACACATGTTTTATGAATTCAGTGTTGCAATCTTTGGCGTCATCCAAGCACTTGTTGAAATTTATAGATTCCTATTTATACGCAGAAATTGAAATTTCAGGAGAGTCAAATCCAACGAAACTAAAATCTAACACACCAAAACCAGAACTAGTTTTCACAACGGCATTAAGGAATTTTTTGGAAGGGATTAATGGATCATATGGCTCGAGAGGTAAAGAGTTTAGTGCGAAACCTTTATTGAATAAAATGCCCAATGGACCTAAGCAAAACTTTTTTACTGGCTATAACCAAGAGGATGCTCAAGAGTTTTATCAATTGGTCATGAATCTCGTGGAATCTGAATACAAAAAAGATTCAAAATCTAGGCAACCATCGCCTGAACCAGAATCATCAGAGAAGTCACCTAATGATAGGTTTATAGACAGTGCACTAGTTACGGACCTAATTTCTGGTTGTGAAGATTTAGGCAGATTGGGTAAAGTATATGTTCCTGCATCGCAAGTTGACCCTAATTTGTTAGAGATTGATCACAAAGTATATCCATTGGATTTAGTTACACCTGTTGATGGTATATCGGTCGAGAGAATCGGATGCTTAATATGTGGTGAAGTTGGTGGAATTCGTTACTCTGTAAACAGTGGTTTAAGTTTGAATTTACCTAACAAGTCATCATATTATTCGGGCTATGATTTGAACACATTGATGAATGATTGGATAGCCCCCGAAACAATTGATGATGTTAATTGTAATAGATGTGGTCTTGTTCAAACAAAAGAATTTTTACTTAGTAAAATTTTTGATTCACGTAATGAAAAGATCATCGAACAATTCAAAAATAGAGCCGACGAAATTGAAAAGGAATTATTACAGCCGCACATTACTGATGATGTTTTTGAAAAATTGTCTATAAAACAAATGATAAGAAAGACGAAAAAGTCAAAGCAAATCTCTTTGAGTAGACCTCCTCCATTATTAGCTACGCATATAAACAGATCAGTATTTGATCCAAAGACATACATGATAGTTAAAAACCCAAGTAATGTTACATTTCCAGCCGTGTTCGATTTGACGGCTTATGTTACAGAACCAAAGGATATTAATATGGATGCAAGGTTACCTTTTAGAAAGCAGGATGAACGATTTATCAAGGTATCCCCTAGTACCATTAATGAGGATGATAACTCTAAGTCACATTTATCAGTATCAAATGCGCTGTATATCTCAGATAAAGAAAATCTCGAGGAAACATCATCATTGAAGAGTGGTAATTCTGATGCTGAATATTCTGATTCGACCTCTGATTCGTCATCTCATGAAAACATTTTAATCACATCCAACCCAAAGCTTTTATACAACTTGAAGGCAGTTATATCACATTTTGGAACTCATAATTATGGTCATTACATTTGCTATCGTAAATTAAGAGGATCGTGGTGGAGAATCAGCGATGAGTCAGTATATGTTGTATCCGAAAATGAAGTCTTAAATTCACAGGGCACTTTCATGTTATTCTATGAATACAATGATGGGGTCAATGAATTTTTACAGCAATTAGAAGACGAAGAAGAAGAGGAAGAAG
Organism: Debaryomyces coudertii; assembly: GCA_030564605.1. NCBI lineage: Eukaryota > Fungi > Ascomycota > Pichiomycetes > Serinales > Debaryomycetaceae > Debaryomyces > Debaryomyces coudertii. Next base: position 476,719 of record JAKTYF010000001.1, read on the forward strand.
AGGAAGATAATCAAGATAATCTACAATCTAATATAGATAGCGTGTCTTGTATTGAAAACAATTCGAACATGGATCCGATAGAAGAGGATAACTACTCAAATAGCAATGAAGAAGAGGCCTTTGAGAGTAGTGGTTTTAGTGATGATATTAATCTCCTGAAAGAAAAATTAGACAATGAGCAAAACGAAAGTTATACACCCGACGACTATAATGTCGAAGAAGGCCGTGCCTTTCATATTTAGCTTTAAAGTTAGAGATCATTAGATAACAAATGCTTTATATATGTACATATATTGAAGTTGGCTTTCTGCATATGCTACGTACGTAGCTTTAATAGTATTGTACCCATTAATTTACTCCGTGTACTTCTGAAAGCGTAAAATAATAACTTCACAATTATTGGATATTATAGTGTGGCGAGTTCCATTAACGTAAAAATCAAGAGAATAAAAGAATGTAATGTTCAAATTTGATAATTCTGTAGATACGAAAAAAACTCATTTGATGCTCATCTTTAAATCTTGTTCTCAATATATAAAATATTCACGAAGCATATATCATAATGACAAGAAAACTGAAAGATAAGCTAGTGAATAATAAAGGTTTGAAAGGTGCCCTAGCACGTCTCTCTAATAAAGAAGAAATAAAAAGGAAAACAGAAAAGTCTATTGAGATACAAAAGGACCTGCAGCTTTTGAAAGAAAAGTCCATGAAAAATGGAAAAGCGAACAAGAGAAAACACCAGCACCAACAAATTCAACAAAAAGGATTACAACCATTCAATCCAGATAACAAATTATTACTTGTTGGTGAAGGTGACTTCTCTTTTGCAATATCTATAATAAAGGAGGGTTTTATAATGCCTGGAAACCTAATAGCGACCAGTTATGATTCCAAAGACGAATTAATACAGAAATATCCAAACGTGGAAGAAAATCTAAACCTCCTAGTTTTAGAAGGTGTACAAGTATTACATAGTATAGATGCAACAGATCTTGTATCTTCGATGAAGTTAGCACCAAATGGAAAGAATAAAAAAAAAGTGAAAGCGAAATTATTTGCAGATGATAAGAATTTGGACTACATAATGTTCAATTTTCCTCATTCTGGTAAGGGTATAAAAGACGTAGATAGAAATATCATTGATCATCAAAAGTTAGTTTTGAAATACTTCAAGAGTTGTAGCGAAGTCTTCAAATTAGTGAATAACGATATGGCAAATGATTTTGCAGGGTATGCATCCAGTGCGGTTAACGAAAACAAAGGTAAGATTATATTGACACTATTTGAGGGCGAACCATACAATTCATGGAACATAAAGATACTAGGCAGAAGTGAAGACTATAAAGTCGAACGATCTGGAAAATTTAGTTGGCAAATGTTTCCAGATTATCATCATAGAAGAACTAACAGTATTCGTGAAACTACGAAACCAGCAGCTGAAAGAGATGCCAGACTATACATCTTTGAACAATTTACTAAAAAAGAGCAGGATAAGAAAAGGAAAGCTATTGATTTAGACTCCGACTAGTGGTCAACTAATTAAATTTCTATTCTACTATACACATATAATTAACAATAATAACTTATGTAAAAATTAATATTAGAATTAAACTAATTGTATATACACGTTGGAAGGATTAAGCAGGATACACTCTTACGCAATCATCTATCAAGAAAATCTCCCGAGTTAAAGGATCCTTAACCTTCCCCATACGTAATAAGGTATTCTTTTCTGACAAATATTTTTCTGATGGGTTCAACAATTTGTCGAATGGATATATATTTCCATTGGGTAATTTGAATGGATTATTGAAAATGCTCGTAATAAGTTGAGCATAGGGTAAATTTTTGCTCAATTTATGCAATTCAGGAGAACAGACTGGGCAATGGTTAATCTTGTTCAATAATTTATAATATTTATTTGGTCCCCTGAATTTTTTATCTGTCAACACAGCTAAATCTTCCTTATAAACATTCTCCGTTGGTTCAGAAGACTGGCCCTGTTGTTTAAAGATTGTATTCTCGGTATTACAATAGCATGATTTTGTTTTCAAACTCGATAGACCGGCAGACAAGTATATGAATAAAGGGTAATTTCTAGATATACCATATAATTTCGTAAAGTTTTCAATAAAACACTGCGATAGACTATCCCATCTTTCATTGGATAATAATCTCTTATATTCCTTAAACCTTGGAGAATTTATAACTAAAGAACTAGAGAATGGAATACTCCTATTTAGTTGTGTGTTGGTCTTTTCATTAATTGCCATGTAAACCAATAGACCTCCGATTTCCTTAAGCTTGTTCAAATTTTTCTCGTGATTCATAAATTCTTGTGATTGATAATTGTTTTTATTTCCATATGGTGATAAATTAGTTTGCGAAAACTTTATGGCTTCATTAACATCGCCTTCTTCGATGAGTGACAAAAACTTGCAATAATTTATTTCAAATTCTAGATTGGAATTTGCTTTCTTCAAAAAGTTTCTATTCTCATTGAACCATGCAATTACCAATGAGAGATCATGGTTTTCAATAATTGAAACAAACACTTTATTAAAGTTATCATACAAGTCATAATCTATAAGCTTCATGAATTTCGGGTTTGTCTGTGATATGCTCTTTAATAACTGCAATCCCATATTTTGGTCAGAATTCGTGTTTGACTTAATTAGATAATCTATAATTAACAAATTAGTTTGATCTCTATACCAATTAATCAAATTCACGTTATGCAAATCCAATGGTTTGTCTTCATCCTCTAACAATTTGTGTGTAGTCAAATTTTCCTCTTTGCTATCATCTGAATCGATAGGGCTGGCACTCAGTTCTGCACCAATGTTTGCTTTAATAGTATAATTGCATAATTCTGATAGGTTCTCTAACCGTGCTATAATTCTAGATCGAAAGACTTCGTCTCTGCTAATCGATGCTTGTAATCTCTTTTGGAATATCTCGAAACTCTTTATTAATTTCTTGATCATCTCAATTTTCATTGTTGTAGGTAGGTTACTATTCTTCTTAATTTTAGCTACATCTTCTCCAATTGCTTTCTTCTGCCTCTCTATCTGTTTCTGTATAGCTTTGAAATTCTTCTTGATTAACTCAGAAGGAATTTTGAATTCCGTTAGTCTTGTCTGAATATGAAAATTAATAGTTGGCTCACTCATTTGATTTCTGTTTAATTATTATGCCTTAATGTTTACACCCTTATCTATTAGACGTTACTTTTTAAAATTTAATTTATCATTTAGATTCAGGGATACTTGTCTGGAGAAAATGACTACATAATTTAAAAATGCGAATATCTATTAAATAATTATGAGAGAATTCATAGACTCTTATGAACTAAATTGCTTTATTATTTTTTGTTAGTGCATGCCGATCCGTTTAAACAAATAGTAGCTCAAATATGACGCCCAAGGCAAATCTAATCAGTCTTCATCACTCTCAATCTTGAATTGAGTTTCAGCCTCATCAGATATTGTCACACTCCTATTATGGTTCTGTTCACTCAACTCAAAATCTGCCAATTCCAAATTACCATTATTATTGATATCATTGTCTAACCTAAAATATGAGCTATTGTTAAAATTTCGGTTCTTTAACAAACTAAGAAAGCGCCTTGATTTATTTTTAGTGTTATCAAGCAAAGTAGCCCTACCACTTCTTCCTATCATTAGCCATAATATAAAGCATATTAAGAATAGAAATATCAACGATCCATACCAGCGATGAGGTTCTATATACCACTTTGATTCTCGCTCATCTGATTGATGTTCACTTTCGTAATCATAGACTGGATAATTAGCATCCTTGAGCGGTGGTGTAAACTGAGGTCTTGGGAAAATACCATTTTGTTCAGCCCCAAAATGGAAAACACTTGACGATGCCGAATGGTAGAATCCTGACCTTGGGATTTTATCTTTGTTTGACATTCGATCGTCCTCCGATAATCCCATCATGTTCGCCGTAAAATTATTAAATGCCTGAACATATTCGTCATTTGCATAGAGGATAGCTCTCCCTAAGGTCCACGAAAAGGACGACCCTCCTAATTTTTCAACTAACTGTAGTGACTTAAAACGACTATTTTCAGTTGCCTGTGCATCTATTCCAAATCTGGGAAAGCCTAAACCTAGATGCAAAAAATTCAAAATCCAAGAAGATTTAAAGCATAAATCAGATAATTCGTCTTCCGACATTCTACTCTTCTCCGGTCTTGCATTATTCAATTCTATAAGTTCGCTAAATGATTGAGTGCATAGTTTGGAAGTTGCTCTATATATCACATTATAGTCATACGTATCAGCAGAGTCTTTACTCTTTGCTTTACCAGATAATTTATTGGTATCTCTAGTCGTCTTATCTTCGTACGACAACAACTTTGTGATAGAGTCCCAATATCCACTGACTGCAACGAAATGATTTACGTCAAAATCAAATGCAGGGATCAAATCATTCAATAAACAAGAGCTAGACTCATCGATATCTTTGAATTCCTTACAATTCTCATCATTCGCAAAACCCGTTGTATGTGTACTGTTATGCAATACAGGGAAAATAGAAGTCAAGCATTTATTAAAATCACTTTCACCCGTAAAATCCACTGAATTTTCTTTTATCACTGATTTTGTGGTATAGCCTTTTGGTAAACACGGATCTGGTACAGGGCTATGCGAGCTACCATAATAAGTAGGTTTATATAATTCGTGTTCTCTGCTATAGTTTTCAGCTAAAAATGATAAATACTTATTGTGAGCCTGGTACATTCCAAAACCTAAGAAAGAATCGGAGTAAACGTCAAAACTAAGATTAGAAGGAATATCAAAATTTCCAACGTTATTTTCTTTTCTTCTTACGTCATTGCTTTGTTCTTTATTTGAAGCTGACGTAGGGATTTCCGAAAGCCTGACCTTAAATAGGTTATTCTGATGTTCTTTGATTTCAGTAGCATTAGGTTGAAAAACGACTTGAGTAGAAGCTCCTCCCATATCTAAAAGCCCATAAGTAGTATGGTTTTTCCCATGTTGATGATCTTCGGGGTTGTCTAATGCACCGATCAAATAATTTATCGATAACCAACCATATAAGCCTTCAACGTCACCATCTATGACATTTATATGAGAAGAACATTCCGGTATAAAGAAATCCGAATTATGTGTGATATATTTACAAATATTTTCTAGAATCTGTTGCTGCTCTTTTGGAGTTAACAATCTCATGCCGCCTGTTGAATGCAAGAATATTGGCGTTCTCGAATGTTGAGACTTAGGAACCACCGCACTTGCCAATTGAAGCAAATACTTCAAGTGATGGTTACCAATCTTTTGGGGACTTGAATTAAATGACGAAATTCCAGGTTTAATTTTCTTGTTCCACTTCTTTTTTGCTCCTACAATAGGCAATTTCCATGTATATCGATTGTTTTTCTCATTATCCTTTTCGTTTTGTTCGTCTCTATTTTCACCTGTCTCATTGGCTTTATCTTTGTCTCTATATTTACTTTCCTCTTTTCTATTTTTGCCGTTTTTGCCTTTATCCTCGGCTTTGTTGTTATCTTTAACTTTATCTTCACTCCTATTTTTATCATCATGGTCTTTTGTTTCACCTTCCGTATCCGTATCACCATCTCTATTATACACAGAGAATCTTCGTACTAACTTAAAATCCTTTTCACTAGCTAATTCATGGAAATCTAAATCATTCTGAAGAATATGCATGGGGTTTAACCAATTGTAAACATATACTCTTGATCCATTAGAACCTGCATCTATCACAACGATATAATCAAAAGGAATGCCTTCCTTTGATTTGACTGGACCAGGTTTTATGATTTTTCTCTGTTTCGTCGATTTCAATGAACTCATGTCACAGTCAACTGTCGCCTCAATGAAATATAGTGATTTAAATCCTTGAATATATTTGGGAGCGTTAATTATGATGATAGTAACACAAAAATAAATGAAGCGTTTTGGCTGCAATTGTCTAATCAAATGTCTGATTTTCAATATTTCATTAATTTAAATGCTTATAAGTTTGGAAATACAAAAGTAAAACATTACAAATGTATGCTGGAAAAAGAAAAATATCCAAAAGTCGTTCTTTTAATAAGTTCAACATTTCTTTCCATAAATAGTTATCGTACGGAATGCAACATCTTAAAATGATCACCAACTTCACTTTATCTGGAATCTTTAAGTGATTCAAATTACTGGTATTAAATTATTCTAGTGGCGATTCATCATCAATGCAATGGTAAACAAAGATGGAAACTAATGAGAATATATAATGAGGTGGTAACAATAGTGAGATTTCGCCGACACTCCAACCTTCGTCAGGACAATTGATAAAGTGTCTTTTCTATCTGACATTGTAATAATGAAACTGAATCGTTCCCCGTGAAGGATACTATTCGAAAAAAAAAAGAATTCCGACTAATATATGCCCATTATACCGGGTGACAACTGAGTTTGCTTATGCCGCTGATAATTGGATATTGACAATCCAAAGTCATCTGATGTGTTTCTACATCAATTAATGTCACGTAAACCATTCTACAATAAACACGCTAGTTGATGTTACGTTGACATACTCATTAGTTATAGACTTTTTCTTCTTTGTTACATTATTTAATGAAAAGCCTCACATTCCGTCCAATCAATAATATTCATAAATTACTTTATTATTATTTAAGTATAAATTTATATGTTTCGTTATACAACTATTACTTTTGGGAAAACACAATCACCAAAAAAAATCATACAAGTTGAATCTAGGCTTATAATGTATAAGTAGACTGAATAGGAAATGTAACAATTTACATTATGATACATTTATCCTCCTGTTTAATAGTTGGGTTTTGGATAGCCTCGATTGCATCTATCAAACTTTCAAACGCCGTATCGATGTTCACGTCATCTCTAACAGACGTTTCCAAAAACTTGTAGCCGAATTCTTTAGCTAATGATTGGCCCTCCTCACTCTCCACCTGCCTTTGGTAGTTCAAATCACACTTGTTACCAATCAATACTATTGGGATCTGGTCGGTCCCAGTGGAATTCAATATTTTGTCCCTAATAACCCTGATCAATTCAAATGACTGCCTAGACGTAACAGAATACACCAATAAATATCCATGGATACCTATTAGATGCTTCTCATTCATTATTGAAAATTCGTCCTGTCCAGCCGTGTCCAAAATTTCTATGGCGTAATCTTGGTTCTTGTAATTTATCGTCTTCGAGAACTGGTTCTCAATTGTAGGATAATACAGTTCAACAAAATGATCCTCGACATACCTGACTGTCATCGATGATTTTCCCACTGAACGGGAACCTACCACCGCTAGTTTACGTGCTTTGACCATTGTTTACCACAAATTTCTTGGGTGTCTATATTTACTAACTCGATATCGATATCTGACTCTTCTTTCGAAATTCTAATGCACGAATTCTAAGATGAAATCCAATCAACTATGCTTATTAACGTAAACCTTAAACGATCTAAACCATGAATTGTCTAGATATTAAACAACTTAATTCTAAATAACTTTATAAAAGGTTTATGTAAATGAAATAATTCTATTGCTGTACGTTTGGATTCGTTTTTTAACAGTGCTCAAATTTTTTTTTTTTTTGATAACTCACAACGGGTGTATGGATCTGATACAAAAAATGTATTACTAGATAAAGCAAGCTATATAACTATGTCGTAGCCCATTTCAAGACCTCCAAGCTTGTAACTACAATGAAGATAGTAGTTGGTAAAGTTAAGATCACGTAACCCCAGAATAATACCCCCGACATTTCCTTCTGGTAAATATTATTCAATTGAGTTATTTGGGACAATTGGATAGCCGGAGGTGAGATGGTCAAAATAAATGCAACAATTAAGAAAATCGGATCGTCCAAGATGGACACCTTAAAGAATTTGACACAAAAAGTAATGATTGGCAATAAAATAAATGGAGGTAGTATCATTCTTGATAACAACGACCCGATTACAATCCGCTTATAATGCTTGGAAGGGGGAGGCAAATCATTAGAAGGATATAAATTAGACCCAAGCACAATCAAGATAAGTGGAATGGAAACCGATCCCAACAGATGAATTGACTGGGAAATTGTATTGTGAATAAAGGAATCTTCGTCCACGAAGAATTCTCTCTGTAAAGCCGGAACACTTGCCACAGCGACTGAAATCAACATGGCGTACAACGGAGGGTTCATGAAGGCCAAAAACTCCTTTATTACAGGCAAATTCTTTATTGTATACCAGAACTGGTGTATGCGGGCTCGTCTCTTATAAATAGAAGTCCAGGACTGGTCTGTCGAGTCGCTATCGTCAACAATGCGCTCCATCAGGACATTATCCACAGAAGATGATTGCGAGTGGTCATTAAGACCCACGCTTGATGAGCGGTTTTTGTAAGGTTTGTACAACTCATTCTGCGACACACCTTCGAAAGATGCATTCGCTTGTTGCTCGACAGGCACACCATCTATAGTAGAAAGGTGCATCCCACGAGAACTGTCGGCATCAAGCAAACTTGTTTGCTCGTCAACAGCATCGCGACCGCTTTCGGGGTCGTCGACGTGTGTCTGATCGACGTAGGTGTCCAACTCAGCTCGCGGCCTCTTCCGCAAAAGCTTATTGTATCCCCAGGACCACCGCAACACCTGGCCCAATTGCTGGAAAATCAACAAGTATAGTATCCCCCTCGATGCAACTTTATCTGGGGTATCGCCTTCTATGTCATGCCAAAGCAAGTTGGGCAATGTCGATGCCAACGACAACGTCAACGACACGGGAAGCGAATTGGAGTTACCAAATACTGCCATCGCCGTAACAAAATCCGTCTCCGGTCTATTCAAACGAAGCGTCCACCCTACCACCTGCGAGCACAAGTACGAAATCCCAGTAGACACCCCATAAAACACCGGAATGATAACAATATCCACCATCTTTTCAAACGATAGAGATGGTGCCAATTTCGTGAAAACCAAACATGGCGTGAATAGATCCACGTTCAACCGTGATATCACCTTCTGCGCCTGGATGTTCAAAATACCACTCTTAGCGGCCACAAACCCAGCAAAACATATTATAACCACCTCTAGTATAGCTTCGAATGTTAAAAATGAAATCGATTGGTACGACATGCTCACCAGTGGCGAATTATTCCCACTGCCGTTATCATTATTTCCTACTGTAAACTTGATGATATGCGATAGTATATCTGTACCCATTTAACTATCTATACGTTAATGCAAGCAAAAAAAATTCCAGAGAATTTTAAAGATTCTTATATACAATAGTATACGCAATTTTTCCTGATAAGCCTGGGTGATCTTACAAATGCACCACAAGGTGGGCTGTAATGTCCGGTATCGTGACAGAAGAAAATTTGATTTGTACTGCAGCCATGTGTGTACCAAAAGTGCACGACACTATACTTCCACTTCTGCGTCTGTCTACGACTACTTAATCTTTGTCTACAGTGACTCTATATTCTAGCTATATATATGTAATAATTGTACTGGCCAATACATCATCAAATATGAGAAATAAAAACAAATACATCGTATATTGTCTGTAATCATGGTCTGCTGAGTTCTACTGGCGTCCAATCAGCTAACTTGATTATATGCTAATTATTTAAAGTCGATTGCTCTGTGTGCTCCGTGCGTGTATGCAAGAACTATTGGAATTTTGCATATCGAAAAACGATTTGGGGCTAGAAAGCGTCGGCCTTGGGTCCACCAGTCAGTCCGCCAGTGTACTCGTCCTTCACGTCAACATTAGCTATATAATTGACCGTAGAAGACCGAAACCACTGTGATTGATCATCGAATATGGCCTGCGATGACTCTCTGCGGGCTGTCAAAAGCAACCACGTGGTGATAACAAAAGTAGTGACTACGAGTGTCTGGATGATTCTTTGATGTCTGGATGTTATGGGTGTCTGGATGTCTGGATGTATCCAATCTTTTCATCTTTTTTATCGCAGCGGTGAGACTCGAACCCCGGTGCAAAACTGCCAAAATTTCTCATCCCCTCCTTGTCTCCCTTTACCATTTTTTTGGTTTAAGCACGTGACTTGCCGATTCTCATCACCCAAATCAAAACAAAACAACTATCATAGATAAACCCGAGTGTTTGGTGCACCATTATCAGTACATAACGCCGGAGCATACACACACTCGTACATCGCAGACTAAAGGTACATAATATTTAAGTGTATGGAACTGGCAGGATATATTTAGGTGTCTGTACGTTCATAGAAGTGATATATGATGGGCCACACGAATACGCACAGTAATACGCCTAGCAAGCGTCTGGAGGTGGTGCCAGTCAAATGGTACAACAACAGAAACCACGACGACTCGGAGAACGAGAGCTTGGCCAACTCGTCTTTCGATCTCGACATGGCCGGGGCTTCGACCCCGTTGCGGACAGGCAAGAGACCCGTTGGGGGCGACGTGGGCGACATGTCTGTGTCATTCTTGTCGCCAATGAAGAAGTTAGACAATTTGCATTTGGAGTCCGAATTGGACCTAGAGGGGGCCGGGGATCACACAGATCTTGGGAACCAGACCGTGGTGGGGGAGTCGGATACGGACGACGAGTATAGGCGCGATTATGACGATGACTACGAAGAGTCGAACAGTGAGGCCACTGGTGGAACCTCATCAGATATCCATAGGCGCGAGCCGCCCAGGTTCATAAATCAGCGTAAGCGTCCGTTGGACTCTCCACTGGATGTGGACATGGACACTCCGTGCCAGGCAACCACCGGGAATTTATCCATGCGCAGCGATATGTCGATATGTTTGAACAACTCGATCAGCAACACATCCAAAGTCAGCTTTTCCAATAGCGACTCTACGCCGTGCCCGGCGCATCCCCGCAAGAAGTCGAAGTTGAAATTCAAGGACTCCCCAAGCCAGCTGACACCGTCACAAACTAAGCTAACCAAAGTAAAACATCTCTTGAATTTTGAGAATTCAATCAAAACATCGGTGTCGCAGAATGCAGTTATGAACAAGTTAAGTGCCATAACGCACCACGATGATTGTGAACGGACGCATGACAATGAAGACGACGACGATGAAGACGATTGTTTACCTAAGGACTCGTTGATCTCATCACCTCATCAATCATCCACTCTCAATACTACAGTATACTCCAATCAAAATAATAATAATATTCATTCCACACCTATTTCTCAATCCACGCCAGCGAATTCAAGACATCCAACCCCAAATCATTCTCCACGGGTGCCTATCATGGACGAATTTGGGGAATCCATGAATGGATATAAATTTTTAAAGCCAAACAGAAAACCCCTGAATGCATATTACAGCTACCAAACACCAACGAATAAGATCCTAAGGTCCCAGGAATTGAAAACTTCATATAATAGAAATGAATACGATTCATACTCAGCTGTCAACTTGAATCATGGCAAGTACAAAATTGTAGGTGACTTGCCTATGTCCTCAGCAGGACTTATGGATGAAGCAGAAGCAGATTTACATGTTGCTGATAAGAGAATCAACGACCCATATTTGCTTGCTAACAGGGAAATCCCATCAAACATGAATTCCGAACGAATCGTTATTAGGAATCAATATTTTCAATCATTCGAATCATCAGATTTAACTCAATTAAAGTTACCATTATTGCCAATGTTTAAATCGAGCTCCATCCCAACAAACGAGCTTGTGAAACTTATCAACGATAGAAACCCCATATCATATTTCTACGACTACATTAAGAATGACGACGAAGATGTACTTGACTTATTGAAAAAAGAACGATTAAAATGGCATCCCGATAAATGGACTTCCAAATTGCACCAGCATGAACCGAAGGAGAATTTAATTATAAACAAACAAGTCATAGATAGTTTAAGTCAATGTTTGAATTCAATCATTGAAAGTTATAAACATTAAATATCACTAAATCACCTTTGTTAACGAAATATATATATTTATATATATATATATTAATAAATATATGCGATAATGAATTATCTATTACACTAATTATACATATTCACTTTAAACTTTATCTATTGGTGTTTCACTTTGTTCGCCATTCTTAGCCTCTTCTTCATCTTCGATTTCGATATCCTCCTCAATGTCTTCCTCAATGTCTTCCTCGATGTCTTCCTCGATATCTTCTTCTTTGGTATTAGTTTCTGTATTCTCGTCGGCATCTACTGTTTCCTCAGCCTCTTCTTTACCTTCTTTACTTTCTTCCCTTTCTTCGCCTTCTTCGCCTTCTTCCCTTTCTTCGCCTTCTTCGCCTTCTTCCTCTTCTTCCTCTTCTTCCTCTACTTCATCTATTTCAGCTTCTTCGTCTTCTTCCCCTTCTTCATCATCATCTTCTTCTTCTTCTTCATCTTCTTCATCTACTAATTGCTCGGGCGGATATTCATCGCCATTACCGTCTTCGTTATCCCAAACTATATTGAATCTGGTTACTCTGGGTTTCTCAGCAAGTATATTTCTCACAACATGTTCAACTTGTACCTTAGCTGGTGGGTTCTCTCTTAGTTCTTCGGAGTCATATTCATTGTTGACGTAGTACCCAACCCTTACAAATTCTCTATCAGCGTATGAACAACTTAATAATATAACTGTAACACTCACTAATTCACTTGCTGGGATTAATTCAGGAGAAGGTGGATCCGCTTGAAATAAGAATTTATTTATACCCACTGGCACAGGTCCAACCAATATAGAGTCTAATTCCTGATCATGATCTAAAGATCTTGAACTCCCAACATATGTCAATTTCCATTCTAAATCTTCTTTCAATGGTTCCAAACATTCAAACGTAATCTCGAACTCATAAGGGTCTGTAAATTTTGCAGGATTATTTAAAACTTCAATTCCTAGTAACGATACAATTGACATCTTAATATTACTTTCAAATGTCTAACAAATACAGCTATAATTTTATGTATGGTTATAACTACCTTTGAATTTACTTAAACCATAGCGTAGACGCGTTGATAAATATCGCACGACATTATAATATGTCTCAACGACATATTTGTTCCTATAATCTTCATCACGGAATAGCTAAGTATTTTTAATACTATATAGCTAGAAATGTCCGAAATACATGAGAATGGAAATAAAGTAATGAATATTGATAGAATAAATAATATACACACAAGTTCCATAGACCTGAACGAAAATGAGGTAGAAGAAAAGAAGTTAGACCCAGACCATATCGGTGAAGATCCAAAATCCAATGGCCAGAAACCAGAAGAACATATTGAAGCTCAATCTGTACCGGAACAAGCAAAGGAACATGAGAAAAAGGAAGACGATATTGAATCAGACCCAGAATTTGAGCAAGAGAATATAGACAACGAAGGAACGCAGGATGCCACATCGTCCAATAAAGATTATTCCAAATTGTTCGAAAAATACCAAGAACGATTCTACAAGGTTTATTCAGTATCACAGAAATTATTTCAAAGTGAAATAGCGCAGAGACAGGCGTTGAGTTTTTATCAACGGAGAAATAACGCATTGCTTGATTTACTTGATAAGTTTGAGACAGAAAAACCAGAAACCCACATTTCTGAAGAAGTGTTATCGGACACAGACAAATCAAGAATAGAGAATTTGATATCTATCAACCCTATATTACAAAGTGTATTGACGCCATTGTTGACAATCGACGAATCGGAGCAGCAGCTTAAGAACACGCATAAAATAAATCTCTTGGTCACTGAAGCAATACCTGAGTTAATTAATGACGATATGAACAACTTCGAACTCAACCCCCAAGATATTGAGCCTTGGGTCAGAAGGCACTATCCAAACTTGGTTATATCAAAATATAAACCGCTTACCACAAGTGCCAATAAGTTTAAGGAGACTAGTGAGCCAGCAATGGCAACAGCTAATAAGAGGAAACGAAAACTGTCTAAAGACGATGAAAATGAAGATGGTTCACAATCCAAGAAACCTAAAAAATAAAAGTATAATATTTAGTATATACTTATTTAATAATCATATTCCGTCTATCTCTTTTCACGAGATTTTCTAAAACCTTCGTGTCAAGAAACAATTCGAATATATACTTTCTAATGCTAAATTTATAATTTCCTCTATCAACTAGTTTGATTATCTTCAAAAAGAGATTTACATTCTCGAAAACTAAAGGAGAATTCTTTTTGATTAAATTCAATTGTTTGGTTGCCTTTCTTGCAATTCTATTCAACACAGAACTTAAGTGCTTGATGAGATTCAAAATCTTTTCGTATATCTTATCGTGATCAAATTGTTCGTCGTTATCAATGTCATTAAATAGCTTATCAGTTTCTAAACTTTCATCACCACCGCTAAATAATGAATAATATTTAATATTTCTATAGGGATTGTTAATTTCAATATCAAAGATATCTTTCGAATAAATATTTTTTGGGTAGCTCAATTTCATCGGGATGTCATAATTATCTGTAACTGAATACCAGTTCAATTCATCTAAAATTTCAATCCCCTCAATTGTTGATGCAATACTACCTATTTGGTAGAAAGCAATTCCTCTAATCTGCCAACTTGGCGAATTATAAAACAAATCTAAAATCAATGAAATGATAGATTTATCCGTGCTTGTATACACTGTATCCAACAATTGAATTCCATATTTAGCTGATGCGATACTACCAATAATCCACAAGCTCTGTTTCAACTTATATATTAAGGCATTTGGATCATTCTCTTCCTCCTCTTCTATGGATCCTTCATTAAGATTAATGTCATTAATCTTGGCAGAAGTCATCTCAATATCTGAGACTAAACTTTCTAAGTAATTTCTTTGCCTAAGTGTTTGAAAATATATTAGGCCCTCTTCCGTTTGTAATAAGTAATTGAAAAAGTGAACGGGTAATTTCTCATTAGGGTTAATAGAAGAAATATATGGAAAAAATCTCCGTTGTATTAATAGCTCAACTGTTTTAACATACTCAAATCCGCTAAGATTTATCCACTTTTCGAACTCGGTATCAATAAAACCTGAATCTTCCAAGAATTTAAACCCCTTAGAAATTTTCATAAAATTCATCAATAACATTTGGCCGCTTACATGTTTAGATAAAATGACAATTGACGGCCTTAAATTTATAATATAATTTAAAATTTGTATATCATTACTCAAATAACATTCATATAATAAATCAATTGACTTATCAGAAATTTCCTGGTCAATATCATATAGTTGATTCACCAACATTCTTAATAAAAAATGTTCACATTCTTTAACCTTTATTAATTTTGGCATTAAGTTGTCTATAATAAAATTTCTAATTTTTAGATTTGATATGCTAAATGCCTTTGCCAACAAAATCCTCAATTGACTATCAATGGTGAAATCCAAGCTATTTAACAAATTAATGATTAAATAATTATTAGACTCAGTGTCCCTACTACCTTCGATAATATTATGAAATAAATTAATAAACTGCCATTGATTTAACATCTTTAATCCGTAAGTGTTTGTTGATAGTGTGCCAATAAATTTTAGATATCCAATACTTAGAGTACTCTCAAGTCTTCTTTTCGATAAAATGGGTTCCTTTGCAGTGATTCCACTATAAGGATCCACTTGAGCAAAAATTTCGGATAACTGTGGCAATAGTTTGTTAGATGATAAATATTTAATGCCTTGTTTTAAACTTAAATAAGTTTCTAATAACTGGCAACCAATATTTATGAACATTTTGAAATTTTTATGAGTAATGGGTGCGTTGCTGAAACGGAATTTGAAAGGTCTATAAAATGACATCAACCTCTTCAAAAATTTGGGATTTTTTTCCAGAATCTCTTCAAACCTTTTAGGATTCCTTAATGGACCCTGAATAAAACTGAACAATAAGTTCCAGTTCCAATCCTCGAATTCCTTGATCGTTAAGATTCTAATATTATTTATCATAGTTTTAAATTCCACATCATCTATGTGATACCTCGATTCTATGCTGACATTTTTAATATATAGCTTCAACTTCTTCGACGACAGAGCTGATGGATCAAATTCCAAATCACGAGCCATGTGATTTGATTTCCTAGTTGATTGTTCAATCCTGAAAGTTGATGACAATACCAAACGTTCATTACGCAACGAAGGTAATAAAAGCATATTTTCTAGCAATTCTTTAGGTAGTAGATTATTGGCCATTGTGTATATGCATGTAATTAACCGTGTTGCCTTTTTTGTGTTTGTTTCATTAAGGTTTTCTTCTATCATGTCAATTAAAAGGTTGATAATACCTTGATTAATAAGAATTGCTATAATCAAGCCCAAATAGTGATTAATTATATTATATTCAAAGTTTTCGGGATTTATATCATCATATTTAAAAGAATAATTGATATTTTTGCCATAATTATTAAAGTTTTGAATTATTCTTCCGATGCTAGACGATTCTAGCCACGGTAATAATTCGATTCTTAGCATGTCAAATATGATATCCATGATTGTGTCTCGTAACTTCGAACTTTTCTTCTTTAAGTTCAATATTAGGTCTTTAATACATTCAAAATTATTATGGGAAAAACTCATGAGACCATTCCAATTTTTTAAAACTATTGAAAGCAGAAATGCAGCCTTCTGCAATTTAAAAGTTGGGATGTTGACATCGTCTTCAGTTGAGTCGATGCTCGAAAACGTCGATATCAAGGAGTTTAGATCGTATCCATTTCTCAAGTACTTCCTAGTGTTCTCTGAATCTAAAGTTTTGATGAGTACAAGGAGACAATTTCCCGAGAGTTCGATTGATTCATCTTCTATTACTGTTTCAATAATAATCCTGAATCCACCACTATGAAAAACTAATTCCGGTCTCAATAATGCAATTTCGCATATTGTTTCCACACATATCTTCTTGAAGTTCTCAGTCATATTAACCACCGGTTCGCTGAGCTCTATCAAAGCAATAAGACTCTTAATAACACCGATGGATAGATTATCTGTACCCTTTGGAATATTCAAGAACTCTCTAATTAATTTGAGAGCTTGTTCTTTTTCTTGTAATGAAGAATCCGTGGACATGGTTATAATGATGAAGATTAGAATTTTAGATTGAACTAACAGCGCTAGTGAATCATAATTCGATATAATGTATCGTATTATCCTATATCCAGCAGCCCTCACTTCAGATACATCGTGATAGAGCATGAACTGGATTTTGTTCAAAAAGTTCTTGAGGATAATATCGTTCTTCAAATAGGGATATTGTATCAATAGGGACACCAATTCATTTCCTTTTGAAACAATTTGATATTCGTTTTTATCTCTTATGCTGCTAAATGACTGCAATATGTCGCTTAGGAGCCATGTGGGACTTTTCTCATCTGCTTGGAATTCGCTGGTCAATTCGTTTGAATCTTGCTCTTGGTGTTCCTTGTACAACTTACTGTTTTCAATGGAGTTAATGTTGAGACTGTCTATCGAGTTTACTGTGGTACTGCGATCTCTGCTATCCTTATTACTGAAGTCATTTTCCAGTTTAGATGATCTCATAATTTCAGTTGGAGAAATGGAATCATTATATCGCAGCGGCGGCTGTTTTATGGGTATGTTATTCAAGTCTTGGAGATTGGAAGCCGAATGCGACGAATGTGGTATATGGTTAGGTGGATAAGGTTTTATTCGATTATTCATGTGTATCTACGACAAATTGGTACGATTAAGTAGGTGGTACGCCTAATATAATTTGTAGCGATATTGAAGGATGTTTGTGTAACAAATATGGCGTCGAGGGATATGCAGTGAAGAGTGCAGTGAATAGTTGCAAATACAGCGACAAACCAGACTGCAAGATTATATAGTGGATGTCGGAGCCTTGAGGAAGAGAAGGGGGTGTTGGAGAGATGAGTTCTAGGAATCAATTGTTGGGACGATATATGACCGAGGATAGACAGAAATAGTCAGAGCGCTCGGCCACGCTCTGAGTGATTCGATTGATATAACTTTTACATATCTACAAAAGTGATGCTGAACTGCTTGAATGGCTCTAGGTCTCGGCCAGCGTGTTAGGAGTACAAGCGTCAATAATCGATATTGGTTAATATTTTGCTGAAGCTGCAGAAATTGCCAAATTGTGCGACGTGCGAGAATTATTTGCAATTTATGTACTGCAGTAGTGTAGTGATTCTAAAGTAGGGTACAAATCACATAATGAAGATAGATTTCCAATCTATGGGTATGTGACATTAGGCCTGGCTCCGATAGCGTCAGATATGTTGGAGACTCTCAAGAAGTAAAACTGGACACATGTGTTGATCTACGAAGATATTTCATTGAGCAAATGGCGATATTCAAGTCAGGCACTATAAAATTTGGAGGAGAATGGCCAGAGATTCCAATCTGTTTCGTATAGTACAGGAAGCACGAACCCAGCGAGCCATAGCGTGATTGAGCGAAGCACTGCTAATGGTAGCACTGCTAATGGTAGCAAGGCTACGTCTGTGACCAGCGACTTAACGTCTGACTTTAGCGGTGCCGAGATTGATTGTACAGCCAGGTTGGTGGAGACTTTAGGGCCCGTCTGCGTATTGGAAGTAGTATCGTGGTCAAAACGGGTCTGGTGTCTGCAGCAAAAGGCCTAATGCATGGTGAGGTTTTTTCTACCCCTGGCTCGGACGCTACCGTCTACTTAGTCGAATTGCGTGCTACCAGCGACAGCCTAATCACCCGCATCACAGCCTACATGAGACACCTAATCTTTTCAGCGTGATACAGGTGTTCTATCTTGAACGCAGACCAACGTCAGATCCATACAGTCAATCGTACGCCACACTAAGTCGCCGAGCCCCGGATTACGCCATGTTACGTCTGCTAACTGCGTCGTGTCTTCGCACGGCCAGAATTGCCGTCTATTCGCGTCGATTGTTGACATCGCGTGGCTGCGAATCGAACACCACACCAGCCGGCGAGTGCAATCCTCATGGCGATCACACCCTATTCATATCCCACAACATGTCCATGTCCTGGCAGAAATCTGTCCTTGACGCCCACCGTTTACCTGTGTCCTTCTTGCCTCGTCGCCACAAGTATCCGTCAGACGAGCTTATTCTGCGTTCCGAGCACAGACGCCCAACCCAATCGGGCTTGTTCTCCTGTGCATCTGACGTCCTGTACATCTGACATGAGACCAGATGCGTACCATTCGCAGCAGCAACAAACATCCAGACACCAGACTCATACATCCACACGCCCACATTACGCTCCGCAACAATCAGGGCTCCTCCTCCGCAGACACCTCTATCTCGCGTCAATCTCGCTCTCCTCACCATCCATATGCCACCCTGACGCTCTCACCACCTTGGGCTTCCCCATTGGGAGCATTTTGCCCCTTTCAGCCCGTCCCAACATTCTGTGCTCAGAAGGCCGTCGTGGTCTCTTGTTGTGGTTCCCCATACGATGCATCGAATATTGCTGTGCATTCCCCGTCCTAGCAAAGCTTATCACACGCACGGTGACAGTCCAGGTGTCGGTTGCCGTCTCTGTCGCCGCCAGCTGTCACCACGTCATCCTTCGGCATGGACGTGGTTTGGTACAGCCGCTCCGGGCCGGGTAACACTGGATTTGCAACGTCATACTTCCGACATCTACTGCCTTTCGTCCGGCAGCCTCTATCACCGGCCACGCGCTGCTTTCTTTTCAGCCAGTGACCGCTGTGCCGGTCTCACTTCACTTCGCTGTTCCTTCGCTGTTCCTTTGCGTTTCCCCGTCTCTGGTCTTGTCTGACTGTCCCATCTCCCCTGAGCTCAGAGAGCTCAGAGAGCTCCCTGACCGTCCCACGCTGTCCCAGACTGCCGTTGCCCGCTCACCACATACCGCAGCACCGCGGGGTCGATTCACTGCGTGATGTCTACGGCGTTCCTCCAAACGTTGCTCTCGGCACAATGCATAGGTTTGGCCCGCCAGCCGGTGTCTCCTGCAATGGTTGGCGGGCCCGTCGCCGCGAGACCGAGCCCGTCCTGCGCCAATATGTCGTTTTCGTGAAGTCTCGCACACCGGCCATTGTTCATCCGTGTCGACTATCGCCAAATGCACCAGAAAACGCCATTCGCAGCCCATTCGCAGCCCCCACGGTCTGTTTACTTCCAAGTCGTACTTCATCCGTCTCCCAGTTTACATGACCTCTTATGTAATCGTACGGCCATCTTGTATACCAATTACCCTCAGTGTTATTACGCTATCGCTATGCAACCTGTTCTCTAAGGCCCTAATTGGTGTCGATGGGGACTTCATGAAAAATCCAAGTGACACAAAATGCCGGAGTATTAAAAATTCCACGAATTAGTACTCAGTTCGGATTGAGTGGTTTACATACATATATTAGAAATATCCCTTTATTTTTGGCACTCAGTAAACATATAGTGAATATCGGGTTGTTGGTGTATTGACTAGTTATAAGATACAGCTGCAAACTGAAAATTATAGATTGAACAGAAGTGCAAACACCTGTTCATTAGTGCTATCAATTGTTACATTAGATTGTCACAACACACACACAATACTCGTAGTGGTACACAGATATGGGGTCTCAAAATCACAACAGAAGCGGACTCTCGCTATTCACGTTCAAGCTGGGGTCAAACGGGTCTAGCAAGTCGTCGGTGAAGGGGACTGAAAGCACGTCACCCACGAACAGATCGATGGAAAACCACCAGTTGTCATCACCGGTGAATTCGCCATTGTTGATGGACAACGACGGTGCGGACGACACGGCCAGCGATGTGAACAGCGACATCTTTGAGCGGTCTGTCCAGGAATCGTGCTGTGGGGACTTCCCAGTAGCTCACCACCAGCCCAAGTGCAATAGATGCACGACCAACCGGTCGCGGAGCTGCACCCACAACTCGTCGTCGCTCTCGTTGCAGGGTGGGTTGAAGAATGAAGACTTCATTCCACCAGCGATCGATGCCACCACGTCCATCTTGAACGACAAGGGCACCAATCTCGACGACGTCGAGATGGTGTACTCCAACAGAAGGAATTCGTCCGTCAATGGTCTCAACATGGCACTCGGCAGACCTTTGGGTTCGTCGAGAAAGAACTCGACGTATTCGCTCCAGCTGAGCCAGTATCAACCACCGCAAGTACAGTCGCCCATTTCCCCTCCAAAGTTGACATCCTCCAAGTCGTCCTTGAGTTTCTATTCCTATGCCGACATGATCAACAGCGAGGAAATGCAAAGGAGACCTTCCTTCAAACAATCATATTCCCAAAGCTCATTCCCCTTTAATAAGAAAAAGTCGCATCTTGGCTCGATCCACCCTTCGTATAAGAAATCGAACCAATCTTTGTTGTCGAAAGAATTATCAACAAAGAGTACTCCTAATACTGCATCTTCCAATCAACCTTTTTCAAATCAAAATTTTTTGATTCTGCCAGAATCTTCAGATTCCGAGCATTACGACAACTATTTCCCGGGTGATCGTAAGTCAATTTCGTCCAACATATCTTCGAATTCAAAACCAAATAACTCAAAGTTCGATAATGATAATGAAAGTTTAGTTTCAAGCTCGGTGGGTGATTGTATCAGGCAATCCACCACCGAAATTAGCGGTAATTAAAAAAAATCTCTTCCACAGGTTTCCAATTGTTAGAGTGATTGATTTTTAATTTTTTATGTGTATGTCTCCTTGACGGTTTATTTCTTGGTTTATCTTTATTGTATTTTAGTTTGTATTTTAAATTGAATAATTAGTGTTAAATTATTTCTGCTTTTTTTTTCCATGGACGTAGAGAAAAGATTGCATTAATACTACTCCCTATTCTCCCTTGGTATAATCGTTGCTTGCAGTTTGATGACTCTTGAAATGCTCCAACCTTAATAAGAATTATCGTCACATTTGCATATTATGTCTACTACACATTAAGCATGAATCTATGCAAATTTCCATTCATTGACGAGGTTTTCACCATTCAATTAAATCAGATCTATGGTATTTCTGTCCATTCTTCTACAACCAACATCACTTCTATTTAAAATACATGCATTGGGTAGTATACAATATTAACCTAAATAATTCTTTCTATTACCAGTTCTAATGAACCTTCTTAATTGCCATTCGACTTCACTATCTTTATTATCGATTAATCCCAATCTCAATTCATATAATCTCATTTCAAACCTTGGACCAACTTCACTTATTTCAACTGAGTCTTTAGTTTTAACATACATGTGATGTCTGACAGAGACAAAGTCATCATTATTAACAAACGTAATGACTCGCGAAGAGTCTTTTTTAACCCCAGGAGGAAATAAATGTTTCATGATTTTGACTACCCTCTTACCTAATTCACTAGTAAAGTTTTCGAATATTAAATGTGGGTAGGATTCTGAAGAATTACCTATTTCTGGCAAATCATGTCTTAATTTGACGTTGTGCAATGTAAAAATTATGCTTGGTCCATGCGGAAAATGTGATATGGTCAATGAAGTTGGTATACCTCTATGCTCGTGCAATATTATTAAATCACTTATTTGGACTCTTTGACATGTGGCGACCAAATCAGAAATCACATAGTTACCTCTATTTAATTTGATGGAATTTGGAAACATTAGTTTAAGCTCTTTGGAAAATTGCAAAAGTTTCACAGACGGATTTCTTGACGTAGTAATTAAAACCTTTGGATCACTTATACCAGATAATGCCAGGTACTCATCATCTATTTCTGTTTGTTCACTTTCATCGTAGATAAAATTTTTTTGTAAGTCTTTATCTTCAGCTAATTCTTTAGATAATGGTTTACCTGAAGCTAACGCAGCTTTCAATTGTTGTCTTTTCTCAGTTAAGCTAGATTCTTGTAATTCGAGCGATTTCCTGTACAAATACTCTCTTCTTTCTCTTGCCTGTTTCCTAATCATTTTTGTTGTGATGTGATATATGCTTGGTCTTAGTTTTAAAGAATTTTTTTATGTAATGCGAAGAGGTAGATTTAAAATGTCGTGAATTTATTATTATGCAATGTCGTATCATATTAATCAACAATTATTTAGTAGTATATGCTATTATGCTAAATCTTCCATTTCATGGGACTCCGTCGTTACTACGTAATGAGGCGTTTCAGGCCTGGTTCTATGTGACCTTAATGATGATTTTCTCCTGTTTAAAAAATTATTATTATCAAAACCCAAACTTGATGCTCTTCTCGTAAACGCTCTTCTGAAAGCATTACCATCATCTGCGCTATTTGAGGTTTCCATAGTCTGATGTCTCCTGATCGCATGGTTTTCCTGAACTATATCACGTTTTTGCATATGTTCATCTGGTAACATGATAGCTCTATCCAATGCATACGGCAAACCTCTGTGTCTGCCTCTGATCACCATGGCAATAATAACTAGTTTAGATAGTGTTGTAAATTCTCCTGTCAATGAGACGTTGACATTCGGATAACCTAGCGATAATCCGACGGTACCATAGGCACTTATAACTTCAAACAAAATAGTGAAAACCGAGAATCTATAGTTGTTTTTATTTAACTTGGAACCTTCAGCAATGCAAATAATAAAAAGCCCCAAAAAGATGAACCATAAATCGAAAGATAATTGATTTCTTAAGTGAGCTCCAACAAAATTTCTCGGAGTTTTGTCATCGTCTGTCTCTTCATTGTTATCTTTCAAATAGACACCCAACGATTGTTCTTCGTAAACATTCGTCCTTCTAATTGATATAGCCAATGGCAAAACTGAAATATACATCATTAACATATAACTTACCTGGACCGCCGGATGTAACTCTGATGCATCGACAATAGAGAAACCAACTGTTCTTGTACTAAAAGCTTGAAACAACCCATCCATAATTCTATAACCTATGGGAATGTCTTCCAAATATTTATTATTCAAGTCAAGAACAATAAATAAGATTAAATCGACAGAGTTCAACACAACAAGAATAATAAATAACCACCAAGTAGGAACCGATGGAAAAAGTAAGGTAAAGCATCTTCTTGGGTGATCCAATAAAAATCCTAAAGATTCATTATACACAGACATAGGTTTCGACATTTTAAATAAGATCCAAATAATAAATCTCAACATCACTGGGAATCCTGTATTGCCAATAACAATGAAGAAAGACATAGTAACCATGACATAGATTGATTGATTAAAAGTTTGCATAGAATTTGGAGTTAATGTATGTCCCAAATTATTAAATGATGATTGTGCAGTAAAGAAAGCCCACCATGTCGGGGTAATTTTCACATCAATAATATCTGCTTTATATTCTGGTTGGTATAAAATGTATGGCAACAAACAAGTAAATGATAAGATATGAAACCCAACATAGTATATTACAATAATTTTGATTAATAGTTTGGTGGCTCTATACTCAACACCACCTAATTCTTCCTTTTGCTCTTCACTCAAATGCACAAATGTAGAATTTCTTCCGACGGTGGGGACCCAGGATAAATAGTTAGTACTCATTACCTTCAGAAGTGATTTACCATCGTCAGAACCTTCATCCTCTTCATCAGAAGCATCTGAATCATCAGAACCACCAGAATCGTCAGAATTATCAGAATTATCAGAATCAGAATCATCATTGTAATTAGACGAGGACAATGATGAATTTACACCCACTGTTGGAGATTTTGTATAGTTTAGTTTTCGTGATTTTTTCCCATTAGACTTTTTCTTCAATTTACTTTTTATCATTCTGTCAAACGTCGGTGAATAGGAAAACGAGTTACGCTTACCTGGCGTAACATCTAAAGTATTTGATCTTTTACTAAATTTCTTCCCGCCAGTAGCATCAGACGATGGAAGTGCTAAATTAGATTGTGCTCTTTCAACATCTTCAAAAATTTCTTCATCATCATTATTTATATTTACATCACCACCCTCATCATCATCTTGGTCTTCGTTGTCATCATCATCTATTATTGCATTTTCATCATCAAAATCTATATCGGACATTCTATTATGGGTCTCTGAATCAATTGATTGATCATCGTCATCATTATTTAACAGGTTAAATGAAAAGCTTCGTATCTGCTTACGAGGACTTGTTCCACTATTAGAAAAGGTTTTCTTCAACTTTGACCATGGCTGTCTACCTCTAGAAAACCTGCGGTTTTTTTTTTTCCATTTTTTAATGGGCTTGTCATTCACATCGAAATGAATTTGGGACTTTTTTGTGAAAATTGGATTCTGACGATCTTTTTCAATCTCATTAGGAGATTTAATTATTAAAACATCATCATCACCCGTATCTTTTTGTTCAGACTTATGATTATCCTGGAGCATCGCAATAGACATATACATATCAGACGGCTCTATTTCTTTTTGACGAATTGTAGAAGGTTGCGGTAAATTACCAAAACGGATCCCATCTAAAGACCGTGAGGGGCTATCTGGTAATTTTATACTAACTGGAGCATTTCGGTCATCGGGTGCTATCCCTGAATCTAGCTCTGAATCACTTGGTTCACTTATGTGATCAACATGATTTGAATTTGAGTTTACATTTTGGTCTTGAAGTGGAGTCGAATTTTTGCTTGTAGTTATAGAAGAAGACGAATTTGATTCATCTCCTAAGTGTACTTCTTCGTCGTTGGGAAAATCTCGCTGAGAACCTTGTGGATTATTAAATCCCAATCCCCGATTAACTTCAGTATTCAACCTTGTTGTATCTTGCGATCGAGTTCTAGCTGCCAAGGTTGCATTCCTTCTCATCTTATTATTTAACTTGGAGCTTTCTTTGATGTTATCAAATTGTCTTTCAAACCAATATAACCTAATAAATAATAATGATCCATGGATGAAAATTGGCGTCGTAAGCGTTGTAATAATATAAATTATGATTTGTTGGTACAACGCCAAGCGATTCAAGTCAACAGTATTAAGACCTGCTTGTGTGCTAGCGCATCCCGTAAAAAATAATGCATCAATATATTTGACGTTTCGAATACCATAGAATATTACCGACCCAAGAAATGCCATACACAAGATATAAGTATAATGCGCTGCTTTGAAATTAGGAATAACAATTCTTATATAAGGGTATATCCTCTCAATAACAGAATTAATTCCATTTCTAACCTTTCGTCCTGTATCTCCTTCGGATCGCTGCCTTTTGTACGCATGCCATAATTTTTTTACTCTATTCATATTGCTTACTATCAACTTTAAAACAATCCATGAACGAACTTCTCTTACTCTAGAAATATAAATAAAAATTGACGTTAGTGAGATCAACTGACCGCTTTCTCTGCAAAAAAGAAAAATTTATCTGCCAATGTAAATGATCTTGCTATTTGGTTTGTCAAATATCGTTTCTCGCCATGAAGTTTGATATTAATTTCAGCAATTTGGACCAGCCTTTAATTTAATTCAGATAGAAAATTTTTGGTTTTGGGTAACTATTATTTTTTTCAAATATTTTGACAGCTGCGACAAATTTTATTGTCAGCAGAGGCTTATTCAATGAAAAGAAAAGTGAATTATTTAGGTTGATAGATTCATAATATAGTAAGCTAATGTAAATAAATGAACATCAATCAAATATCAACCATATTAAAACTCGAAACTTATTTACTTATATACTTTTTTATTGAATAAAATACTATCTTTTTTTGCAATTTAAAGGGAAACTTAACAAAAAAATATGTATTAATTAGTATTTAGTAGAGTTAGGACACAGAATGGGTCCAACAAACAATGCAATCATAGTCTAAATTATAAATGAAAGTTAGTATATATCTGTATAGTAAAAACGTGGCGGAGTTATTAATTAACCTCAAAGCTTTCGGGAGTCCTGAGTCTATACTTGATTAAAGCTTTCTTTCTCATGTTCTCGCCAAAGTAAATTAACACTATTCCACATGCAGCCCCAACCCACAACACAAACGCACTGATTGTACAAGTCCAACCAACACCTATATCTTGGATGCTTCTTAAACATGTAGCTGATGCGACAGCCGCGGCAATGTACCGGGAGAAATAACTGCTTCCGATACCGTCACCGCCTAATTCAGGCATTGAGTCTACACAATAGGTGTTTGCAGCAGGAAAGATACATGTTTGAGCAACACCACTAAGGAACATGAAAATGACGGGAACGGCAACACCTCCTTTCTCTTTTTCAATTGACCACCCATATATTAGCATACAGACAGGGTAGACAATACCAATGGGTATGAGAATCGTTCTTAATCTATCCTCTGGAATTCTTCTTCCTTTACTTTTTATATGCTTCTTAACTGTGTGATCTGCCCAACGTCCACCGAATAAACTCCCGATTAGATACCCAAAACCTGGGGGCAAGTAAAAGAGTGCACTTAAAAGAGGTGAAGTCAAGTTGAATCTTGGATCCACTACGTATCTGATAGGCGTTAGTAGCGAATACATTGTAAATACAACCGAGATCGTAATAAATCCATCGATAGATAAGTTAGGGTACTTTAATGCGGTCATAATCCGCAAGGGGTTGTATGGAATGAATACGAATTTTTTCTTTGGGTTATCTTTTCTTGCTTCCCGAAGCACAACCTGATGCTTTGTTTCGAGTGAAGTTTCTGGAAGGAAAACAAAGGCCAATGCCATCACAAGAAATCCGATGCCAGCCAAAACGAAAAAAATAACTCTCCACGACGTAAAATTGACAATAATACCACCACCTACACTTCCCAATGACGTACCCACTTGTGCTCCCATTATGATCAAACTCATATAGGTACCTCTCTCAGTTGGAATATATAGGTCCCCCACAATATGAGCACCAATACTAAAGAACGCTGTACCAACCAACGCTGTCAACGACCTGAAAACAAAGAACATTGCAAGGTGAGGTGAGACTGCTACTAAGACAGAACACACCGAGAAAAGAAAAGAACAAACCAAAAATGAAAATCTTCTTCCATATATATCTGAAAAAGGAGAAAATACACAGGGAGACAATGACATAAACACACAGTACACGGCACTGGAAACGTTAATAATTTCCCCAGTAGTATTATATTCTGCAGCGATTTCAGGGATTGCTGGTAAAAATGCCAACGACGATAAGGGAGATAAAAATCCTGAAGTAGCTGCAATAAAAATACACACTTTCTTTGTTTTCATATTAAATCTTGAAGTCTTAGTATTCTTTGGTATACTATCGGCCTCTGATCCCTTGCTTGTTTCGCCAACAGATCCTTTTTCTAAATCTTGATCCAGAGATATAGGCACTTCCACGCTTCCACGATTTTCTTCCTGAGCCGATAATTTTGAATTACTTGACCTTCTAGATTGTATTCTTGAAAGCAGTCGACAAACTGCCTCATCTGTGACACTCGTTAATTCCAATGGAATCGTTTCATTATATACGTTGGGTTGTGACTCATGATTAGATTCATCAACCAGCTCTAACAGTGATGTTGAATGATTTGGCATAGTCTTAATGAAGTATTTCTTTATTAGAGACTTTATTGGATGTTAACGTAACATATTACAATAAGGTTTATTAAAATTTGAATTATGATGTCGAATTTTAAACGGCTTTTCACTTATTTATATGGAAATGTAATAGAAGCATTTTTCAAATCGCAAATCCCGGAGTATAATCCCTCCCCCACATAAGTACTCCTCAACTCTTCCGATTTAGAATATTTTACTTAGGTAGATTAATATACTAACAAATTCTTTTCAAGTCTCAACTCATATTGTTGACAATGGCGTACAATCCCAAGTCTTGATAAGGTTTAATTCTAATCATAGTTGGATCTGACTTATCTTCAGCATAATCCTAAAATTCATAATTGTATAATATTGATGTACTTTTCTATTATTTTGCTCCTAAACTTTGACCATGATCTTCGACTAGAGCCCATGCTCCTGTGGGTGTTCATGAATTAGTCATATTTTTGAGAATTTAGACGGCTGTCACACTCTGACTGCGGTCTTATCTGCTGGCTTGAATATTTGTGTCGGAACGCAAATTTGCAGCCTTATTGTTTAATTAAGGTGAATTAATAAACGTCTCTTAGGGTTGGAAGGACCATAATAAAAAAGCTGCTAGATATATACATACATACGGAAAATTTGACATTTATAAAGAAGCGAGAAGTTGAATATCCAATTAGTTTCAACAATCTCTTTCATTATCATCTATAGATGAATGCAGGTTACCTGAGAAGCTTCAGGTTGGAAAAATAAAATCACCAGTAAAAGCTCCTTGAATTGTTGTTATTGTTTCTATTATAGTCTATAAAAAAAAGTTCAAGTCGTTGTATATTTTTGTTTAGATGGACATCATTGTATAGATGATTTGACGTCAAAAGTTCTCAGGAGCCCTTAGTCCATATTTAGGCCATTCTCTCCATAATATAACAAACAGTATCGCACATGTGCTTGCTTTATATTTTGTCGCTATTCAGAACCTTAGGAGGGAGATAATTGAGATAACAATAATAATAATACACACCTCTTTTGATTCTTACTGAATATAGTGTCTTTCGTCGTAACATTTCTAGTTCACTCTGTTTATGAATAGACCACTTTTATAAAACTTGTTCTAGAGATGATGAATCCCTGCACTATTCTTTTCCTGATCTATATATTCCATATTCAAAAATATATCTGTCGAAATAGTGTTGATTCTCTACTTTACCAGCCAAACAAAGTTTTGATGGAGTCAGGAAACATTTTTGATCCGGTTTATTATTTGCAGATTGACTGAAAGACTTCACACGTCCCATCATTAATTCCGAACTACAAAACCAATGAAAACCGAATAGACTAGCATTTTTACAATTTAATAAGTTTACATAAACATATACCTAAGCTCAAAGTAAGACCATCTTGGTGATAACTGGATCAAAATTTCTGTTACATATACTAAAATGAATCGTGAGAGAAACAGTAAGATTTGTTTTTTTAAGAATTGGTGATCTGTCAAATGTCTTTAGTTTGATCTTGTGCGGGTGACAATTTTGCAACCTAGTCGTGAGTAAACTTTAGGAAAATAGAACGAGCATTTGGATTGCAGCCACATATACCATTAGTTCATGCACCCGTGAGCAGTCAAATTAATGAGAGAAATAGCTAGGCCCATGTGATCGTAATAGAAGGAGTAATCCCTATAAAAGAAAAAAACCACAACCTAAAAGCATCGGTTTAACTCCGAAAAGTTTCAGAACCTATTTTTTATGTTTTATGAAAATAGATTTCTCATGTATCTAGTGTCGGATGTTAATTTCTTTAAGTTTCTTGAAAAAATTGCCACCATGAAATACTATATTAAATAAAGTATATTATATGGATATCTTAGCGCATTTGAAAAATCATCCTGCAAGAGTAACTGATATACTGTTTGGTCTTGTCAGCCCTTACACCTTCAAATAGAATCTACTACTGAAGACATGCGAGTATATTGACGCAACACTGCAATCGAGGGTAAAAACATGATTTAGTCAAGAAAATGCAGCTATTCTCGGTTCCCGGAAAAGGTCGATTTTGAAAATTTTTTTTTTTGATGAGATGATTCAATGAAAAAAAAAAATTATAAAAGGAATTGAGCGTACCTCCTACGAATAAGCAGTTTGGTTTATCCTTTCTTCCTCTCTCTCTCTTTCTCTCTCTCTCAACAATCATCAATTCCCCAGTATAATTGCTAAGCTTGATTTAATTGTTACTATAATAATATTCGTGTGACATTTAGAGTAAGTAATCTTTTTTCACGTATTTTCATATTGGGTTTTATTTGAATCGTTCGTTGTTGAGAGAGACATAAAATTTTGATTTAAACTTTTGAATAGCTACCGTAACGTCTTAATGACGACGATGTTTGGGCTAGGCGATATCGTTTTAGGTTGATACGTATGATCCGTAAAGGTTTAAAATCAATTTTGTGTCACATTTCTTTTTAGCGATGAGATATGAAAAATCGATTTTTTTCGGTCTCAATACCATGAACATTTTATTAACCGTTAGCTTATCTATTACTTTTTTTGAAGTTATTCTAGTATTTTAGTCCCCCCCAATTAAAATACTTTGATCTGCATTTCCCCAAACATATTTTTATTTCATTATCGATTCATATAATTAGATAATATTATTTCAAGAAACAGTAAGAAGCGATAGAGAAATGGCGCAAATATCTAATCCAATTACTCCTCCAATGAAGTCGACTGGTGACCGCATGATGACTTTGGAAACCCAGGATGGTATTGCCTTGCAAGGTTACTCCTTTGGAGCTCCCGTTGCCACAGCTGGTGAAGTTGTTTTCCAAACTGGTATGGTTGGTTATCCAGAATCCATCACCGACCCCTCTTACGAAGGTCAAATTTTGGTTATCACTTATCCATTAGTTGGGAACTATGGTGTTCCAGACCGTTCATTAAAGGATGAGGATGTTCCTGAACTACCAAAATACTTTGAATCCAACAAAATTCACATTGCTGGTTTAGTTGTCGCTCATTACACTGAAGAATATTCTCACTTTTTGGCTAAATCTTCCTTAGGTCAATGGTTACAAGAACAAGGTATTCCTGCGATTTACGGTGTTGACACTAGATCTTTGACAAAGAGATTAAGAGAAA
The DNA here is from genome assembly GCA_030564605.1 of Debaryomyces coudertii. Lineage (NCBI taxonomy): Eukaryota > Fungi > Ascomycota > Pichiomycetes > Serinales > Debaryomycetaceae > Debaryomyces > Debaryomyces coudertii. The sequence goes on from JAKTYF010000001.1 coordinate 508,303, forward strand.
AAGGTTCAACTTTAGGTAGATTAGCATTACAAAAATCTTCTACGACGAGTAGTGCAGTTATTGAATCATCGAATTATGAACAACATTTTGAAATTCCTGAATGGGATGATCCAAATGTCAAGAACTTAGTTGCCAAGGTTTCTACCAAACAACCTGTTTTATACACCCCTAAAAACGATGTTAAGGTTGGTAAGAATGGTAAACCAATTAGAGTATTAGCTGTTGATGTTGGTATGAAATACAACCAAATCCGTTGTTTTATTAGACGTGGTGTTGAATTGAAAGTCGTCCCATGGGATTATGATTTCTCCAAGGAAGAATACGATGGTTTATTCATATCCAATGGTCCAGGTGATCCATCTGTTATGACCGATACTGTTTCAACTTTACAGAAGGTTTTAGAAGAGGGGAAAACACCAGTCTTCGGTATTTGTTTAGGTCACCAATTATTAGCTAGAGCAACCGGTGCCTCAACCTTGAAGTTGAAATTCGGTAACCGTGGTCATAATATCCCATGTACCTCAACTATTTCTGGTAGATGTTACATTACTTCTCAAAACCACGGTTATGCAGTTGATACTAAGACATTATCATCTGGCTGGAAGGAATTATTTGTAAATGCCAACGATGGTTCTAATGAAGGTATTTATCACGAATCTAAGCCTTTCTTTTCCGTCCAATTCCACCCAGAATCCACTCCAGGTCCAAGAGATACCGAATTTTTATTTGACGTCTTTATTCAATCTGTTGTTGATTTCAACAATTCTGGCGTTTCAAAAGCTGTCAGTTTCCCAGGTGGTTTGATCGAAGACAACAGAGCTACTCATCCAAAGGTCGATGTCAAGAAGGTCTTAGTTTTAGGTTCTGGTGGTTTATCCATTGGTCAAGCTGGTGAATTCGATTATTCTGGGTCTCAAGCTATAAAAGCTTTAAAGGAAGAAGGCATTTATACTGTTTTAATTAATCCCAACATTGCAACTATCCAAACTTCGAAAGGTTTAGCTGATAAGGTTTATTTCCTACCAGTTACTCCAGACTTCGTTAGAAAAGTTATCAAGCACGAGCGTCCAGATGGTATTTACTGTACTTTTGGTGGTCAAACAGCATTAAACGTTGGTATCAAGTTGAAGGAGGAGTTTGAAGGATTGGGTGTTAAAGTCTTAGGTACCCCTATTGATACTGTCATCACCACAGAAGATAGAGAATTATTCTCCCAAGCTATGGATGAAATCAATGAAAAATGTGCAAAATCTGCGGCTGTGAATAATGTTACTGAAGCTATTGCGGCTGCAAATGATATCGGTTACCCATTGATTATTAGAGCTGCTTTTGCATTAGGTGGTTTAGGTTCAGGATTTGCTGATAATGAAGAAGAATTAGTTGCCTTATGTAACAAAGCCTTTGCTACATCTCCTCAGGTGTTAGTTGAAAGATCCATGAAAGGTTGGAAAGAAGTCGAATACGAAGTTGTTCGTGATGCATTCGATAACTGTATCACTGTTTGTAATATGGAAAACTTTGATCCATTAGGTATTCATACTGGTGATTCCATTGTTGTTGCACCATCACAGACATTATCTGATGAAGATTATAATATGTTGAGAACAACAGCTGTAAATGTTATTAGACATTTAGGTGTTGTTGGTGAATGTAATATTCAATATGCATTGAATCCATTCTCAAAGGAATATTGTATTATTGAAGTTAATGCTAGATTATCTCGTTCATCTGCCTTGGCCTCGAAGGCTACTGGTTATCCATTGGCTTATACAGCGGCTAAGTTAGGTTTAAACATTCCCTTAAATGAGATCAAGAATTCCGTCACAAAGTCTACTTGTGCTTGTTTCGAACCCTCATTGGATTACGTTGTTGTTAAGATTCCTAGATGGGATTTAAAGAAGTTTACTAGAGTCTCTTCCTTATTATCTTCTTCAATGAAGTCAGTTGGAGAAGTCATGTCTATTGGTAGAACTTTTGAAGAGGCGATCCAGAAAGCTATTAGATCTACCGATTACCAGAACTTGGGTTTTAATAAGACTTCCGCTTTAATGTCGATTGATATAGACAGCGAATTACAGACACCTTCTGATCAACGTTTATTTGCCATTGCAAATGCTTTATCTGATGGATATTCTGTTGATAAAGTATGGAAGTTGACTAACATTGACAAATGGTTCTTGAATAAATTGGACGGCTTAATCAAATTTGGGAATTTAATCACATCTTATGGCGCTAAAGAAAACTTACCAATTCCAGTTTTGAAACAAGCTAAACAATTAGGGTTTGAAGATAGACAAGTTGCAAAATTCTTAAACTCCAATGAAGTTGCTATCAGAAGATTAAGAAAGGAAGCAGGTGTCGTTCCATTTGTTAAACAAATTGATACTGTTGCGGCAGAATTCCCAGCTTTCACTAACTACTTATATATTACTTATAACGCTGATTCCTCTGATGTTTCATTTGATGATCATGGTGTTATTGTTTTAGGTTCAGGTGTTTATCGTATCGGTTCCTCTGTCGAATTCGATTGGTGTGCGGTCAGAGCTATCAGAACCTTACGTGAAAATGGTACTAAGACTATTATGGTCAATTACAATCCAGAAACTGTATCAACTGATTATGATGAAGCCGATAGATTGTATTTTGAAACTATTAATTTAGAAAGAGTCTTGGATATTTACGATCTAGAACAATCGTCAGGTGTTGTCATATCTATGGGTGGTCAAACATCGAATAATATTGCTTTGCCATTATACCGCCAAAATGTTAAGATTTTAGGCACATCACCAGAAATGATTGATTCCGCGGAAAACAGATATAAATTCTCCAGAATGTTGGATAATATCGGCGTTGATCAACCCGCATGGAAGGAATTAACATCTATCGATGAAGCTGAAGAGTTTGCTGAAAAAGTCACTTATCCAGTTTTAGTTCGTCCATCTTATGTCTTATCGGGTGCTGCTATGAACACAGTTTATTCAAGAGCAGATTTAGCATCGTACTTGTCTCAAGCTGTTGATGTTTCCCCAGATTACCCAGTTGTTATTACCAAGTACATTGAAAATGCGAAGGAAATCGAAATGGATGCTGTCGCTAAGGATGGTAAGATGATTATGCATGTCGTATCTGAACACGTCGAGAATGCAGGTGTTCATTCAGGTGATGCCACTTTAGTTGTTCCACCACAGGATTTAGATCCAGAGACCGTTAGACGTATTGTTGAAGCCACTGCCAAAATTGGTAAGGCATTAGATATCACAGGTCCTTATAACATTCAATTCATTGCCAAAGATAATGACATCAAGGTGATTGAATGTAATGTACGTGCGTCTCGTTCTTTCCCATTTATTTCTAAGGTAGTCGGCACTGATTTAATTGAAATAGCCACCAAAGCAATTATGGATATGCCTTTTACCCCTTACCCAGGTGAGAAATTACCAGAGGATTATTGTGCAGTTAAGGTCCCACAATTCTCTTTCTCTCGTTTAGCTGGTGCAGACCCTGTTTTGGGAGTTGAGATGGCTTCAACAGGTGAAGTCGCCACCTTCGGTAGAAATAAATATGAAGCTTATCTAAAATCATTAATTTCCACTGGTTTCAAATTGCCAAAGAAGAACATTTTGTTCTCTATTGGTTCTTATAAAGAAAAACAGGAATTAATACCATCAATTAAGAAATTGCATGAGTTAGGTTATAAGATATTTGCTACTGCTGGTACTGCCGATTTCATTAAAGACCATGAAGTTCCTGTTCATTACTTAGAAGTCTTAGGTGACAAAGAAGATCAGAAGTCTGAATATTCGTTAACTCAGCATTTGGCAAATAACTTGATTGACATGTATGTTAATTTGCCATCGTCTAACAGATTCCGTCGTCCTGCTTCTTATATGTCAAAGGGTTACGAATCTCGTCGTATGGCAGTTGATTATTCTATTCCTTTAGTTACTAATGTCAAGTGTGCCAAATTATTAGTCGAAGCTCTTGCTAGAAATATTTCTTTGGATGTGTCTGAAGTTGATGCGCAAACTTCTCACAGTACCGCTGTTATTCCTGGGTTAGTTAATATTAATTCATTTGTTTCATCATTTGATGATTTTGAAGCTACCACCCGTGCATCTTTAGCATCTGGATTTACATTTAACTCTTTCTTGCCTCAGACAGCTGATTGTTCAACTGTTTCAAATATTGAATCTTTGGTGGATGCTATTGATTCTGCAACTTCTTCGGCTTACACTGATTTCTCATTATCAATTGCAGCGTCTGAAACTAATGTTGATGAGGCTACACAAGCTTCTGAAGAAGCTGGTGCATTGTTCATCCCATTCAATGAGTTCAACAAATCTAAGGTTTCAGCTATCTCGTCACACTTCTCCATGTGGCCAGAAAATAAACCAATTATGACGGATGCTAAAACTACCGATTTGGCATCTGTTTTATTGTTGGCTTCATTACATTCAAGAACAATCCATATTACTGGAGTCTCTTCAAAGGAGGATTTGAGTTTAATTAAGATGGCTAAGGAGAAGAAACTACAAGTTACTTGTGATGTCTCAGTATATGCATTGTTCTTATCTCAAGATCAATTCCCACAATTAGACTTTTTACCAACTAAAGAAGATCAAGATGCTTTATGGCGTGGCTTAGAAGATATCGACTGTTTTTCCATCGGTGTATTACCATTCCTTGTTAGCAAAGCTCTTAATATGAAGTTCGTTCCTGGAATGGGAATAAAGGAAACCTTACCATTATTATTTAGTGCTGTTAAGGAAGGTCGTCTTACAACTCAGGATATAATTGAACGTTTCCATGACAATCCAGTTAGGATTTTCAATATTCCTAAGCAAGATGCATCGGTTGAATTTGATATTGACAGATTAGCTAGTAAAACACCTGATTCTGAAGTATTGAATATTGCAGGTGCTAAGGTACAAGGTGCTGTTAATCGTGTCTCTTTTCATAATGAAACAGTTTGCTTAGGTGGTGAAGTTTTAGCTCTGCATGCATTGGGTCATAATGGTGTTGAGCAAAGGGCAAGGTTTGGTTCTGTCACAGGAATTCCGCAATCACCTGCTTTAGGTAATAAGAAAGCTAGAATGTCTTTTAACGATGGCGCTCGCCGTCCATCTCTCCTCAGAGACCAATCTTCAACACCAGCTGAATTCGAGAAGTTAGGTTCAGAATTAGTTTCTCAACCTCCAACTAGTTTAATCAGTGGAGAAAACAATGCATTGATTAATTACATCAGAAAGAATAATACATTCTTACGTAACTCTGTTTTGTCTGTCAAAGACATCACTCGTTCTGACTTGCATTCTTTGTTCACTGTTGCTCAAGAGATGAGATTGGCTGTTGAAAGACAAGGTGTTTTGGACATCTTAAAGGGTAGATTATTAGCTACTATGTTCTACGAACCATCTACTCGTACTTCAGCTTCTTTTGATGCAGCTATGCAAAGATTAGGTGGTAGAGTTGTCGCTGTTGCATCACAATCATCTTCAATTAAGAAGGGTGAAACTTTACAAGATACAATTCGTACCTTAGCCTGTTACGCTGATGCTGTTGTTTTAAGACACCCATCTGAACAATCTGTTGACATTGCTTCTAAGTACCTGCCTGTTCCAATTATTAACGGTGGTAATGGTTCGAAAGAACACCCAACACAAGCTATATTAGATTTATTCACCATTAGGGAAGAGTTAGGCACAGTGAATGGAATTACCGTTACCTTCATGGGAGATTTGAAATACGGTAGACCAGTCCATTCGTTATGCCACTTATTACGTCATTACCAAGTTAGAATTCAATTAGTTGCGCCTAAAGAATTATCTATGCCTGAAAATATTAAGAAGATGTTACAAGATAATGGTATGTTAGTAGTTGAATCTGAAGTGTTGACTCCAGAAATAATTGCTAAATCTGACGTCTTGTATTGTACTAGAGTCCAAGAAGAGAGATTCGAAGACAAAGAACAATACTTAAGATTAAAGGATACATATATTGTTGATAATAAGATCTTATCTTACGCTAAACAGCACATGTGCGTAATGCATCCATTACCAAGAACGAATGAAATTAGAGAAGAAGTTGATTTTGATCAAAGAGCAGCTTATTTCAGACAAATGAGATATGGATTATATGTCAGAATGGCATTATTAGCTATGGTCATTGGTGTTGATTTCTAGGCATAAAAAGTTTGACAATAGGGGAATTGTTTGTGCTTTTATTCGTTTTATTATTTTATTGTAAAGTTGATTTATTTTTTTGTTGAACCAAGTATATAAAAGAAGAAAAAAAAAAGCTTTAAAAGCAACTGGCTTAATTATAATTGACAATATAGTAGCATTTTTCGGGGGAATAATGTGATTCTAATATAGTTTATTATACATCTTTGTATTTAATACATAATTACAATATTATATCTTAATTTTACGTAAATAATATACATAATATACACTTAATTATTGTCTTTCGAAAACATATTTGCCTCATCATCATTTCTTTTCTGATCACCATTCTTTTCATTATTATCATTATTAGAATTTTGATGTTGCAACTCGTTTACATCTTGATGATGATTTTCTTGAACATCTTCATTTGCTTGGATTAAAGCTCTTGCAATTTCAATTTCTTCACCAGCAGAATCGACGTGGTGATCGAACGCACTCACTTCAGGGTCGACAGGTATGTTGTTATTATTTCTGTTTCTATCTTTGGAGTTTCCATTGCTATTATATCCCAGAGCTTCATTAGAATCATGGTGATATTCATGATGGTTAGTATATTCATTTTGGTAGTGTTGGTAATGATTGGAATCACCCCCAACAGCAGCAGCAGCGGCCGCTGCATATGTTGGATGGTGATGGTTGTTGTGTCCTTGTTGTGATCTTTGAGCTGCTTCTACTGCCGCTATAATACCGTCATCCAAGCCAGATAAATCGTGGGTTAGCAAACTCTCCGTTGCATCATGACGATGTCCTGGCAAGTTGTGTAGTTGGGCAGCTGCAACCATAGCGTCAACGTCATCAGCATTGTTCCTGGACTTCAAAATATTACGCGCATTTGGATTGTTTGGTTGCGAATGTAACACTTTATTGTTTCTACGAATAATGGAGTTACCAGTGGCTATTTTCTTTGGGATTGTGCTACGTTTGAGCAATGGTGGGTCCTTGGCTGGATCTCTGCATTCTGGGCAATTTTTTATGGCGGTAGCAACGGTATCCTTTATTCTGGTCCAATGATATTTCTCAGTGACCACTGCCGTTGTCTTGTTAATACCCCCGTGGTTGGTCATATGCACTTCCGTACAAATTTGCAACTGTCTAACGGGATCGGCAATGACCTGTCTCCCTTTCAACATCAATTTCCCGTTCTCCAACCTGTAATGCGACGCAGACGATCTCAACCTTGATTTTTCCTGTCTGTCAGCCATGGCCGGATACCGACCTGTTTCCAAGTAGAACTTGATTTTGTCGAACCTATAGGCACCAATTGCCGGGTCTGAGTTATTGATCAACTCACGGCCGTACACGATGGCGTCTACGGCCGTATCATGTCCCTTCAAAATCCCTGCCGACTTCACCCTCCCGATCCGCTTGAAGTTCAACGACTCCCAGATCTTCCTCGCGGCCGCGTTCGATTCGAAAACAAGGTTGAAGATCGAGTATGTGTAGCCCAATCGAGGTGCCCACTGCAAGTAGCAGTCCGCCAACGTCCGCCCTATCCCCTTGCCTCTGATACCCGCGTTCACCAAAAACCCCGCCGTACAAATATGCGAGCACCGTCCTGGGTAGTTGGGCTTGATGAAAAACGTTCCCAAGCACTCCTTCTCCCACTGACGTGACCCTTCGAGTGTCGATGAGTCCCCGAGCACCATCACTGCTGCAAATGACCCGAACCAGTAATTCTGAAACGACTCGATGTGAAGCGTGTCAAAAAATGGGAACGTGTCCCCCCGTTCAATCTCCATGTTGAATTCGTCACATAGAAATGCCATCAACCCTGGTGGCATTTCGTTGGCCGTATGCATGGGATATATCGTAGCTGTTGTCTCACCATCCTTTAACAAAACCGTGTAGCGATCGATTACCGTCACTGGATTATACTCTAATTGTGGCCGATAATGCGGCGGTTGCATCACATCATCAAACTCTGCCATCTTATCTATCTGTTACACTATTCACGGCTATCGTATGGTAGATGCTGTATCTGATTTTAGTGTAGATATTATACTGTCTGTGTATATTATAGAATGTAAACAAAATAGTAGTTTGATGATTAATTGAAAAAGACGAGAAATGAGTCCGAAAAAGGTTTTGTGTCACATCGCGAGGAAAATGTCGACAAAATGTCGTAATAATGTCCCATCGTATAATGTCGCGTTTAAATGTCGCATGTATCTACACTAGGTCCTTCCCGTACATGTAGGCACCCACTAGGTTCTTCTGGCCCTCTAACACAGCGACGTTCTTCACGTAGCCGATACGGTCGAATCCAAGCGAGTCCCAGATACGCAAACTCGCCAAGTTGGTTTCGAACACCAAGTTGAACACTGAGTAGACGTATCCCAACTGGGGCCCCCACACCAAGTATTTGGCACCCAATTCCTTACCCAACCCCAATCCTCGTTTCTCATGATTGACCACGAAACCTGCATTGCAGACATGCGAGCACCTGCCGGTGTAGTTGGGCTTCACGTAGAATGTCCCTAAGAACAGTTGCTTCCAAAAGGCCTCGGATTTGTCCTGCAAGTCGAGGTCTGAAAGCGCTTGGTGGTCTCCAGTCACCAATATAGCTACAAACGCGAAAAACCAGTACTGGACGAATTGGTCGAGATCCATGGTCTCGTGGTACGGGTAGGTGGTGCCCTCGTCGATAACGTAGTTGATTTCATGCTGCATCACCTTGAGCAAGTTTTCCGGCACCTGGGAAGGATCGTGGATGGGAAAGAGGGTGACTTTGCCTATAGGGTCCTTGGCGAGCGAAAACGTAATGGGATTGGTGATTCGAGGGATATTCTCGTGGGATTTGGAAGTAAATGGCAATGTCCGTAGTCTATTGTATGTCTGTTCGTCAACGGTCATATGGTCCCGTGGAGTTCTGCGTGCTACGTTGGTATATGCTAGTTATTATTATTCATAGACAACATAGGTTGCACCTGAAAAACTTACTGGGTTACCCGGATCTAAAAATACTTGTGATGCTCCCCATCAAATAGCGTAACGAAGACTATAGCGTATTCTAGGAGGTTTATAAAGAAAGAACAGAGGTTCAGTGGTCATTGATACGATAATAAGACTATCTGAATATACATATGATTCAGGATGGAAGAACACAAACGAAATGGGATTCTCAACGATAGTATGTGATGATGATCAATGGCATTCGACCGTAGCTTGCGAGACAAATGTACTAACAAAATAACCAGCTTTAAGCAAAAGAGACAAAAAACGTCAGCAGATAGGCTCCCGTTTGAGTAAGTTGGAGCTTATGTTCAGCGGAGACCGGGATAACTTTTACAAGGCACTGCTTCATAACTTGCAACATTCATTGGCGACACTACAACAGGGGACCAACGAGAAATTCTTGGAAGAAAAGGAACATTTGGAAGAGGAGCGTGATTATGAATTAACAAGACTCCGTCTTTGGGAGGAATACCAGGTGATGCGGATCGAGGAGGAATATAAGGAGGACTTGTCGAAGGCGCAAGAGAATCACGACAAGATGATCAAGTTGATCAAAGAAAAGCTCTACGATAAGCTCCAGAAGCAGATCAAGCAATTGAAAGAAGACAAACTATTGCTAAATTTGGTGAACGCGAACTCGTGGAGCTCTAATACAGCCAACGACTCGTCGACGGCAGCATTGAACGCAGCTGCAGCCAGCACTCTCCATCTTGCCGACAGAAGGTCGCTCAGAAAACGAGAGTTAAGTTCAAGGCTCACTGCCGGCGAAGCAGACGACCTTTCGGATGGAACTGGCTCAACTATGGTCACCGGTAATTTTTCAGCGGCCAATGGATATATATCTGCATCGGGAAAAAGAAGGAGGCACTATGCTACACGGTACTCATCGAACGACGAGATATCCTCAGGTATCACAAGCACAACGGTCAGCAATAAGAATAGCAATGGAAACGGCAACGGTAATAACAGCCATCATAATAATGCGGTGAGCAGTGGCAACGAGAGCAATTTGAGCGATAAAGACTACGATGCTTTGAACACCTTGATCATGGGGAATGGAGATGCAGGTGTTTCACTAGTGTTACTTGATAAAGTGCCATCTAATTCCAATAAACCTAATACCAGAGGGCTAAACAAACAATTTACAGGGTTGCAAGGATTGAAGCCAGAGGAATTGAATGATGACTTAGCGTTATTACGAAATGCAATTGTCAAAAAAGAAAAGTAGCAATCAAGCGCTATTTCATCTATGTTCATATTTTTTCAATTCTTTCACGCTTCGTGCATTCATTATTAGTACATATTTATTCATAGACCTTTTGTAACTACTAGCTTCACTTCAATTAATGTAATCGATGAACTATACAAAATTAAGTATCATCATATTAATCCCAGTGATAAGATTGAAACAATTTTTTTGGAAACCTTCATTATGGCTTCGAATCATTCAATAAAGAGCCGTTGAAATAAATGCAATTTCCGCACTTCCTATAAGAAAAGAAAAGTGGTAATAAAGAGTTTGATATTTAGACCATGGGAATTTGATAAACAAACTGAAATGTGCAAAAGTATGGTAATATCTGCATTAGAGGATCGCATACAAATAATTATTAAGATGAGGATTTGAAAGTCAACAAATAAGAGAATACATGGACGCATGTGAACCGTTTGGTTGGTCAATTACTAACAAGTATACAGACTCGAATGAATGATGGGAAATTATTTTATCATATAATATTGAATTATATGAACAAAGTTCTTTAAAGCAAGAACCTCATGGCATTAAATTCGTATGTTTTTTTTTTTTAAAAATTTAAGTCGTAGAGTATGTAGCAGAACAATAAACGTTTGAAGATAAGTGCATTTAATGTGAAAATTTTCATACGACAGCTGTTGTGATTGCTCACTGGCTAACAAATATGTGTCATCGTCCATTTAAGATAAAAATCTTAAAGTGTCAAGTTGTGTCGAAATCGATGTAGCATTTTTGAAACACATGTCACAAGGTATTGGGATGTCTAATAAGTCATTTTCTTTGATTTTATATCAATGCAGGTATATTAATTAATACATAAAAATATTGGAATCAATCTAAATTGAGCTGAGTATTTTCGCTGCAAAGTAACAATTTTCCATTTACCTATGATCCCACACACAAATATTCCGATTTGTATCTAAAACTAGTGAAGCAGTAAAATTCATTAAAGGGAGATGCTTCATCGGGCAAGTGATCAATTTAGGCGTCGACATGATCAGCTCTAAAACTACTCTTACACGTTCTGATTTCGATTGCGGAGCGTCACCTCTGATTCGCTAACTTCAGTTCCTATAACATCTGCTTCAATATCTGAATTATTCGCGATAGTGGAGCTTTCTTGCGATTTTATTTCATCTATTATTTTTAAATTCTTAATGGTTACTTCATCAGCTACTGGAGAATCTAACATTTGTAATTCTTCTAACGGAATAATCAAGGGCCAAACCCATTTTGCAAATATTGCTAGGATTAAAAGAACCCCTGGGAATCCAATAGTGCCTTTTGTTAAGGTTATAGCAAATTCGGCTCCAAATCCAAGAATTTGTAGTATTAAATATATGTAAAACCATTTCTTGTTAGGGTATTTATCAAATTCTTTAAATATTGGTGCGCATGTTGGATCGTTTTTAACATAATCATCATTCAAGAAAAGATATCTGATCCTATTTGTGATGGGGTTTTCGTGGATACCAGTAATACCCATAATGAAGAATAATCCTGCTAGAACAGCTTGGGGAATGAGTCCTAAAACGACTAAAAATGGACGGCTCATCATTAAAAAAGTTAGCAGTCCTTGTAGTGTATTGGATACTCTTTGTTCAACAACCGATATAATTTCTCCTGTCTTGTAATTATGAACAACTAAAGATTGTGTATGTAATGGCGCCTGAGGTATAAGGCCATTAGGAGCAGGCAATCCGATTAAACCGGCGATTCCGGTAACTAACCCAAGTAATGCAAAATCCCAATGAAACGAAGAAGGTTTTTTCAAAGGAAACGATTTCAGTTGGCACATCAAGGATGAAATATTGTGATCAAAATAAAAGAGCAACGTTAAGTCGATAGCAAATGGGATTGCTAAGAATACGTCCGATACAGCAATATTATCAGGTGGCCAGAAGTGAATAAACCAACCGTGGGACCTATCGGACCCATGATATGTAGGTTGAAATGCATCGGTGATAGGCAATTTCTCTAAATGAGTTTTAGATAAATTGCCTCCAAAGTATGTAAATCCTGTGAAAAATACAACTGCCATAGGAATGCCATAATCACTAAAAATCTTTCTAAACCAACCTCTGAAGTAATGTAGATAGTTCCCAAGCACACTACACCCAACTCCAAAGATGACCATTAGTAAACTTATCATCACAGAACAATAACCGCTTTCAAGACTTATGTTAAATTGATTATTCAATATCTGCACTCCTTTCTGAAGATAAACAACACAGACGAAAAATCCAAATACATCTGCAGAGTACAGTGTAATTATTTTTATATATGAAACCATATTTGCAATCGCAATAATAAAGTGCATTACCATTGACCATAAATATACCCAGCATATAAAAGGGAAAAAGGGTGTACCCCGTGGTTTCATTAATTCATAAATCGTATAATTGAAAATAGTGATTGGCCCCGTAACACCAACCATACATAGTGGTTGTCCAGAGAACATTCCAAATACCACACCTGCGATTGCTGAGCTCATCAATGTTTCGTTCACACCATACAGTTGGTCAGTTTTATCATACATATCCTGAGCAAATGATATTGCTGGTAGCAAATTGGCAAAAAAAATAAACAATGTTGAAGGTATGATACGATAATTCCATGCATCTTGAATATCAGATTTATAATGAGGGATTCTACTTCTAATATCATTGAATATGCCATATCCTATGTATTTAATAAAATTTGGTAACCCTCGATTATTCATTATGATTTGGTCAAATTAAAAGGGGGATGTGAATACTCGTTTTCATCATTTTCAGATAGATAGACATGTTCGCAAATTTGTGTGTGTAAATTGCCGATACATTTATGAGAAATATAGAGCTCTTAAACATTTATACAGCATACTCAATTCTGATATGTTTCCTTTGAGACATTCCGCTCTGATTGGAAATCTTGGCGTCATGAAGCAACAAACGAAGAAACTAACAAAATAGAACCCAAAATGAAAATGTCGGTTCGTGCAAGAATGTCATTGTTCTGAGTAATACATATTGTTCACAATAAAGTCACTCATTGGGAACGCCGTACTTTGATTGATACTTCGGTTGATCTTGAGAAATACACATTCATTCACAAGAACTGATCCCCAAGACGAAAGTTTGTAATGTGCATTATCATGTCTCTTCAATTCTTCACGTACTCGTGCTTTGTTTATCAGTACACATCCATTCATAGACATTTGTAGCCGGTATCTTCATTTCAATTCTTCCATGACTTCTTTGAAATAGGTCTAATTTTCACCTCTTACCGTAAAGATCTAGCGCGTATCAGAATAATAAATATTCACAACTGACATTTTGCTCTCTTTCCCTCTATAACAACTTAGCTACACATCGTGCGTTCATTAAGTTAACACTGATTATAACATTTAACTGTGGCTTAGCTTAAGTGTTTTCTTATATGAATGCTGAATATATTCAGCGACTACCCATAATTCATACATTAAAGCTACGCGATCAAGATGCAATCGATAAAGACCAACGAACAGAGGCCCAACGGAAGACCAAATGACGAATTCGATAGTTCTGAGTCGGACTATGATTGTTCCCTGGATGAGGAAGACAACGAGATCACATTTGTCGAAAAGTGGCTTAAGCGTTTCAAGACATGTGCACGTACAATAAGGCGAATGTTTTCCTACAAGTTACGATTATCTAGACGGTCATACGGCATATCGGTCGTAGTATTGATTTTTATATTCATTCTCTATTTTATTAGGGGAAAAACGTCTAAGGGAAGCTTGAAAGTCGATAATGAAATTGATATATTTATGGATCCTAATGATGATATGGAAACAAGCACACCTAGTTTTATAAGCGGGAAAAAGATTTCTTCCAAAATTGACTCGCCGTTTCAAATTGGATGCCGGGTACCAGATGTAAATCAACCGAGAGCTAATGCTGCGTTTGTAGTATTAGCAAGAAATTCAGAGGTTCAAAAGGTAGTCAAATCCATGAAGTCGATGGAAAGACACTTCAATCAATGGTTTAACTACCCATGGGTCTTCTTAAATGACGAGCCATTCGATGACGAGTTCAAGAATACAGTGGAGAAATACACATCATCTAAGGTGGAATTTGGAACCATACCGGCCAAAGAATGGAATTTCAATGAAGACATAGACGCTGATGAAATCCTTGAACACATTGCTAACCAAGGGGACAGGAGGATTATGTACGGCAATTCAGAATCGTATCACAAGATGTGCAGGTTTTTCTCAGGCTATTTCTACAAGCATGACTTGGTAAAGAAGAGAGATTGGTATTGGAGGGTGGAGCCTGACGTTGAATTCTTTTGCGACTTAACGTACGATCCGTTTGTTGAGATGGAAAAGCGGAACAAAAAATACGGCTTTACGGTTGTGATTGACGAGTTATACTACACGATTCCGGGATTGTTTAAAGAGACCAGGTCATTCATAAGGAATAATGATGTACAGGTAGGAAATGCATGGAGCTTGTTCGTCAAAAATTACAAGCACGCAGTGGGTGAAAATGCTGCAAAGTATGATGGGCTCAAATCGAAGGCCGAAATACTACGTGCGATAGAAATGAACTTGACCCTCAAACGATTTTTGTCTATGAAGAACAAAAAGGACCACCATGTCTCGGAATATGACGTAGATCTCATCAACGAACTCTTCATGACTCTGCGTCAAAAACCCCAGTTATACGAAGACAGGTTCGATCTTGAAGAGTACAACTTGTGCCACTTCTGGTCGAATTTCGAAATTGCCAGGACAGACTTGTTCAACTCGCGCCAATATGAAGCGTTCTTCAACCACTTGGAGGCCAGTGGAGGATTTTACAAAGAAAGATGGGGCGATGCTCCGGTGCATTCGCTAGCCGTAGGCATGATGCTCAATCTCGAGGATATCCACTACTTCAGAGACATCGGTTACAAACATTCTACGTTGAGCCACTGTCCCGGGAACTCGAGACGATACCAGACGAAGTACGAACCCAGTGAAAAGTACTATCTCAAGGATTTGACCACGGACTCCATCTGGCTCACTCCAGACGGTCCCCGTCCCAACGCGATCGGGTGTAGATGTAGATGCCCTAAGGACAAGGAGATCGAAGACTCGTCGTCGTCATGCATCCAGTCCTGGACCGATCTTACGGCCGATAACTATATACCCCTTAAACCAGTGGACACAGACTTCTGGGAAAGCGAGATCGACAACCGTATAAGCAAGTTTCTTGCCACTGGAGGTACCCTAGGCCAGAACAACATCGCCGAACAGTTTCTAGGCTAGCCTACACGTCGTATTTATAGATAACATAATATTGATTCTAATATACACTAAACAGAACTAGAAATACATTGTAGCAGTCAAGCACTTTAACCACCGAAACCATATAAGGTTCTACCTTGTCTCTTCAAGGCGTAAACAACATCTAATGAAGTAACGGTCTTTCTCTTGGCGTGTTCGGTATAGGTGACAGCGTCTCTGATGACGTTTTCTAAGAAGGTCTTTAAGACACCTCTGACTTCTTCGTAGATCAAACCTGAAATACGCTTGACACCACCTCTTCTAGCCAATCTTCTGATAGCTGGCTTAGTAATACCTTGGATGTTATCTCTCAAGATCTTTCTGTGACGCTTGGCACCACCTTTTCCTAAACCTTTTCCACCTTTACCTCTACCGGACATTGTTAATTAATATTTATTAGTTGTTGAAATTTGCAAAGAAATAGAATAACTAATCTTAATGATTTACTAAAAATTACTTCCCATTCGAGCACGATCTGCTCCATATTTATACCATATCCTCTGTCTACATGTACCCGATGTACCTGTTGTTTTATTTATTTGTTTACCGGAACTTTATTTGTTTACCTTTCATCAACATCATCGAAACGTCACCAATCGCGATCAAAAGGCCGCTTATTCCATACCAATTTTTACACATCTGCTCGAGTAAACAGTGGTCCTGAATTTTATCGACTTTTGGTCCAGATAACGTCGGGTAAACAAAGAATCGTCGCGTATATCGTCTTCTTAGCGTGTCAGAGGCATTGTTTGGTATTCTGGGATGTTATGGCTCAGAGCATACCAGGTAACGTTTTCATTGCGCGAGGAATGTTTGGTGAAATGAACTATTTAAACACCACCATTTCCAGACATAGTAGAATTTACGTTTTAGAGATATTTTACATCGAATAATTCCATATCATTAACCATGGCTAGAACTAAACAAACAGCTAGAAAATCCACAGGTGGTAAGGCCCCAAGAAAACAATTAGCTTCCAAGGCTGCTAGAAAGTCTGCACCATCTACTGGTGGTGTCAAGAAGCCACACAGATATAAGCCAGGTACTGTTGCTTTAAGAGAAATCAGAAGATTCCAAAAATCTACTGAATTGTTAATCAGAAAGTTGCCATTCCAAAGATTGGTCAGAGAAATCGCCCAAGACTTCAAGACCGACTTGAGATTCCAATCGTCCGCCATCGGTGCGTTACAAGAATCCGTCGAAGCTTACTTAGTTTCTTTATTCGAAGATACTAACTTATGTGCTATTCACGCTAAGAGAGTCACTATCCAAAAGAAGGATATCCAATTAGCTAGAAGATTAAGAGGTGAAAGATCCTAGATGCTCCTAGTCTTATCCTTTTGTATATTAGTATGTGTTATTGAATAAATGTTTAATATGAACATGCCTGTAGACACGCCAGCAACGAAGGTCTGGTGATGGTAAGAGCAATGTCGGTCCATTCTAAGGTCCTGGGTGCTAGGCAGTTTGGTGATGGGTGTAGTGATGGGCCGAATGCGGTTGTGACACGCAGTGGCCTATTATTAAGTGGAGTTTCAGCAATTGACGTGCCAAATTATCTTCATTCAGTTAGTCGAATTGAATACTACAGCATGGGAGGACATACATTAAACGTTGAGAGTTTGGCCAAATCGGTTAATGAATTGCCCAATACGCCATACCCAGCATGGTTTTTTTCAGCGGTGCTTCTCTACAAAGGTGTCACGACGCACAAGCCGATTTCTAATATTGGAGGATCATCGGGCAGCTCTGCCAAATTCAGCCAATGGTTGTCGTTCTCGAAGCCCTCGAGAGTGTCGTGTTTCACGTTTGGTGCTGCACACTTGCTAGGGGGATATATCATGTACGATGGTGAAATTACCAATGGTGCAGGGTTCAACTTCGCATGGTCGTCCCTTTATTTGCTTGTTAATGGGACATCAAGTCTCAAGAGCTTGGCGCATGGAAGATTGAATCCAGTGGGACTAAGTCTATTGGCTCTTGGTAACGTTGGAATGTACGGTAAGAAATTCTTTTGGCATTAAAATCTATCTATAGGTATATATGAAAATTTAAACTAATTCAGTTATTTGCGGACTTAATCCCACGGTATAGGAAGTAAACCGTTTTGTTTGGCGTACTCCTCTAGCTCGGCTTCGTTGTAGAGCTCAATGAATTGTTGGTCCATTGGTCTTTCCTTGGGTGCAGCAAACTTCCTGTACTCGTCAAAAATAATCGTAAGTGACCATTTTTGTAGTCTGCGTAGCACACCAACGAGACACCCAGTACGATGTTTGCCCCTGTTGCAATGGATCAAGATAGGTTGGTTCGTAGGGTCAAGCACGATTTTGATTGCTTCTGTTATAAGATCGTGTGAGATCTTCACAAAGGGTTCCTTGTTCCCCGACATTCCAAGTTGGAAAAGCTTGATGTTCTCCTTTTCCAAGAACTCTGTATGTTCCAGTGGATATTCTTCTGGAATAAGACAGAGGATAGATTTCAATTTCAACTTGGTCAAGAACGGGAAATTACCTGGTTGAGGGAATGACGATCGGTATATCTTATTAATAATAGGCGCAAAGTTTTCCGGTGGTGTTAGCGACTGGATCTGATCTGCCAAACTGTCTGTCTCCTGTGATCCCTTTGGTGCAAATGTCCCATCAAAATTGTCGTCGATATCCTCTTCGTATGTTGGCTCTTCGTCGCCTGTCTTATTACTATTATTGTCATTAAATCGAAGCTGGTCTAGCTTCGATCGTATGAGTGTACTGTCATCGTTCATTATGTTTGGGTCAATCGTTATGGCATTATCATTATATCTGGGAGTGATTTCATTGTGGATTTTATCACTTTCTTTATAATTGTGTAGTTCCTCATCCATTTGGAATGGGTCGTCCATAAGTTCACTCATATTCCAGGGGGGAGCTATATGTATCTGATTTATACAATACTTTTCAGTCCTTCTTCTTTTTAAATAAATCTGCAGATTGTTCTTCGATATTTGGTTAAATGTATGTTATAATGCAAATGTGCTTACTATAAAGTTCATCATCTATTGTAAGATATTCGTCTAGTATCAAGTTCATCGTCTGGATTATAGTTCTGTGATAATCATATGCAGGTTTGTGTAACTTCCTAAGGTGACACTGTAAGCAAAAATAGTTCAACCAAACATAAATCTCATGTTTATTCATACAAATTCATACAATGGTACGTTAAAGATGAGATTAATATGACATTTAGATATTTGTGGTTATACTAACATACTAGTCTGCTTTATTTAACTTCCTGTCATTATTGCAAGTGATATTATTGTTAATTTGTACGTGTACTTATATCCATGCTACATGGCCAGTTATTTTAGATAAGAATAAGACAGGTGCCCTTGGAGTATTCTGGAAGTTTGCTAGAATTGGTGAAAGACTAAGTCCATATGTTGCTATAGGATGTTTTGTGATGGCATTCAATGTCTTGAGGTCATAATCAGGATTATAATTATAATTACTTGTATATTAGCGGACGAAATATTTATTATCTAAATAAATTATCTGAATTCGTACATTTCATTTACAGAGCTGCACAAGACGGGAGTTCTTTCATTGCCGACGAGTCTCTCGAGGGCCACGGCATCCCATTTAGAGTAAAGTATTTTAATAAACGACAAATCTAAATCAGCGATTTCTTTGAAAACAGATTTGCCAATAAACCTGACCAACTCCTTATAAAATATAGGGTTAGATGGGAGACCGTACATCAAAAGGTTCTTGACCCCATTGATTTCAAATCTACGGAAATGGTGTAATCTTTCAGTATAGAGCATGATCTTGATTTTTCCTGATGCAAATTGTTGTCTATTTCTAGATAATTTCGACTGCGACGAATATTCATCAATCGACGCAAATGTAAACTTCGTAGATGTTTTCATGTAATTTTTGACCCTTATGTAGTCATAGTATGAGGGGATGAAGATTAATAATCCATCTTCATACGAAGTAGATTTCGTCAAAGACGGGAGAACAGAGTTGATGAAGAACTTGAATCTGGATTCGGGGTCAGCCATTGGTGAATTACTTTCAAATCTTTGGAAAATTTGTTTAAGTTTCAATCCAATTGAATTCATGATACATGACTTGGAGGTAGTTATTGGTTTAAATCTAAGTTTCCCTGACAAGTTCAGTGATTTGGAGCTCACAATATTATTGATATTTGGAGTGGAAAATTCACTGAATACTAAGTTCTGTCTTAAAAAGCTGGCTTGATCATTAATTGACCACATCCTGATTCTGGAGAAATCAGCATCGTGGAAATCTTTAGGAATTTTATTTAAATATTTGAAAACAGTATTAACGTGGTCCCAGTTTTGCATCTCTATTTGATTAGCTTGGTCAACAACGAGTATCTCAATCGACGATAAGAAATCATATTGCCTCTTCTTTTTGTCGGGGTTTTCTAAAATCATAGACAAGCCAATTGGCGAAGCTATTATAATGTCAGATGAATAGAATGAGGAATAGAGTTTAAGGGACTTCCTGGTAAATTTTAAGCCAATACAGAAAAAATCGTTATTGTTACCTTTGAATGAATATCTGAAATCCTCAGGTTTTGATTCTGGTGGAACATCATTACTAAAAAACTGTTTGTTAAATTTCTTCTTGTTTTCATGTTGCTCAGACCCAGATAATTTAATCAATATCTCAACAATCTCATAGCAAGCATTTCTAGTAGGAAGCAAAATTAATACTTTTGGACGAGTAAACCCTTGATCTCTGAATTCGGGCTCATCAATATTCGTTTTTCCTTGTTTCACTGACTCTTGGTATGCATGCAATTTATTGTTATTCTTCAATATACGGTCTCTGGTCTTGAAAATATGGTTCATCGCATGCAAAAGATAGAGTTTTTTATAAGCTGTATTGTTAAACGTTTTGTACGGAAAACTAATGTCCTGATATTTCACCATTGCGTCTAACAATATACATTCAAACTGATTAAGTGCCTCCGGGTAGTTGACCTCAAATGGATTCACAAGTCGCTTTTTGATATTATATTTGTCGACACTTTGTGCAGTCACCTTATTCCCAGCCTTTATAGGATTAGGTGGGATCTGTAGCAAAGATGTGTATCCGGTATCTTCGAAAGTGTTCTTCTCTAAAAACGTCCATTTTGGTTTATCCTTCAATACTTTTTCCTGTTCATCGACGTATGTATCGCTCACCTGGTTGAAGTGAGTCTCAAATGGATCCTGTTCGTCATCGTAACCCTCGTCGTCCTCAGATTCCTCGTCATCGTCCTCCTTGTCGTCCTCTACATTGGCACCAGCTATTTCATCGTCTGTGTCTTCCGTGTCCCTCTCAGACTCAACATCTTCGCCTGGTCTGTGTTCTATTCGCGCAGGTCTATCTTTCTTAGTGTCTTCTTGATGGTCGGCACTCAATAACGTCAACAATGCCTCGTAAGCTTTACCCTTATTATCATCATATCCGTATTCGCCATCCTCGACATCCTCTTCGTGGTATCCCAATGTCTGGTCTATGTCTGTCTCGACTTTCCCATCCTTATCAATTTCCTCATCTCGACGCTCTCTTCTAGCAGTTCTTGTTACGGTTCTCATTTCTTGTCTCCCATGTTTCTGTCTTGGTCTCTTGGAGTCGTTTCCGTCTTCCAGTATCTGTCTCGTGTGTTTCTTCCGTTTATAAGGGGCTGGCATAGTTGGAATACTATTCTTTATAGCTCATCGAATTCACTAATTCAGATTTTTTTCCAAATAGTACATATATATTATCCTGCATATGTGTCTATCTTCAAACATCCAAACATCTAACTAAAACACCTTTAGTCGTGTGGTATTAATTAATTATATCTTTAGGTATCAATCATAAGTATTTTTTTTTTGCTTGACTTAAATCGTTGTATTATTATTGACTTTTTAACGGAATATATTGAAGATATATAACGCTTTACCACATCTGCTTTATTACGTGCCCATTATTCGTGTATTTCGTTTTCCCGTATATATAATACGTACTTCTTCGCAGTGCGACAACAATAGAAACATAATTTGATTGAAGTTTTCATAATAATAATAACGAATAAACTTCATTTGAGAGCGAATTATTAAATTGGTATATTAAAAGTTTGAATATCGTATACTTCAATAGCTAAATTAATCAGTTCTAGGAGTATTTTGTTTTATTACTAGGTAGAATAATCAAGGTTGTTGACGAGTTTAGAATCGATAAATTTTCCTGGACTCTATGAAGAGTAGTAAACCCAGAGTTAGAATAACGAAAAACATACCGGGTGTTGCTACATTTTACTTAGGTTAGGTGCTTAGTGTATTGGATAGGTTGGAATGCTACAAAGTATGCACCGTATCCGGATTAGGACGATTCGGGTGCTTAGAGCCGTCTTGTCTACGATTTACTTGGTACTTATAATATTATCGATACCTTTATCATTTGATATTGGGGGAATAACTTGCGGATTGGCATTTTCATTTACTACCTTTGCTCTTTATTTTGTTTTGACCACTATCAGGATTGTTACGAGAAAAAGTCGCTATTTTGGATGGGTATCGCTCTTGTACTACTTACAACACATTATTATCCCCAGTTTGTTGACGTTATTTTTGTCGTACTACCGTACAAATAACCCCCAGGTACTGCCTACGTATCATCCCCATGAAGTATGGCGTTATTTCATTGTCAATTCCACACCGATTTTTACGATTTTGGAAGGGTTCTGTTCTTTGCTTTTAATTCAGGCTATTGGTGAGACGGTCAATTGGCTTACGGTTTATAAGTCTGATAGCTGGTTGATTGTCTCACTTATTGCAAGTGGCTCCACCATCACCGCAGCCTTATATTTCTTATACAGAATCTATGTCTTCCCATTCACAATTGACATGATCAGTGCTTCCCTTTTAGGTTCATTATTAACTCTAACAGTTGGTTTAGGGCTTTTTGGTATTGTTTCTGGCAAAGGATCCATGATTGAATCAGCACTTTTGTTTGCGTACATTGTGCGTTGTATTTATGAAACATTTCCTATATTATCAGAGGATGCAAGTAAAGCTTTAACTTCCTTGTTTACTCAAACGACATTCAAGTTACGGAATGAAGTCCCTAAATTACCTCCACAAATTACAAATACGGTTCTGCAATTATTACCATTCTTGGCGTCAAATTTACCCGGGTCCTTCAAGGCTATTTGGGAGTTCTTAATTATGTCGATCCACAAATTACCCTTACCGTTATTGCTCAATTTAGCTTATAGGATAGGTGTGTTTTACGCGGCAACCAAGATTATACCATCTTTATACCATGATGCCTCCTATCCTTTTAACACCCCTCCGAGAACACCTTCCCAAAATAGGTCTCCGAGTCCCTCGTCTACGAACATACCTAGCTTAAATCACAAATCGTTATCTAAATCACAATCATCATCAAGTCTCCGTCATAATAACAATCAAGAAAAAAATAAAGAGGAAGTCTTAGATACAGCAGAAATTCAACGGTTGGAGCATTCCCGTTCGTCATTCGCCAGAAACTCATTCGGCAAAAAGCGTGAAACTCGCTCAACCATCATCAAATTAATATATTCTTATTCACCATGTATCGTAATTGCAGTTTATACACATCTAATGATGCTGTACAAAGGAGAATTGGGAACGGAATTAAAAATATGGGGTTGGTGGAACGCTAATTCAGACGTGATAGTCATAGTTCATCCATGGCAATTTTGGAATTGGATAAACATGGGAACAACATTATTATTATATACGGCCGAATTAGTGGGCAACGATAGTAATTCTGGCAGGAATGCTTTAACTAGTCATTGGAAAATTGAATAATTGCATCTGTATTATATAGATTGATTTGAATTTTTGCTTGGTATCTACGTATTATTTTCCAGAAGTTTCGTTGTTCGTTTAATTCAATTAAAGTATGTTTATTTCTACTAATTTGCTAATGTTCTTATTTATATTTGTAATAACGTTTTCTCCCGATTTACTTACAGTATATTTATTGTTCAATACATCTGAACAAGACCTTGAAAGATTAAATAGAGTACCATGTAATAGTTAGAATTATTCGACTACAATTTAAGATTGCTTTGGATTCCAATCGGATTTCCTTTCAATTCAAGTTTTCGTATCAGAAATTTGCAACTCTCGTCCATGATATACAACCTGTCATCTTTCCAGACAGTGAAATAATCTCAGAGCTTGACTCTATGTTTGCTTGGATGTTTCATCATAGTAAAACAAAATCTTGAATAGAAATTAAAATGACTTGAAATCAACAAAGCATCTTGAATAAATCTAGAATTAACTCTAAAAACTATACAGCATTCCGCTTCAACTGAAGCTCGATAATCTATCACTATAATAAAGAAGCCTGGCATATTTGACTATGCGAATATCTCAATTGGTGTGACAATTAGACATCAAGCTTTTGAAATAATAGAGGACGTCCATGGTTCAAGAATAAGCTCCATTGGGTTAATTACCAGTGATAATTATTCGTTATAACTATCGTTTAGGAATCAACTTCCCTTTGCCGAAATCCAAAGAAACACCACCAGGAAAAACCTAATGGGCAGGATAAAGCTATAATAAGATCAAATAAAACTAGGTAGCCAGTAACATGACTAGTATGGCAAGTTTTCGAATGTCAGAGCTATTTTCAAAGAAAATAGTAGTGTTCGAAATGAATTAACAAGGAAAACAAGCAACTAATCAATGACCACCTAACATTCAACTCACTATAGCTTTAAACAAATTGATGAATCTGTTACGTTTCCGCATATATGGCCGGAGACTTTCCCCAAAGCATTAATGACCACGAGTGTCCTTTTGTAAGCTTCGAAAACGAATCTTTGCCCCATGAACGTAAAGAAAACATACAGCATATATAGAGAGATGTGAAAATTTTCTATCCTTTTTATACCAATTCAATGGACGTGTCAAAACCATATCTTTTGGAACCCTAACAAAACTATTTTAGCTACAACCATCGTTTATGTATACAGTAAAAATTTTATTAAAAACAACTATCTATGTTAGAAACCATGCAAGTAGACTCTCGGGGACAATCTTCGATACCCAATCATAAACTCTTGCACCAGTTCCACAGTATACAATGGAAGGATTCTTATTTTTAGCATAAATCAAATCGAACGTCAAGTGATATAATTGCCTCAAACTAGTACCTCTTCCTGTAGTCTTGATTGGATTAGCTTTAAATTGAGAATTAGAAAAATTAGAGGCGTATAACCCCTTGACATCTTCATTCCAACTCCTAATCTCAGAGTTTACAATAGTTGCAATCTTCGATTCGGAGGCATTGTCTTGATTAGAAATATTTAAATTTCCTAATCGGATTTGGGTTACAGAGACGTTATGGTGACTTAATTCCCTGGAGAGTGCCGTAAACAAGTGCTTGACGCTATTTTGGAAAATGGTTTCAGGGGCATGATATGGCATATCCAAGGAACTTATAATATTTGCATTAATTAAGATTATCTTACTCTCTTGGCTACGGATCAAATTCACCAACCCTGAAGAGAATAACTTCAAGTACATAGCGAACCTTTCATTTACCTTATTCCATGATGCGACAGTAATATTCTCAATTGGACCAATTGGGAAATATAAGCTTGGTGCAAATATCACACCGGTCAATTTCAAGTAGTGTGAATCGGCTCCTGGAAAAGGCACCACTGGTAACTCCAACAGATGTCTGAACTTACTGATTTGCACGTCAAAACTATACGACTCATTTAAATTCAAATAATTTATGTCCTCAGTTATTTGGTTCGACTCGATGTACTTGAAATCCTTCTCATCCAATATAGTCAAATAGACAATAAATCCTCGTTTTTCGAAATCCAACGCAATTAATCTTGTTAAAGGTTCTGTGGGAGATCCCACAATCAAAACAACATCTCTTCGTGCACCATTAGCCAACTTTGGTACTCTTCTTTTAAGTTTGGTTAATTTTTGCTGTGGAGTAGATTTATAAACATTATTATAATAGTAATACGACCCGGCCCCAATTCCTATTGAAAAGACAGATAAATATTGGACCTTATTTCCACATATATGGTTTGACATCTTAGTAAATATTGGCACGGGCTTGTTAGTATTTATCATAGGATCAGGTTGGTCCATTGAGAATGGGTTCAACTCCAGAAGCTTGTCATAATATTCTGAATTCATTACCTTTTCATGTTGAGTGGCAACAAAATTTGATGTTCGATTATAATAATAGTTTAATGTTTGCCATGTAGCTTGAACTGGTTCTGCCACCATTATTTATATTGTCTAACTTCTTTAGAAACGATAGGAAGACTTCAATTATTTGAGATATGATATATGTGATCATCTAGTTGTGTAGGCATGATTGGAACATGCGAAAAAAATGCCGGTCCCAGGAATCGAACCTGGGTTTCATCGGCCACAACGATGTGTACTAACCACTATACTAGACCGGCCGTTAATATTAGATGTTAAGAAACATGTATTAATATATATACAGCGTACATCAAAAATGATACGGAGGAAGGAAATTAGGAACTAATTAATGTTAGTCAAAGTTAGTCAGTTAGCTAAAAGTAATAAAGAAAGCTATAGAAGGTTTTATGAGGTCAATAAAACTGTCACATACACAGTAGAGTATAAGAATTACTAAACTAGTCCCCAGTTTCCTTACAATATATTCTGTTAGGGAATATACTAACGTACGTCTCTCGAGAACTTAGAGTAAGAGCTTTGTTGTCAAACATTGTCTCATTTACAATAATTAATATATTAATGGTTTTCACTTATATGGTTTTCGAATTATTAACAACTACTGATTTATGTTGTGAGTAGTCACAGCTACAAAGCCACCGGTGCTGGCGTTGTCCAATGCCATATCAATAGATTCTCTGTTAGAATTGTAACTCACGCATTTATTGACGGTTCCTTCATCAGCATTGGCCACATTGTAAATTATTTGCTCAATATCACTAGGAGGTGCACTTGTATTAGGAAAATAAAAACTCAGGTTGCTCTGTAGATGCAAATCGGTCAAAGTTGTTGGCAGATCTTCATGATGGTAAGACACTGAGCTTGGCGGTACCTGCATGGTCGTCTCTGTACTGGACGTGGCAGAGGTACTCTTAGACAACTTGCTTGGAAACAAAGAAAATTTGTTCCCCACCATAGTGCTGGTATCCGAATTGCTTGAATCAGTTCTGTTTAAGAAGGCTAGTGTGGATGAGGTTGGAGTTGTGGAATTATTTGCGGCCGACGCCCACATGGAAGAAAAAGGTAGAGATAAAACGACAAGCAAAACGCTAACGGCAGATAATATGTTTGTTTTCGCCTCACTGACACAATAATTGATGAGAACCAACAATGATGGAACGATCATCGCCTGGGTTGACATAATAAACAAGATATGAAAACTATCAAACTGTTTTAGACCTAAGTACCGTCTGGTTTTAATGGCAAAAAATAACTTCGACGCCAACATACAACTCATTATGTTGATAGACACTGAAAATAAGATAAAAGGAATATCAGTTACCCAATTTCCGACCCTCTTCGTAGAGGTGGAATGATCGAAAACGTCCTGAAACCTTCGAGCACTCGACACAGTACTGTTTATATAAAATCCAACGATTGTCAACCCAGCCGCACCTGAAGCTAGTGTTAGCGCTAGTCCCAACTTCTTGACTTCGGGCGACCGAAAAATTATGAAAATCTGGTATGTCATCGAAACCTCGATACACGTAACTAGCAACGTCTGGAACACATTCGTAGCGACCGTGACTCTGTATGATCCATAGGTATTCGGAATAAGTATCCCAGTAAACGAAAAACTTAAAGAAGACAACGGGCCCATAAAAAACGCTAAGTACAATCCAGACTCTATCACCATCATCATCATCGTGAGCTGGTTCAAAATAAATATGGGCGTACGCCGGTTCTGACAACTGGCCCACAACGCCAAAGAAAGAGTTATGCATGCCCCAATAGCAACACTGTACACCACAATATAGTGGAATGAGCTAGCAACATAATTATCAAGCACCCCGAATGTCACCACAAATACATCATCCGTAGCACTGAACGGTAGGGAATAATTCAATGGGATGTTTTGAGGATTAATATTATCATACGACGAAATGTCCATGTCTACTTTTTACACTGTTTCTCGAGCATTTAGCCAGACCTCTCTTTGTAAGTAATACTTCATTTATATATGTCTTGCTTGAAAATCGTTCATTGCAAAAGACTCTATTACATTTTAGACTTTTTGTAACAAGGTGTTGAAAATTGCCTATTCGAGCCACTCCAATGGAACTAGGTTGTTACTGTTACCATATCTCCCTGCTATATATTTAAGTTTTGTGATGTGTCTAACAAAGTGCCAAATTGTCACCGTAACATTGGACCCTTGTCCTCCTTACAACCGACCTCAAGCGTCATTAAATACATGCCTTTCATGATATCTAAAGTAGCGTACCTGCGATTTCGAGCCGAATCTCCGAAATAAATTGTCCTGCACATAATTATCATCACCATTTCACCGCCTTCGATTGTTGATGAAAACAATTAGAAATGTACTCCATACCTGCAAAAAACGTTATAAATTGATCTAGACATCTCACGTTTGCTCCATAGACACGAAAAATTGACCTCAAAACCAAATATATCACTTACATAGTTTTATTATAAGGAAAAACTCGCATATACGTTTTATCGCTGATATATTGAAACAATTACATATTAATAATATGTCCAACTCGCCTGCACCAGATATGAGGGACGTATCTATGGTAGATGTATCCGATACATCAGATCGTATTGGGAACGAACAGAAACCACAAGAAGTCCTGAATGAACCACCGACCAGAAGAAAGTCGACGATGATTTTGACGGAAGAGAACGAGGCCCAAGTGGGCATGAACCAGGGGATGAAGGGTGAGAATAATGATAACGATCAGATGCATATTGACCAAACCGATAGGGGAGAGGCACCGAAGGCCCCGCCGGCTCAACAGGAGTCAATGCCCGACCCAAACTTGACGGTGCCAATCGATATAAAGTGGACACAAGGGGGAGAAAAGGTGTACATTACGGGATCGTTCACAGGGTGGAGAAAGATGATTGGATTGGCCAAACAGCTGGATGACAGCTTCATGATTACCTTGGGGTTACCGGTTGGCACACATAGGTTCAGGTTTGTTATCGATAACGAGTTAAGGTTTTCTGATTTCTTGCCTACGGCCACAGACCAGATGGGAAACTTTGTGAACTACGTTGAAGTAACACCGGACGTAGTCGATTCGCATGTAGAACAAGAACAACAAAAACTATTAGAAGAAGAAGAATTGCAACACGAACAACACGAACAACACAAAGGACGCAGATCGTCGTCGGTGTCATCGCGTGGCAGATCAGACTCGATGTGGGGCTTGACAAATGACGACGACGATATGGGTAATGGATATTCCAGATATCACGACGGCGATGATTCCGGCTCGAGTAGGGATAGTTATGCGTTTATTTCTGACATTCCACCAATTTTCACAGATCCTAAAGTTATGGAACAATACTACATTGCCATCGACAAACAAGCAAAAAATCAAAATGGACAGCAGCAGGCATGGTTACATCCTCCACAATTACCGCCTCATTTAGAGAATGTTATTTTGAACAACTTCAACTCTATGGATAAAGACAATAATTCAGGTGCATTACCAATTCCTAATCATGTCGTCTTGAACCACTTAGCAACTACTAGCATTAAACACAATACATTAGCTGTTGCATCCATTGTCAGATACAAAAGAAAGTATGTCACACAGGTCTTGTATGCTCCTTTACAACAATAAGTTGAGTTGCATAGTACATTATCTCTTCCGAATGTACGAATATGAACTGTATTCCTGGTTCCACTTCTGACTGCTATCAAGAATATTTAGAAGATTGATCTTAGAGTAAGTTTCGAAAGCTTCTTTACTAAGGGAAGCTATCTTGTCTAGATTTAGTTCGTTAGTGTTTTACAGTAATTTCTACGTTCTAAAATAAATTGTTCTTGCATTTACTTTGTTGCTTCTGTAAGCAACCGACTTGATTCGCGGTGGTGCATGATACTATTAGGATAATTATACTTCAAGCACACAATAGAAAACTATACATACTTTGTAATTTTGTAAAATCATCAGGTTACTAAATTAATATACAAAATTTTTCTAACATACATTGTTAAGTTCATTACAAAATTAAAATAAGGTGATATTACACAGCATATACTTAAAGATTTTGAGCATATAGGGATTCTACCCAAGAATGGTATGAGAACAAAATGTGCTTTTTACAAGTCTCTTAGAATATTATAAATACTTCTTCCATACATGTATATTATTTTTGCAATTGCAGGATTTTTGTACATTTAGACTAAAATTTTAGTTTGTACGAAATTTAAAATAAAATATTGGCAACTAATGAATTGACACCAAAGGTATATCGAGCAATGATTTACTGCCATTTGCTTTCTCTTAAAAGCCACTGACAGTAAACGTAGAATATAAATTTGATTACCTTTGTGAGTAAAAAAAATAAAAAGGTTTTGTGTCATTAGCGAATATTACATAAAAATTCAGTTACTTAAATACTCTTCAATGAGTTTTCTATTAACGAAGATTTACCAATATAAATTAACAATGTACAAAACTAACTAATGGTTTCTATCAGCTGTACGTGGTTTTGCACGAATAATGTTATCAACCCTTAACAAAACTTCAGATGCCTCAGCAGCAGATGAGACAACAGCCCTCTTTAATTTGTAAGATTCAATAATACCCATTTCTCTCATGTCACCAATAGCACCATTATTCAAATCTAAACCTGATGTAGTCATACCATTGTAAATAGCAGATCTTAATTTAGAAACTAATTCAGATGAATCGAAACCAGCATTATCAGCCAAAATCGTAGGTAATTGTCTCAAAGCTCTAGCAAATGATTCAATGGCTAAAGATTTCTTACCAGTTTCATTAGCTGCAGCTTGTTCGACTGCTTTTGACATAATCATTTCAGAACAACCACCACCTAAACATGTCTTGGTTTCTCTTGTAGTTTGTGATAATACGGAGAGTGCATCATGTAAGGATCTTTCAGCTTCATCCAAACCTTGTTCAGTGGAGCCCCTCAAGACAATAGTACAGGCTTCACCAGCGGCAACTCCTGAAAATTTGGTCATAACGTCTTCACCAATTATAATTTCTTCAACAGTATCACAGTGCCCCAATGTAACAGTGTCTGGAGTATCAAAAGTAGAGACAACGTCACCACCTGTGACCAAAGCCAATCTTTCAACACCATCAAAATCAGCATGTTCGATAGAATTTATTTTTTCATCTGTGAATAATTGCTCTGGGTAGTCATAGATCAATTGTCTATTGATGAAACAATTAATATCGAACTTCTTAATCTTTTCCACCTTAGCCTTCATCTTAGTTTTTTCTGCCTTTTCTAAGTCAGCTAATTTCGAAGTGGAGTCAACTTTAAACTTTGCCCCGAAAATCTTGACTTTATCAGTATCCATAGAAGTGTTTGCAATCAAGATTTTTGCATTGGTGATTTTTTTAGGTTGATTGATACCGAATCTCTTTTCAAGAATAAATCCTTCATCCAAGAATGAGTCTCTTAATCTTCCACCCGCCTTTTTGATCACCTGGATATGATTTAAATTAGTTGAGCCATTTAATCGGAGAATTGCATCAACCGCTAAAATCGAGAAGTGATCCTTGTCTTGGGCTAAAATCTTCGAGGATAAGGTAGTCTTGGCGATGTTGATCAAATCATTTCTAAATAATTCCTGATTAGAACCATTATTTACTGCTGCCTTGCTTAATGCATTTAACGCAGTATTGCATGCGATTCTGTAACCTTCGATGATCGTTTGAGGATGAATCTTTTTTTCTATTAATTTTTCTGCTTCTTTTAATAACTCGGCACTCAACACAGTGACAGACGTGGTCCCATCTCCAACCTCATCGTCCTGAACTTTCGAAATATTAACCAAAACTTTAGCTGCAGGGTTGTCCAATGGAATAGACTTTAAGATTGTAGCACCATCATTGGTGATCATTGCTGAATCCATATTTGATGAACTTTGTAATAATTTATCCATTCCTTTAGGTCCCAATGTAGACTTAACTAAATCTCCGACTGCAATAGCCCCAACAAACGATGACATACGAGCATTTTCTGCCCTTTCTTCAGTAGCCTGATCTCCAAGAATCTGAACTGACATTTGAACCAAACTATGTATTTACTGGTGTATGTTACAAAATTTATTTTTACTAATACCACTGTGATTGATCTTTAAACGTCTAAACATTTCGATGTCGAAGTTTCGTGCAATTACCGCATTTTGCCATTTTTCACTTAGCTTTATAGACATGTGGATCTCATGAATCGGGTGCTGATGTTTACAACTTCAAAAGTATATCAGAATGCTCCTCAGGAACCGAGATATAATGCGATTACAATTTCTATGAGTTTGAAAGAAATGAAGTAAGACAGGAACACATTTGGTTCATTTCTAATCTTTTTATTGTTGCATTCTGCATCATGTGACCATATGTAGTGAAATGGGTACTAAATATTGTTATCCTAATTTCCATACCAATAACATAGAAATAAATATGGTATATTTAGAAGAACTATACGACAATATCACCGTTGTTGAATTTTATGTCGAAATCAGATAAAACACTGGCTCATGGAAAGGGGAGTATCGAAATAAAGCCAAACGTAGATGATTATCGGAGAATATTTGACAAATTAGATATCAACCATTGTGGTCAATTGACCCTAGATGAGTTCAAAAAGATAGTCAAGACTTTGAACTATCCTGCAAGTGAAAGTTCAGAACTTATTGAGAATATATTTGCATCAGTGGATACGAATAAGGACCAGATTATCGACTTTGAAGATGTTAAATCCTACTTGACAACAACAGACAAACAAATTATGAACGGATTTAAGAAAATAGACTATAATGATGATGGGAGATTGAATCAGAAGGAATTCACGAATTACTTGAAAGAGTCCCTCAACATGAATCC
The DNA here is from genome assembly GCA_030564605.1 of Debaryomyces coudertii. Taxonomy (NCBI): domain Eukaryota; kingdom Fungi; phylum Ascomycota; class Pichiomycetes; order Serinales; family Debaryomycetaceae; genus Debaryomyces; species Debaryomyces coudertii. Next base: position 541,148 of record JAKTYF010000001.1, read on the forward strand.
TTCCAAAGGCGATATAGATATGGTATTTAAGAAAATAGACATTAATAATCATGGTTACATAACATTCGATGAATTCCGGAATTTTTTGTTGTTGATGCCACGATTAGAGGGCTCACGAGTTAAGACTGCCCTCGAGTATCTCGTGAATAAGGTTGATGTTTCATCTGATGGGGAAGTTAGTTTAAACCACGAGTTCTTGACAGGGGCTGGCTTTTTCTTAGCAGGTGGGTTATCAGGTGTAGTTTCGCGGACTTGTACTGCGCCGTTTGACAGAATCAAGATATTTCTAATTTCCAGAGCTGACTTATCTTCGATCGTACTACGCTCTAGACATGAAATCACTAAAGCCATTGAGGAAGGTGCATCACTGCGAGCTATAGACGAAGCGAAGAAAAAACACCATGCTGCTAAGGCTGCAGCTGCAAAACAAATTGCACAACAGCCCAAGACAATCAGGTCACCCGTGATCCAGGCTGCAAGAACATTATGGATACAGGGAGGACTTAAGTCTTTTTATGTCGGTAACGGATTGAATGTTGTAAAAGTTTTCCCAGAATCAGCAGTGAAACTTAGTGTATTTGAAGCAACTAAACGACTTTTTGTTACTGTCGAAGGTGTTGAAGATCCATCGCAATTGTCTAGTGTATCAACTTATTTGGCTGGTGGTATAGGTGGGGTGATGGGTCAATTAACTGTCTACCCAATTGATACACTAAAGTTTAGGTTGCAATGCTCAAATATCAAGTCAGAAATAAAAGGAAATGAGCTTTTAATAAAAATCGCTAAAGATTTATACAGGGAGGGTGGCATACGAACCTACTATAGGGGTATCCTTGCAGGTTTAGGTGGAATGTTTCCTTATGCAGCTCTAGACTTGGGTACATTCACAACCATAAAAAATTGGTTGGTTAAGCGAGAAATTAAGAAGACCGGAATGAAGGAGGAAGATATCAAACTACCAAACTACATGGTTTTATCATTGGGTGCATTTTCGGGTTCTTTTGGTGCCACTGTAGTTTTTCCCGTTAATCTATTAAGAACTAGATTACAGGCCCAAGGAACTCACGCGCACCCATATACATACAGTGGCTTTTTCGATGCAATGCGTAAGACAATTTCTAGGGAGGGATACTCTGGTTTATACAAAGGTCTAGTACCTAATCTCGCTAAAGTGGCACCAGCTGTTTCTATCAGCTATTTTATGTATGAGAACTTGAAATTTCTTTTCAAGCTTGAGAATTGTTGAATATAGATAGGAGATATTTGCATCTTGTGTACGTAATGAATTAGTCTACTTGTTATCAAGTAGATAGTAAAACTCAAAAATGTATCAGAGAAAAACTTGTATAAGGAATATTTGAGAAACGCCTATTTTATAACAAATAAGTCTTTAAACTGTTTATATCTGCGATGGTTTTAGTGTATTAATGTTTTTTTATTATTTATTAAATTAATATTTAATCTATTATCTCCATGTTGCACCAATCATGAATATCGAGTTACTTATTTCTTTTAATTTATTTATAACTTTAATACATTCCATATTTTTAAACAACAATCTATACATTTATGAATAGAAAATTAAAAATTGTCATATTAGAGATTCAACTTAGACTATTCAAAGAAAAACCACCTTTGATGTAATAATCTATTTCTCTATTTATAACTAGCTTTCTATTAATCCTGTCAGTGTTAAACTTACATTGATCTTAGAAAGAACAATAAGTATATTAGTTATGGGGCTTAATAAACCTGTTTAATCTAACTCTATGTCATAAATAACACACATTTCATGAAGCGACCATTAGGACGACCATTAGGACTCGTACGAAATCATTTTAAATATCTTTTGCAATATCAACTTTTGCAAAATCTACTAATTTGAAGTAAGATGAATTTGCATCAATAGTATCATAAGAAAAATGGTTAACACCCCAATAAGGCGGAGATTTAGTACAGAAAAATTTACAGATTATATCAATTACTTATTTTAATCAGCGGAAGGTAATTGGTTTTCAACTAATAAGAGGCGTAGCAAGAAAGAAGTATATCTACATATCTGCTATAGGGTAGCTATTCATTACTGTAACTACACGACTTAACTCTCATATATATAAAGATCACGTGACCATTACACAGCAAATAAACGCTCATTAAAAATGGCTTACTGGTGAAATATTCAGTATCTAGCGGTTAAACTAGGTATAATAACATTAGTCGTGGCATATAGATAGAATAAAGATTAAGAGTCCCAATACAGGACTTTCGTAAATACCATAATTACATTTTCAAGCAAATATATACTTTCGTATTACTGTTCATAGAAAAACCTTAGACAATGTCTACGACGACAAGTTCAATTTCTGCACATACGTCTGAACAAGGCATTAATAATGGAATGAGTGAAGATGTTATACCGACCGATGATTATCGCAGCCTCTTTAGGAAGTTGGATATTAACCGCAGCGGTGAGATAACTCTCCAAGACTTTAAGAAGGCATTGAAGGACTTGGAGCATCCGTTGAGTGATAGTCCTGAGATGATAAAGCAAATATTTGATTCGTTTGATTCTAACCATGATAAAGTGATTGATTTTAATGATTTCAAGTTATACTTAACAACAACTGACGATCAAATTCTCAAAGGTTTCAATAAGATAGATCAAGATAACGACGGGAAATTGAACAAGGCTGATTTCGTTCATTATTTGAAGAAAACACTTAATTTGAGCCCATCAGCCTCAAAGATAGATTTAATATTTAAACAAATAGACTACAAGAATGACGGGTACGTGACATACGATGAATTTAGAGACTTTTTATTGTTGATACCAAGATTGAATGGTTCGAGAATTAAAACAGCTTTCAATTTTATTGTCGAAGAACTAGACATTTCTTCTGATGGTGATGTTACGTTAATTAACCAATTCTTGAATGGGTTTGGATTCTTCTTGGCGGGTGGACTCTCAGGTGTTGTTTCGCGTACATGTACTGCGCCATTTGATAGAATTAAAGTTTTCTTGATTGCAAGAACAGATTTAACTTCTACAGTATTACATTCAAAGTCCGAAATTGCAAGGCAGATAGCAAACGGTGCATCGTCCCATATTATTGAAGAAGCTCGTAAAAAAGTCGTTGCTGCTGAAAAAGCTGCTGCAAAACAAGCGGCTGAACATCCGAAAACTATAAGATCCCCTATAATCCAAGCGGCAAGGACATTATGGAAACAAGGTGGGTTCAGAACATTCTATGTTGGTAACGGATTGAACGTCTTGAAAGTTTTTCCTGAATCAGCTATGAAATTCGGTTCTTTTGAAGCAACCAAAAGGTTTTTGTCTAGAATAGAAGGAGTTCAGGATACATCCCAATTGTCGAAAGTTTCGACATATTTGGCTGGTGGTATTGGTGGTGTTTGTGGTCAATTCACAGTCTATCCAATTGATACATTAAAATTTAGACTTCAATGTTCAGACTTAGAATCATCAGTGCGAGGGAATGCTTTATTAGTTCAAACGGCCAAAGATTTATTTAAAGAAGGTGGTCTTAGAATTTTCTATAGAGGTATTTTTGTGGGAGTAAGTGGTATATTTCCTTATGCGGCATTAGATCTAGGAACATTCACAACCATAAAGAATTTCTTGGTTAAACGTGAAAGTAAGAAATACAAAATAAAGGAAGAAGATGTTAAATTGCCAAATTATATGGTTTTAACTTTAGGTGCATTGTCAGGAACATTCGGTGCTACCGTAGTTTATCCGATCAATTTATTAAGAACTAGGTTACAAGCGCAAGGAACCCATGCACATCCATATACATATGATGGATTTTTTGATGTCATGCGTAAGACAATTTCCAGGGAAGGGTACCCTGGGTTATACAAGGGTTTAGTGCCAAATTTAGCAAAGGTCGCACCTGCTGTTTCCATCAGTTACTTTATGTACGAAAATTTGAAATTCCTCTTGAACTTAGATAACAGTATATAATCATCTGCATAACTACTGTATAAATATGCCCTATATATACTATGCATAATAATAACATTAATAACTTTTTATTTATTAATCTTTCGGAGATATTCGTTGTACATATCAATACAAATGAATCCTACACTGACTTCTCCAATTGGGACGAATTTTGTTTTCATTCTCTCTTCCCGTTCCTCATTAGGTTGGTTCAACTTGACCCAATTTGAATGACGGCTATGGTTATTGACATTAACGCTTTTATCTAAGTTAACGGAATCTTCCAAATCAACTATTACCTTGAAGAATAGATCATTGTTCTCTGTAGCACTATCTAATTGGTTTATTTTCAATTCTTCAATCTGAGAGAAAAGAATCGATTTAAATTGTGAATAAATTTCATCCCATGAAAAATTTGGTATATCAATTACCGCTTCCGATAAGATATCTGGATTATCATTTTCTTTATGATATAAGAAACTTAATTCGTTGATATTCGAATCTAAACTGATCATTTCATTGAACTTTAGCCCATATTTCTTTTTAGGTCTATTCGATTTCATATCATATAATAATATCAATATTTGGTTCACTTTCCCACCATTTGCATGACCATCACCTTTAACTACAATTTGTAGGAATTCATTTACTAAATTCTCGATATATTTGTTTAGAACAGGATTTCTTGACTGATACACAATATTGTCAAATGATTTTACTTTGTCATAAATTTCTAACGAATATATTGCATTATAATAGAGTACTTGATTAATCCATACGATTAGAAACTCTTTAAGTGTTAATATAACGTATGGGAGTGTTAAAGGCAAACCCATAAATCCGTTTATAGATAAATTTGTTATTTAATTCATGTCGCGAAATCGCTAATGGATTTAAGTACATAGAGAACCTGGGTTACCACGCAAATGGCCATTCAGAATATAAATGTTAATGATATACAGAGAATCACTTCTGGTCAAGTGATTATTGATTTGGTATCTATCGTGAAAGAGTTAGTGGAAAATTCAATTGATGCTAGAAGTTCCAAAATTGAGATTGGTTTTAAGAATAGTGGATTGGATTTAATTGAAATAAGCGATGATGGGATTGGAATTGGAGAAGAAGATTTTGAATCTGTTTGCTTGAAACATTGTACATCAAAGCTTACTACATTTGAACAATTACGTGAAGTTAGTACGCTAGGCTTCCGAGGAGAAGCTTTAAGTTCATTATGCTCCGTATCAAATATAAAGATTACAACCTGTACCCGAAATAATTATCCAAGAGGAACAGAATTAAAATATAATCTGATGGGTTTATTAACTAGTAAGAAAAAAGTGATAGGTGGTATCAAGGGAACGTCAATCTTAGTTTCGAATTTGTTTCATAATTTACCTGTTAGGCAAAAGAACTTACAAAAGAATGTGAAAAAAGAGTTCAACAAAGCTATGAGTCTCTTAATTAACTACATAATCATAAACCCAAGTATAAGGTTTACAGCTTACAATACTAATACGAAGACCAATAAGAAAAATTTAATGATGGGTACGAAGGGAACAGCGAACTCAACAATTCTAGATAATGTGGTGAACATTTTCGGAAGCAATGGATCGTATGGTTTAATCCCATTAGATATAAAGGTTGAAGATATGGATGTAAAATTCAAATTAAATCGTGAAAACGTTTCAACACACAAGAAAATGAATATTGAGTTTAAGGGATATATTTCAAACTGCTCTTTTGGTTTAGGTAGATCATCAGGGGATAGACAATATTTGTTCATCAATGGGAGACCTATTTTGCTAAAAAAGTTTTTGAAGACTATAAATGAAGTCTACAAAACTTTTAATCATGTTCAATTTCCAGTAGTTATACTAAATTTAATTATAGATACGGAATTTTTAGACATCAATGTAACTCCAGACAAAAGAGTGATAATGATTCAAAATGAGGATTTAATTAACGATATACTAAGGAATGAAATAACCCGTTTCTTTAACGACCAGAATAATGTGATCCCAAAGAACACGAATTCAGGGATCAGTCTTAGCGAGGAAAGGAACCCAATTACTTCTCAATTGAGAAATAAACAAAATGACAAGTACGGAAAGGAGAGTCTTTCTCTTCATGAGGATGTAAACGAAGGAAACGCATTAAAACAAGAGATAAGGCTGGAAAATGCATCACAAGGAAGTGAGAAAAACGACAACGAAAAAGAAGATGAGGAGACTGAACAAAATGAAAAGGATGAGGAGAGTAAACAAAGTGAAGAAATTGAGGAAAATGAGCAACACGAGGAAAATTCGTTTGAAAATAAGATCATTGAAAACCACCAAAATAGCGAACAATTAAAGGACAAACAGTCATATGAAAGTCCGAATGGAAGAGGATTGACAGGACGTGGAAACTTACAAAATGTTATTGAAGATAGAATAAGGAAACCAAAAGATAGTTCGCTACTGGAAGTTGATATTTTGGAAGTAGATCTGGGTATTATTAAAAAGTCAATGCAAATGGAAGAAAGAGAAACTGAAAATGAAACTGAAGCAGCGTTTTCAGAGAACAATGATACATCTTCATTCTCTGATGAAAGAGAGACTGAAGAAGAGAGTGTAATATTAGAAGAAGAAAATATTCAGGCGACAACGGCCGCTGATAAACGTGCTAGAAAGACAGAGCTATTTGTTTCTGAATCAGAAGAAGAAACAGAACCTGAGCATAAGATAATTGACGTGACTTCGGAAAGGACTAACCATGTTGATTTGTCTTCTTTTAAAAACGACGTGTCTGAAACGAAGAAATCATTGAAACAAGCGGAGCCTGCCATTGTTGATAATTTAAAAATATCGATTGGCGACCGAGAGTTTGAAGAAAGACCCGCTAAGAGAGCCAAGACAACGGCATCTAGAAATGAAATTACATTTTGTGAAGACTCCTCGTCCACTAGGAAACCAGTAATCAAATCTTATGTCCACAATCTATCAACAATGCTTCCCGTCGATCTAAACGAGGTTTCGGCTTACATCGACACGAAGGAGATTTTACAACAGAAAGAAGAAACAAACAGTAATATTGAAATAGACAATATTGGATCAACTAAAGAAGCCGAAGAAAAGTTATCCTATACAATACTCAAATCAGACTTCCTTAAAATGAAGTTAATTGGTCAATTCAACTTGGGATTTATTCTAGTAACTTTGAACTCATCAAATAATCTATTTATCGTGGATCAACATGCTTCTGACGAGAAGTATAATTTCGAAAAGTTAACAGAAGTTACTACTTTTCAGAATCAGGCTCTTGTAGTTCCCAAAACTATAGAACTCAATGCCATCGACGAGATGCTCGTAATGGATAACCTTTCTGTTTTCAAACGGAACGGATTTATAGTACAAGTGGAAGACCACAATCAACCTGGCCAACGCATTAAGCTTATATCGCTACCTGTACTGAAAAATGTAATTTTTGATATCAACGATTTCCACGAGCTCATCCATCTCATCAATACTCAAAATTCGACTCGCAATGATGGTCTCAAATGTTCCAAAATTAGGTCCTTATTGGCGATGAGAGCGTGTAGGAGCAGTATAATGATCGGCCAACATTTGAATAAAAAGACAATGTTAAGAATACTTACTAATTTGAGCAAATTAGATAAGCCTTGGAACTGTCCACATGGAAGACCTACTATGAGACACTTAATAGAACTACAAAACTGCTCAACTTTCAAAGAAGATTACGAATTGTAAGTACATAGATTATCTTGTATAAGACAATAGGAGTTAATAGCAACAGCCTGAAAATTTCATAGAAATCCATAATAAGAAATGTTTTTTATGTTCACATGTGACCTAAAACAGGGTTTTAATCGAATTTTGTTCCTGAATTCAATAACTAGAATAGTTGTACATTTATTTGTTATATAAAGCGGTAACGGTGACACTTAAGATTCACGTCAAGTGACAGCTTCTATTTTAAACATCCATTTATTGCTATTAGTCGACAATTACGTTTACAAAATTTGAACTGGTTTGTGATAGATTGGTTCAAATTCTTCAAAATAACAATTAAGAGGAAAATTAATACTAACCATTTCAAATATCGCTAATCTTAGAGCAGTATTTATCTGACTGTCATAGGGCTGAACATAATTTATTCTGTACTAATTGACTGATAATAATAAAATTTACATATTACAAATTTACTTAGACAATGCCGCTACAATCCCAAGACCCCTTTTCAAGGGTAACGGAGAGAAAGAGTCGAAGAACTCATAAGAATTCAAGAGATGGTATGTGTATTGAGATTGCAGAATTGTGTGGGTTTTTAATACTAACTAATTTCAGGTTGCCCAAATTGCAAAACAAAGAGAATAAAGTGTACTGAAGAGCTTCCATCGTGCCACAACTGCATTAAAAAGAATTATAGATGTGGATATATGGACTTTCCTGAGGAAAAACTCGAAATAATTAGAAAGAAGAATAAGAAAAAGAAAGAAGAACATAAATATTTAAAAGAAGTATCTGGAACTATTTTTGACCCATCAACACCCCAACGCCCAGGGATTTTACATCATGCTTCTTCAGCCAACAGTGTACCGAATAACACTGCGTCGAATGTTGTTCTAAGGGCATCCGCTTCCTTAAGTCCTCAAATGCAACAGCTGCAAAGTCAACAACAGCAACAAAGCCAACAACAGCAACAGCTATCACACTATTCTGGAGTTTCGCAAGTTTCGCACCAAGATCAACCTATTGAAGAAGAAGCAAGATTTAAAGACGAGTTCTACAATAGTAACGATTCGTTGAGAATGTCGTTATTTAAAGATGCAATGTTTAAATTATCGAAAGGTGATACAACTTTTTCTGCGACAAGCGACCCTGAGGATCCAATCTTCAAACTCGATCCTTCATACGGTGACGCAGACTCTACACGTTTGAGTCTTAGTGGTGATATTAAGAATGAATCGGAGGAAGGTTTTCAAATTTCCCCACAAAGAACAGCCCTGTATCTTGATGATACAGGGACTAATGAAATTTTATTGAATCAAGGTACTTCAGGCATTTATCCGGTTCCAGTTGCATTCGACTGGAGGAATAGCCCAAATAGATCTCCGGGTATAATCAAAGCTTCTAGAATTATAAATGAATTGAATAAATCAAATGTATTCAAAGTTAATCTAAATCCACTTCCCAATGCAATTAATACTTGTACAACATTTCCAAAACTCCATCATGCAAAAAGATTAAGAAATACTTACTTGGAGAGATATCTACGAAGTTGCAAGCAAGGTGTGAAATCTTTGATTAACTTGGAGTATCAGTCAATATTTTCTCCTGTTTGGACAAATGCTAATGCAGATTCATTCTGGACTTCAGTTTATAATCAATCAGTTGTTCTTGAAGTTTATTTTTCTTTCTTTATGGATAGATCTTTAAATGTGTTATTGAGAACATGTAGGGTTACGTTAAATGGCGATATCTTTTCGAATTTGTCAGATAGTCCACATTTCTCATCAATGTCACCGTCTGATGGTTCCATTTCATCTAATACATCCTCGAATGAGGGATTCTTTTTCACGAAAAAAGACTTAGATATATTGACACAGAAATCTTATAGATATTATGGAGCTTTGATAAAAGATTTGAGAGAATCAATAACTGATATACATGTTGAATATCCATTAAAAATTTCATTATTTGCGGCATGGTCTACTTTCTTCCACTTACATGCTACTGTTGACACGTTATGTCTAATGTACAATGGAACGTCTACATTGCTCATGCAGGTGTTCAATAATGCTAGCTCGATGGAGGATATTACACCTACGATTCGCGTGACATTAGAAGTTCTCAATGGCCACGCTTTAGCAGCAGTGATCCCCGACTATAATTTTAATGTTATATTTGAAATTTACGACGATTTTATGAAGTTCAAGAAATTTTTTATGGACGCGCAAGACACTGATAATGACAAGTCTGCTTATGTTAATTCGAAGGGCGGGAAAAGAGAACGGTTGACAAGCAATTTGGAAAGACATGATTGCTTGGAACTAGAAAAGTTCTTGCACAATCTTACCACTGCTATATTTCCCAAAATGAATTATATTAATTACTATTACAGGTCGAATAGTAATATCGAAGACTCTAATAGTACCAACATTTATTTCACTTCCGTGAGGTTGATTTTTGATTTGCTAGTATCCTGGTTTGGAATTTACCCATCTGACGCTCTTTCAATGGGGTCAAATGCTGGTCCGGTTAAGAAGACATTTTACTTGTTTTTTTCGGTGATAGGAAGAGCGTTAGTTAATGTACTTTCACCTATCCGGAGTGTTTTGCTTGTCGACCCATGTCACCTCTTTTGTCCCAGAGTAGATTTCAACCCGGAGATCTACAAGGTTGAACAGGACGACATCACTACGGAAGAGTACCACTATTTGCGCAACCTTTCGGAGAAGATGTTGAGAATAGTCAGTTTTTTTGATTATAGAGTGTTGTTTTATTCGTATTATTTATCAACTACAACAATTTTAAACGATGAGTATGTAAAGCCGTTGGATATACCAGTTCCCAGAGATGATGATGATTATAACGATATATTACAATTATTGCGAAAAAAGTTGGAGATACATGAAGTCTCAGTTGATAGTTTCAAGAACACCACCTTTAATGCAAACCATTTCCCAATCTTCGACATATTTCACAATGACAATGAGTACAGCTTGACTTTGAACGAAGAACAGTACAACCAGCGTCTTAGGATTCAACAACTCCCAAACGAATTCGACTATAAGACTGGCTTGTTCACCCATGACTTTAACCCGCTGGTGTTATTCAGGGCGTTGGAAAGGAACCAGAGATCGGCATGGGCTGGAAACCAACCGACTCTCGAAGAGGCACGTAACAGAGTCCAGAACTTTGATTATGGTAGGCAAGTTGTGGCGAATACAGTGAGAAACAGCTACCAGCAAAATACTTAATTTATTCTGTACATATTTATATGGCGATTTCAAAATAATGGACCGCGTGAAGCCTATATTCATGTAGATTTCATTCCTTGTAAAACAACAATTCTCCTGAAATAAATTGTCAATTTGTATGGTGAGGGGCAATCTACACAACAAAATATGAGCTTTTCATCGAGACCTATGGTGAATGTCTGACTATTATTTCAATAAAAACGATACTAACAGTTATATTTGCAATTATATGCAACTATACCATTACTGCAACTTCAGCAGTATTACACACATAACAATCTTCTCATTATTTCATTTCGGTTGAAATAAATCATTCCAACCATCTTGTATCTCAAGCGATGTGCTTCTGCATACATAAGTTTTGATACTCCCTACAAGAGTTTTCTCCGGCCAAATACCAATCATAAATTGAAGTAGATCAATTTATGCAAAACCACAATTTCATATCTGTATATTTCTGGCACTTCGTCATAAATGCTACGTATATCTATATCTGAAAGCCTTATTGTTGGACTGTCGTTAAGCCGCGAAAGTGTAATAGTGCTTATAATATACAGGCACTGAAAATAGTCAATCTAACCATCAAAAAAAGTAACAAAGCTCGGTTTATTTATCAAAACAGGATAATAACCAACTTTAGATATTTTAAAGGATAAGTTATAAATATAAATATTGCATTGGGCGTATTGACATATGAGATATTCTTGATTGAATTACAGAGTCTACGAAAATACACCTTTGAAAGATTTAAATTATTGGTGGACAAGGAACAGTGCGTTTTCAGAACCTTAAGGGACAAAACTTTAATCAAAATGGAAACTTCAAAGTACAAGTCAGATATAGACACTCTCACACCACGAGCAGACAGTGATATAATGAAGGAACTGAATGCAAAAAAAAGTGGTAGTGACGTAGGCATGATATCAGGGACAAAAACTAAAGAGACCATGGAAAAGGCTGACAAGAACGACAAACAAAACGAGAGTCAGGGTTCAAGAAGGCGGAAACATAAAAACTCGAAGAACGGGTGCCCGAACTGTAAGAAAAGACGGGTGAAGTGTTCCGAAAACTTACCGGCATGCTCGAACTGTGTCCGACGAAAAGTGCGCTGTGGGTACTTGGACTACACTGAAGAACAACTCAACGAACTCAGACAATCGAAATTCGTAGTCGAGAATGTTGACAACTATAACGGAGAACAAGCCAAGAAACAGAGCGATGCGAGGAATTCGTCCATTAAGTCTAATGAAGTGCAACAACCATCACCGTCATCGCTAAATACTTTGGGGACATCCCATTCGTTTTCGATGCCACAAGAGACAATCAACGACCCATCATCTGGTGCAGTATATAGCTACGATTTCCAATGGAACGAGAACTACGATAATATTCACGATGTGGGAGTAAACAATGTGTTAAATTTTGAGGGTAATATAGTGAATACCGATGGTGAAAACCTACTTACCACAGCTGAATATCCTATTGTTTATCCCGTGTATTCTATGAAGTACCCAGACCTGTTACCTGGATATTATAATAATACAAACCAACAGAACGTCCAACCAAATCCACCATTTAGATCTTCGCGGGATGTATTCAACAGTGGTGCATTTAGTTCTGTTAGTCTGTCTCGGCTGTGGAATGACTCTTTTGTTTCGCCCCTGAACTCGGAATATATGGACTATTCCACCGATTTGAATACAATACATAAAAAAGGGAGGGCACTACCAGGAGCAATAGAAAGAAGTACCACTTTCAGAATAATAAATAAACCGAGTATTAATTATGGTCAATTAATACATGACTTGATGATTAAATTTGGACCCCAATTAGCTTCTGGAACGTGTTCATTAGAGGACAATATTTATTTGTATTCCATATGGATACATTCCTTTATTGAATATTCTTTCACAGAAAAGTTAATGTTTGGGTGCATGATAAACTTCACAACCAATTACTTAATTTCAAACTGCTGGATGCCTGAATTTATTTCGGGAAGTTTCACTGCATTAATAGATAGAACCAAAGTGAGAAACCTTTTAATATCTAGTTCTATCAGACATTATGCGATGGCTATTAAAGAATTGAGAAACATTTTGAATAAAGATTCCAACCCTTTAATATGCTCATCTGCCTCGTTTGTTTTAAGTTTGACATCAATCTATGATCCCTCGGCAACTCTTAGGTCCATGAATTGCTTCAGGGATGGACTCTTCAGTATACTACAACATAATGTGGCGAATGCGACAAAGAATGGGGAAGCTCTTCCTTTTATGCTCATGATGCATTTAGAAATACTGAAAAATATTGTGAGATCGGTTTATTTACCAGCATATGATCCTGCAGTGTTACATGAATATCGTTCAATGTTGACATCGTTTGGTAGTATCATCAAGATGCTTAAGGATTCGTCTCTCGAAGACCACTCGAACTCCAATGATATATATTCTAGGAAGTTCATTGAGAAGAAATTTAATGACTTGATGGTCTTCACAAACGAAACGATAGACTCATTCGTTCCCACAATCAATAACAACTTGGATAATTTGGATATCCAACAACAAGCGCTATTTGAAATGTTGCATAAATGGGTTAGAATATTCCCAGCTAAATCTATGGTTATTACCTACGAAAACGGTCCAGTCGAAAATGTATTGTTTTTGTTTTACAAATGTCTTAAGAAAGCGTTATATGCTATTTTCCCTCAAGTTAAGTATTTTTTTGTGAGAGAATTTGATAGCCCAGTAACAGTTGATATCAATGTCCCAGAAGAAGATTTTGAAATCTTTCTGAAGAATTTCGATTACCCCCTAGTGTGTTGCTATCCTCCACAATCATACCAACGCGCAAAGAACGAGTTGAAAATTTTGTGTAGTTACTCAATAAGACTTATAATATTCTTACAAAAGAGGTTAGAAATCTTAAATAGAATTGTCATTTTTGATCGGTTGGTTAAAGAAGCTTTTCCTATTGATGATATCAAAAAATTTAGAGTTGGTATAACGGATATAGGAAAGTTACGCCAAGAATTCATAACAAAGATTCAACTCTATGAAGTACCAATTGCTTCGTTCACAACCACTTTGATTAAACCACAGCATTATCCAAGACGATTCAGAACTGAATTCGATAGACCAGACGACATACGATTTAGTGATGAGGTTGATCTACTAACGTTGACAAACAATGGTTTGTTAGCTAATGATTTTAAGGAACAGTAATTGTACAAAAATTTATTCTGTGCATAATGGGATTTATATTATGGATAAGGGATACTGGACTTTTGGATATTTCCGATAATCTGTCTATTCATTGTTAGTAAGAAGATACAAGTACCCTGATTTTTCTCATTTGTGTTTACTGCTGTTTTTTTGTTATGACTCCTTTTATTGTATGATTCTTTTTATTCTAAAACTAATTTCTGATTCTTCTAAGTATATTTATAATATTTCTTCTTCATATATGTACATATGATCAAACTTCAATATAATGTAGCTCGGAATGAAATATTAATAAGTGCGAGATTCTCATTAAAGTGTAAGATTTAACATTAATTATTCCTTACATAGAAATGGGTGATCAATTGGAAGTGAAGGATTCAAATTTGGAGGAATATAAAGCCTTAACCTCTACGTTACTGGCGTTTTATAATTTCAATAAATGGGAATATGAAGAATTAGTTAAACCTAGAAATATTAAACAAGCATCGCTAAGTGAACATGAGCTAGAACTAATTCCATGGTATTCAAAACACACTAGCGATTTGGAGATGTCAATCGGCATAAATGAAGAGTTTACAAAGACATTATCAATGAATATTGCCAAAGATTGGGGAGTTTCGTCTAATCCACAAGAATGGGCGACATGCACTAATAGTGATTACGATAAAGTAAGGTCAACGTTGTTACAGTTGACTCGTGAATGGAGTACAGATGGGGAAAAAGAACGAGAGATTACACATGGGAGAATAATAAAGGAGTTGTCAGAAAGATTTCCTGGCGAAAAGGAACGACAGAATATTAAGATTTTGGTCCCTGGTTGTGGTTTGGGGCGACTAGTTTTAGATCTCGTGAGAGAGGGATTCTGGTGTCAAGGAAACGAATTCAGTTACCATATGCTTCTTTCATCTAACTTCATGTTAAATCACTGTAAATTTGCTAATAACTACACCATATTTCCCTTTTTGCATAAACAATCATATCTTAGTAAGCGTTTGAATCAAATAAGGCCAATCACTATCCCAGACATTAACCCCTTATCTATACATGAACTTGCAATAAAAAATCCAGACATTCCATATGGTGAACTAATGTCCATGACTGCGGGATCTTTTATTGACTTGTATGGGCCACCAAATCTAATGTACTCCGAAATATATTCAAGCGACCCTGTGGCCAACCAATTTCGTACTGAAAACCATGAAAGATTCGATGCCCTTACAACATGCTTTTTTCTTGACACTGCATCCAATATAATTGACTATTTGAAGGCAATTTATCATTGCCTAAAACCCGGTGGAACTTGGATAAACTTCGGACCACTCTTATGGCATTTCGAAGATGATGCCCGAACTCACTACGTCACCAAACAATTGAGCAAAAATGGCATACTACAATCAATTCCGACCATTATGAAAGGTTTAGAACTTTCTCGAGAAGACCTAATAGAGTTGGTGAAAAGGATTGGCTTTACTTTTGAAAAGCATGAAAGCGGCATCGAGACCTCATATTCCAGTGATATAAGATCCTTAGGAACTTTTGTTTATAAATGCGAGTATTGGGTATGTAGAAAACCTTTCCCATTATAGTCAGTTTATTCCCATTATGGCGATATGTGGCTGGTACTTCTGAATTGTAGATTCTAATGGAAATCAGGATCTTTGTTGTAGAATTTAGATGTCGTGTCTCAACCGATTCAATAAAAGATTAGATAAATGAATTGGAGGCAATTCAAGGTATCAAATGAATATTTATTCCTTATCATATTTTGATTTCTTTTGTATATTATAGACCAATATACATCTGTTAATACTTGACAAAATATAGGTCATAAGTCGGATTGATAGTAAAGACCTAGTATAAATGAGTTTTCCAAATCCCGCAACGTCCGTTAAGTTAGTTTTACTAGGTGAAGCAGCTGTTGGTAAGTCTTCGTTAGTCTTAAGATTCGTGAGCAATGACTTCCAAGAGAACAAGGAGCCCACTATAGGGGCGGCGTTTTTGACACAAAAATGTACTATTGGGGATCGTACTATTAAATATGAGATATGGGATACCGCAGGACAAGAAAGATTCCAATCATTAGCACCTATGTACTACAGAAACGCACAAGCAGCATTAGTCGTTTATGATATCACCAAACCAGCATCATTCATCAAAGCAAGACATTGGGTCAAAGAATTACACGAACAAGCATCCAAAGATATAACGATTGCATTAGTAGGTAATAAATATGATTTAGCAGAAAACAACAATGAGAATGAAGAAAGCTTGAGAAAAGTTAGTATTGAAGAAGGGAAGAACCTTGCTGATGAAGAAGGTTTATTGTTCTACGAAACAAGTGCCAAATCCTCGCATAATGTTAATGATGTGTTCATTGGAATAGGTAGCAAGATCCCCGATAATAATACCAACCAAGGTACAGGCTCGGGTTTGAATGTCGGTGGACAACCTAATAATGAAGGGAGAATCGATTTGAGTGCTGGGTCAAATAACAATCGTGGTGGTGCAGATGCATGTGCTTGTTAATGCATTTTATTAAGAACGATATAGATTCTACGTCATTTCAACGATATTGTGTTTTCTTATACGTATGTTCTCTTATCTATTAAATATTAAATTAGCAGATTGAAGCAATTAATAAACTTGTATAACGCGCATTTGACTTAAGATTTATTACAATTCTAGCTGTACAATTTCGAAGATCTGATAATACACTAATTGCATGAAAACAATGACGATCTTAAGAGTAGCTTATATTCCAGAGCACTTCTCTACTCCATTATTCTTTGCTGAACAAGAGAGGTATTATGCTTCTAAGAATTTAGAAATCAAATTCACATCAGTTCCTGAAGGAACTGGTCGTTTGATTGCATTACTCAACGATAATGAAGTGGATGTTGCTATCGGATTGACAGAAGGATTTGTGGCTGATATTGCCAAAGGTAACGAAACGTATAAAGTGGCAGGAACATACGTTCAATCGCCATTGTGTTGGGCCATTAGTACCGGATACAACAGAGAAGATATTAGCAAACCGGACGATTTAGCTGGTAAAAAGATTGGAGTTTCTAGACTCGGATCAGGCTCTTATATTATGAGCTTTGTTTTGGGTCTTCAATTGAAATTCCTGTCACCATTCTTTAGTGACCATCCAACGTGCTCCAATTTCAAAAATTTAAGAGAATCAGTGAACCATACATACGAGGATAAGAACAAATTCAGCGATGCCTTCATGTGGGAACACTTCACATCTAAGAAATATTACGATAATAATGAAATCAAAAAGATAGGAGAGATTTACACCCCATGGCCTTCTTGGGTTATTACCGTACGTAACAATATCTTGAAGGAGAATTACGAAGACATCAAGAATTTCATGGATTGTGTTAACAATGGAGTTAAACATTTCCACGAAAACCCTGATAAGGCTATCTCGTATATCGCTGCTAACTTGGATTATTCAGAAGAAGATGCAAAGTCGTGGTTGAAGACAGTGAAGTTCAACGATACTTTGGGTCAAAGTGAAATCGACTGGGAATCAGTAGTCAATAATACGTCGAAGGTCTTGAAAACAGCTGGTGTGTTAAATGATAATGACCAAGCTATACAAGAGAGATTGGAAAAGGGTGTTATCAAACATTTATAAGCAAAATAATATTATAATGTTTGTATAGCGAATAGTAAATGTTTTTCTGTGTCCTTCTTCACTAGATATTTATAAACGTTCTTATGAGTCTATAAGTAGTTTATAATCTTAACGTTCATTGCAAATTCTCATGTAGAACTCATGTAGATATTTCCTGCTTCGTTTACTTGTTAAACGATGTAGTCAACATAAAACCTATTTAATTATAATTCAATACATCATTCTGTCATTCAGAATACATTAAGTATCTTTGATGTAGGATCATTTGTTGTTTTTATATACTTTGGTCCAGTTTGATATTGAATCACATGACTATGTACTGAATGGCAAAGAGTACAAGGAAAGATGCAACTTGTATTTTATTATAGCTCATATCTTTTATACCAACTTACCTCTTGTAATTGGTTTTATACATAATTAGTCCGCTATTAAGTTTCCAGTATTTGTGAAGTCTAAAAAAATGGCTGTTCCGCTGTTTTTGAAGTTGCCGATTCCAGACCAAAGGATGAATTTTAATACACATAATGTGGTTGAATCAGAAAGAATAAACGAAGCATTGAGCTCTCCAACCAAATCTGAATGGTCCATAAGTGATGCAGTAAATCGTAAGAGCGTACAAAGAAACAGATATTCAAACGTTTTTCCGTGGAATAAGACAAGAGTTAGGTTACCTGTTGGACAGGGACATTCGGATTATATTAATGCATCATATATAAGTATAGACAACAAGGTAGAGTATATTGCAGCTCAAGGTCCACTTGAAGAGACGATACATCATTTCTGGTCGATGTGTTATTATGAGTCTGAGAAGCAGAAAAATAATACGGTAATCATTGCAATGGTGACGCCGTTAACAGAAGGCGGAATGAAAAAATGCTCTCAGTACTGGCCAACGAAAACTAAACCTGTAATGAATATCACATCGTTATTGCAAGATGACGGGATAGAGATTCCTGGTTTGGCTTTGCAATATGTTTCAGAATCATATAATGAAAGGGGCGATTTCTTAATGACCGAATTGGAACTAAAATCGAATACACAACTGAAAAAGGTGTACCATTTATACTACTACAAATGGGCCGATGCTAAAGTTCCACTGTCAGTAGGCCCACTAGTATCATTATCGGAAGAGATAAGAGCTTTGAAGAAAACATGTGCCAACGCGCCTATTCCCATCATACATTGTTCCGCAGGAGTTGGGCGTACCGGTACATTCATTGCCCTAGATCAGCTAATAAATGAATACAGTAATGAAGTTCTCGATCCAGTAAACAGTCAGTTTGATCCAATTGAAGATATTGTTACCCAATTACGCAAAGAAAGAATGATGATGGTCCAAACAGTCTATCAATATTGCTTTCTTTACAACACAATGAAGGATATATATAAAAGGAAGTTACAGAACTAAGTATTATATATAACATCACGTATAATTAATTCTGGTAATTTTATAGATCAAATGATGATAGATATGTATCGCGCTACTTGGCTGCAATTTATATTAAATTTACAAATTTATTCTCTTAATAAAATATCGATTATTGCAGAGTATTAGTTATACGTGAATTATAATCTATATAGAGACTATATCAGTTGTTGGAACCCATAGCAATTCTTTTTATTATACAAAAAAGTCCAGAAATGCTGTTTCTACCAAGTACACCGGAGGGAAATAGTGACAGAACATATAGTATCGAAACTTCGTCCACTTTAGCGCTGGCTCAAAGGCAATCCAAACATATCAATTACACCTCTAGCCCAGTTTTCGGAGAGAGTCAATGTTCCAGTGGCGTGAATTATTTAGACGCTGAAGGTGAGTGGTTTTACAGATCGCTTTATCTATACAATATGTTATGGGTATGCTACTCAGAAGTGAAAAGTAGTTATACATACGGCAAAAGCCCAGGAGACTCCAGTCTACTAAGCATTGACAGGATGCGCGAGACAGCAGAGTATCGATCCCACCCAACACAGATAAA
This sequence comes from Debaryomyces coudertii, assembly GCA_030564605.1. Classification (NCBI taxonomy): domain Eukaryota; kingdom Fungi; phylum Ascomycota; class Pichiomycetes; order Serinales; family Debaryomycetaceae; genus Debaryomyces; species Debaryomyces coudertii. The sequence continues at coordinate 560,937 of JAKTYF010000001.1, forward strand.
GATACGAATGGGCTCCAACCAAATCACTCGGTTGTTACTAGAGCTAAGTAACACTTTTGATGTTGAAATTTTCCTCAAACAGCCCGACCTATATACAGAAACTAATAGGACATGCATCGTGTGCAATAAGAGATGTGTAGACGAATGGATCGTTAGTTTAGCACAGACCGGAAGTGGGAATAGAAACCATATTATATCTCTGATGGCCCGTCTACACTTTGAATCGGAATTGCATATGGACTTTCTTGTTGCTAAATCAGCAGTGTTGCAAGTGAAGTCGTATATTAGAGCAAATTGTGCATCCTTGGTTTGTTCCGACCAACCTACAATTTGCGGCGATGTGATTCGCATCCACACCAAACGTCAAACCATGAACCATCCCGAACACCTCGATGCCAAAAACCACAATGTTTCCCCCCCTATCAACGAGTTATTGGATGTCATTGATGCTAACTTCAGTGTCATCGCTATTGAACGTCCCCTCTACGAATTCCCACTGGCTCCTAGGTCCATCGTCAGCCTCACTGCCACTCTCCGCAAAAAAATAACAGTTAAAGAAATACCCCAACCTACAGACATCATCCACAAGACGCTTCTGCTCAAAAAGCACGAAGTGAGCTTTCTAATGGGTTTCCAGGGCACCCGAATCAATAGCATCAGAAAATCGTCTGCTTGTGTCATCAAGGTCTTGCCGTTTGCAACTTCAATCGATGCAACATTCATACCACTAAAAAACACACCCCAAGATATTGTTATTTGCGGCACTCCTGTCAACGTCAAATACGGCATCGACCTCATTCTCAACTACTTAGTTGACTACAGAGACAATAGTTCATGCCGCTAGACTGTCATCAGTGTCTTTTTTGGTCGATTTTTCAACCCCTGAAGGTACAATGCTTCTGCTACATATCATATACGATACAAAACGGTTGCGGGTAACTCGGGCATCGCAGTACATTTGGGAATGTGCGCAGTTTTGAGTACTTACATCCTTAGTTCATTAGTGTGAATTTTGCAGTTTAATGAGAAGACCTAACAAAGTGAAAAATTTTGCTGGGTAGTGAAAAATTTTCTCGTACATCAGTGGTTTAAATATTTTTTTTTTCAATTTATTGAATTCTTCTTTTGTTCGTTTATACAACAACTTAATTTAATTTTAATTAACAATGGCTGACGGTGTTTTTCCAGGTGCTATCGGTATCGATTTAGGTACTACTTACTCATGTGTCGCTACTTACGACTCTGCAGTTGAAATTATTGCCAACGAACAAGGTAACCGTGTTACTCCATCTTTCGTTGCTTTCACTAATGAAGAAAGATTAATTGGTGATGCTGCTAAGAACCAAGCCGCCTTAAACCCAAAGAACACTGTTTTCGATGCTAAGCGTTTAATCGGACGTGCTTACGATGACGAATCTGTCCAAAAAGATCTTAAGACCTGGCCATTCAAGGTTGTCGACTCTAACGGTAACCCACAAATCGAAGTTGAATACTTGGATGAAACCAAGTCATTCTCTCCTCAAGAAATTTCTGCCATGGTTTTAACCAAGATGAAGGAAATTGCTGAAGCCAAGATCGGTAAAGCCGTCGAAAAGGCTGTTGTCACCGTCCCAGCTTATTTCAACGACGCTCAACGTCAAGCTACCAAGGATGCCGGTGCCATCGCTGGTTTAAACGTTTTACGTATTATTAACGAACCAACTGCCGCCGCTATTGCTTACGGTTTAGGTGCTGGTAAGACCGACAAAGAAAGACACGTTTTAATTTTCGATTTAGGTGGTGGTACTTTCGATGTCTCCTTATTAAACATTACTGGTGGTGTTTTCACCGTTAAGGCTACTGCTGGTGACACTCACTTAGGTGGTCAAGATTTCGATACCAACTTGTTAGACTTCTTCAAGGCTGACTTCAAGAAGAAGACTGGTTTAGATATCTCCGGTGATGCCAGAGCTTTAAGAAGATTAAGAACTTCATGTGAACGTGCTAAGAGAACCTTATCTTCTGTCACCCAAACCACCGTTGAAGTTGACTCCTTATTCGAAGGTGAAGATTTCTCCGCCAACCTTACAAGAGCTAGATTCGAAGATATTAACTCCGCTTTATTCAAATCTACCTTAGACCCAGTTGAACAAGTCATGAAGGATGCTAAGATTTCCAAGTCCAGTGTTGACGAAGTTGTCTTGGTTGGTGGTTCTACCAGAATTCCAAAGGTCCAAAAATTATTGTCTGACTTCTACGAAGGTAAGCAATTAGAAAAATCTATTAACCCAGATGAAGCTGTTGCTTATGGTGCTGCCGTCCAAGGTGCTATCTTGACCGGTCAATCTACCTCCGATGACACTAAGGACTTGTTATTGTTAGATGTTATCCCATTGTCCTTAGGTGTTGCTATGCAAGGTAACGTTTTTGCACCAGTAGTTCCAAGAAACACCACTGTTCCAACCATCAAGAGAAGAACTTTCACCACTGTTGCTGACCACCAGACCACTGTTCAATTCCCAGTTTACCAAGGTGAACGTGTCAACTGTACTGAAAACACTTTATTGGGTGAATTCGACTTGAAGAACATCCCACCCATGCAAGCCGGTGAACCAGTTTTGGAATCTATTTTCGAAGTCGATGCCAATGGTATCTTAAAGGTCACTGCCCTTGAAAAATCTACAGGTCGTTCCGCTAACATTACTATCTCCAACTCTATTGGTAGATTATCATCTGATGAAATTGAAAAGATGATTGAAGACGCTGAAAAGTTCAAGTCTTCTGATGATGCTTTCGCTAAGAGACATGAACAAAAGCAAAAATTAGAAGCTTACGTTGCCTCTGTTGAATCCACTGTCACTGACCCAGTCTTATCTGCTAAATTAAAGAAATCTGCTAAGGACAAGATCGAAGTAGCTTTATCTGATGCTTTAGCTGCTTTAGAATTAGAAGAATCATCTGCTGATGATTACAGAAAGGCAGAATTAGCCTTAAAACGTGCCGTCACAAAAGGTATGTCTACCCGTTAAGTAATTAAATAATTAATATTTTGTTGTATAAATTTTTCATTTTTGTTTATTATTCTTCGGGGACTCAATAAATATCATTATGTTTGTTTAATTGTTTACGCGTAGAATTAAAACAGCTGTTAAACATATTTATTCTATTATACACCTATTAAATACAATCATTTATCGTCTAAGATATAGTTGCCTAATTTATCCATTTTCAATTGTTTCACACCAGTCGATAATGCTTCAATTATTTTCTCATTCTCATCATCATCGTCTATTTCTGATTCTTCACTTTCGTATTCTTCTATGCTGTTATTTTCTTCGTCTTCATCTTCTTCTTCTTCTTCATAGTCGGAATCTATTTCAGAGCGATCATCATCATCCTCACCTTCATCGGTAACTCTCATTCCTTGTACTGCGGCTTCTAAGTCCTTATCTTCCCTATTTCCAGTTCTCTTTTTGGCGTACCCAGATGCCTGTACTTCAACATCTAAACTTTTTATCCTAGAAATATCTCTTTTGAAATTTGGATAAGCATATTTGTAACCATCACCATATCCCTCTGTATCAAACATAGTAGGGTCATGTTCTGGGTTATATCTAAATTTCTTCAGGAAGAATGACCTTATACTAGCAACATCTCGATCAAAGTAGACTTTAGCGTCCGTGTGTTCGATAGAAACACACTGCGGGAAATCAATTACAACAAAATCAAACTCGTATTTAAACGCTTCTTCTTTATCGCGTATAATAATATTAAACTCATTAAAATCACAATGAATCAACCCATGGTTAGCCAATTTAACAATGAAGTTCATTAAATCAGAATATAATTTCTTGTAAGTATCATGTTTACGCAAATGTTTCATTGGAATACCTCTTATCCACTCCATCATAACAGTATGTCTCGAATAATCAAATGGTTGCGGAACTGCAAATCCATTTTCATACAAGATGACCATAAACTCAAATTCTTTATTGGCAGCTAAACGTGATAAGTACATCCAATTTGATGATTGTCTATTTCTCAAATAATCACGGTTATTCTTAACTGTTGTAAACGACGTTCTCCCTAATCTATGGATCTTTAATACTTTTTGCTTCCCGTCTGGATCACTGACAGAGTAAATGTCCGATTCTTTACCTACACCAATGATACTACCGACGGAGTATAAAGTGTTTCTATTCAACATTGATTTCAATGCCAAGTAGTCGATGCCATTATACGTGAGCCTAAAACCATCGTACTTAGCATTTCTTAGTCTTGCCACCAACTTTAATTTGGCCAAATCCCCAATTGCTCTGTTCGTTCCAGACGGAGATTTTAATCCACCGATGGAATGAATCATTTGAGTAGGAACTAACTCATGATTACGGGACCCTTGTTCAATCGCTTGAAGTACTCTGAAGTCATCAGCAGTTAAATACCGCATGTGGGAGGTATCAAGCTTCATTGTGACTATTAATTTGCTATTATATGTAATCTAGCTTAGTATCAACTAATCTGAAATATTTCGAAGCTCATCTTAAAAAAATCATAGTGATGGTTGCGCGCCCGGTGAGCCTGATATGATTTTGGTATATATATATATATATATATTCACAAAGTAATATAATAATCCTACTTCGATAACGAATGCTAAGGTCAAGAAATAAGAAATCGAAAAAGAATGGAATTAGAAGGGGTAGACGATTGTTGAAAAGAAGGTCGGACCAATATAATAGGAATTTAAATTCATCATATGGGAAAGATCTTCTGAAGATAGGTGTGAAAAATGATCTATTCAAAGATTCGAGCTCATCCACATCGTACCCTTGGACTAGGTTAACACCAATACTTCATTATAAATTAGGTGATTATACCATCGCTAGAAAAGGAATGTCGTCTCTAAATCTGATATGCTCCAAGAAAGTTGCAGAAAATGCAGATTCTTTAGAATCATCATATTTAAATACAGCGTCATGGACAGTCTGGCAAAGGGTATGGGAAGAAATATTACTACTACACAATGATTCCCTTCGTGTTTTTAGTCTTTTTGCTGATAAGTTTTCACATATGAATGGATTTAAATCTCATTGGTCTCCCCTGTCCACAGACGTAAATTTGCAATCACCAAAATTGGAGATGCTTCTGAAGTTACGGAGTGATGCAATAGCATCGGTTATAATTCCAAAGTCAAGAAATCACAGGATTGAAAATTTATTTGCTAATATTAGTATATTAGACTTAATAAAATACATCCATAAACTCACATATAGTCCATGGGTTCTATTAGATGTGTCGTTAATAACAAATAGGTATGATAGAGAAGATCATCTCAAACTTTTTAGTATAACTAATTTGGTTGCATTGGACCTATCAAATAGTCAAATGGTTGATGATCTTTTTCTCTATAATATGTCTGTCGGCATCAACAAGGATGGGAAATTATCAAAATTGACCATTTTAAAAATTAATAATTGTCCCAACGTTACGAGTAACGGTCTAAAATATTTATTTCTTGTTTCCAACGATCCAGATTCCAATTGTTCACTATCGTATATCGAGTCAGATGTGCAAGTGTTCGCGTCTGATTTTGCAACGAAGCTTCAGAATATTAAGAGAGAAAATACAAATTTTATTGAAGGTACTAGATGGTCTATTTTAGATGATGACCCAGAGGCTAAATCCATTAGAAAATTGCCATTGGCGCTTAAGCTTCATTGCCTTTATAAAAACTATTCAAACAAAATCGTGAAGACTCCAAATGTCTCAGACTTTCCTCTGTATACAACAAATTCAATGTCTTACTTGTTTCAAGCCAGAAATAAAATAGTTTTGGATATAATGGTACATGAAAAAGATTTCACATCGTTAGAGAGTGATTTTGACAAATTGTCGGAAACTTGGGAAACGAGAACTCGTTTCCGAAATCTGAGAAGTCGGTTCAAAACGTATAGCTATATAATTGATAACAATTATGAATGCCGAACTCAATATTCCGAGTCTACGGAACATACGAGTCTTAAAAAGGACGATTCAGTGATGTATCGTGCAAGCGAGAAGAAAAGTACATTGAAAAACAACATCACCTGTAAAAGACGAAAACCCACGACTAGAAAAGTTAATGCGAATCAATTCTTTGAGATGTAATTAATTATTAAACTAAATTGAAAATTGATTTAATATATATCAGCATGCTATAGACTAGATAATCATGCATTCGAAGAAATATATAATGTAAAATTCCATTACAATTTGTAATGCTTTAATTTTACCCTTAAGACCTACCTCCCTTTAGTAAATCGAGTAAAGTACTAGCAGACGATGATTGATTATCAACAGCACTTGAAAGTGGGCTGGTTGCCTCATAGACTGGGTAGGCTTGTACTGGAGGCGATACAACCTGTGGCGATGGTACATGACCAAAATGAGCACCCTCCAAGTCATCGAGAGTAAGAGTACTTGCAGGTTGATGTACTTGTGTCTGAGGAGGACTTTGACTACTTTGCTGTGCAGGTGCTTTTTTTTTTAGTAAACTCAATAAACTTGCGGAAGCAGGGTTAGAGTGATGCGATTGTTCAGTAGATGGTGAATTGACTTGCGAATTTTCAAATGGTGAGAATGTTGACCTATCAGCTGCTGTATTGGGGGAATAATATGGTACATGTGATGGTTGATGATTCGTTGGAGGAGGACCATAGATTGAACCGAAATCCATAAAAGTTGGAGACATTTTATTGTTTTTAGTTTGATCTTTATTAATATTTAAGTTTCCATCTACTTTTTTTTGGATCTTGTTGTCCTTTAATATATCCAATAGCAGATTGCCTTCATGCTCGTTGTTTTTGTCTATTTGTGTTTCTTGGTCTGTTTTGTTCAAACCGTTTCCATGTTGAGGAGATGATATGTTAAAGTTATGCAAAACGTCATTCAAACTTTCGCCTGGTTTAAGAAGTCTAATTTTGTTCTTTTTAATATCAGGAACGGGCTTGTTACCATGATGTGACCTTTGAAATTCATTAGCACCAGTATTATTATCATGGTATATATCACTTTCATCGTCGCTAGCGATGTCAAAGCTGTGATTCACCTCACTACGTACGTCACCATGGCGCGGTTCGTAATCTTCAAGAGTCTCGAAATCCTCAAAATCTTCGAAATCCTGAAAGTCGTCTCCGTCTGTCTCTTTATAGTTTTCTAAATTTGTCTCTGTATGGAAGTCTAAATTTACTGGACCTTCAGCTTTAACCTTTTGAGGGATTTCAGTATTAGACTTTTGGTTAATTAAACCTAACAATTCCTTAGCTGAATTTCGATCGCTTGGTTTTTGATCAGAATCCTTCGTATTGCCTTTAAATAGGCCTAATAATTCATTCGAATGATTTTGTCTTTCATCTGATTTTTTTTTCTGTTCGGGTTTAGAGGTGTTCCCAAGAATACGTAAGATATCAGCGGATGCATTACTATTAGACTTAGACTTAGACGACATCATCTCAGAACCCGCATCAGTAGGCCTTTTCAAAAGAGTCAACTTCTTGCCTGGTTCAGTTGGAGTTATGCGGTTAATCTTGTCCTCGGTACCTATCAAAGATTTTTCTAATTCGTTCGATGCCTCATGTGGTGCAGTAAACCCATAGTCATATCCATTTAGCGATCCATTTTTGTGTCCTTCAGGTTTCTCTTTATCTGGAACACTTAAAATACTTTCATCTATAATTTTCGTCTCATTCGTCATTGCGTTTTTATTTTTATTGAACAAACCCAATGAATGATGTGCTTTAGACTTATTACTAGTATGATCAATAAACTTGGAATCATCATAAGATTTTAAATTGTCTTCTTCTTTACTTCTAGGTTTATTCAAAATAGATAAGAGTTCCTTGGAATTCGTGCCTGATGGTCTTCGATTTGCAATGGATGGCTTTTGCAAAGTCTGTGGGTTTGGTTGTTGATCCATATAATCGTTCGATAATGAGCCTTGTGGTCTGAGAGGTAATTGCTGACTTTGTGGTGGAATCTGTGGATAGTGTGATGGTTGAGACTTTACTGGAGACATATTCATAGGAGCAAACGCATTTGGCGGCATCTGCGGAACAAAAAATGGTTGATTTGGAATAGGATAAGGTTGTGGTTGAATCGATTGATTGTTAAAGAAAGGAAATTGCTTGTGTAAATGATGGGGGAGATTCATTTGAATAATTTGATCGTAGGCAGCTGGCATTGTCTGCGTATTAGGTTCAACAGAAATATCTCCTGGTACAACACCTTGCAAAATATTCAATAATTCTCTTCCAGCATCTGGATTATCTTGTTTTGGCTGATTGATACCAAGAAGAGCTTTTAATCTCAATTCCGCCTTCAACATCAATTCTTCTTCATTCAAAACACCCTTATTTTTATTAATCCATCTAAGCATTGGTTTCAAAATTGCTGATACAATAAAGAAATTGTTTGGATTGGATCTCGATTTCTTTTGTATGCTTTTAATGTCATGCCATTGAATCTTTGATATTTCATTCCTTGCAAGTGGTTGGAAGTTAAAATTTTCTGGTACGTTTTTAACTAAATAAATCTTGTAGTTCTTACCTTTTATCGTTCTCTCTATCACGTCGTTCTCATTAATGAGGTCTCTTGTACTAAATCCTGTCTCCTCTTCTGCTTCTCTCACCGCACAATCAATATCAGACTCGTCTTTAGATATCTTGCCTCTAGGAAATGACCACGCATTCGACTCCGTTCCTTTCACTAATACCACTTTTGTTAAATCCTTATTGAATAATGCAACACCTCTAACCGGAATCGTCGACTTGTACTTCCCGAACCGTGATATAGCGTCCGCAGGATCACCCCATTTCCAAATTAATGGGCATTTCTTCAAAAGTTTCGTAGCAAAACTTTTCATCTTCATACTAGGCAACAATGGATTTAATTGACGGACAAAATCAGTGTAAAACCATTGTGCTTCTTCGATCTGAAAAAAGACTCTTTCTATCGATGATAAATCTTCATCGGGCACATTTACTAAAAATCTCACAAGTAAATCTTCTAGTACTAGGTCGACGGATTGATTTGCCAATCCATCAGTTAATTGAATAGACATTGCTGTAATAGTTGACTTCAATTAATGTAGATTGTTTATAATGAACATAGACTGTTTGATTGAATGTTCTTTTACCAAGAATAATCTGGTAGAAAACATAATTAGTCTGCTGTGAACGAATAGAAAGTGCGGGTAACGTTTCTGACTGAACTAGTTATGATATCAATTTTACTAGCTTTAGTCTTAGCCAAGTACTATACATATTAAACTTGACCAGAATAAAGTGGAAACATTAGATTTTAAAATGGAAATGTTCAGGGTACAGACAAGAGCATTTTCCCAAATTACCAGGTTGCACAACATAAAGGCTCCAAGATTTACCCAAACACTCCAAGAAGCTAGTAAACCAGCATTAACCAAATCACAACTGATTACCAAACCATTTGGGTTGGACTCGCTTACTTTACTCAACCATCAGAATAAAAATACAAGTGGTTCGATTCAAAACAAAATATTTGGAACGGATGCGAAAGAAGAAAGACAAAAGCAGTTAGATCATGAAATAACACACTCGCCATTCTACGAGTCTAAGTCTTTCACGAATACTAACGGGAAAATTTTCACTCCACCAGTGTCATACTTCAAGCGTGAAAAATCAAAATATTTCCCTAATTTTGCCGGTACTACATTGGATAATCAAGACCAAACATTATTCGAGCTACTTGAAGGAAAGGTTAGTATTGTGAGGTTATATTCGACCATGTCTGGTGAAAAATGTACCGAAACGTACTTCAACGTTGGAGGCCAGAAATATCTAACCTCGGGGTATGACACTTTTGAAGCAGAACATCCACAGTCGCGAATCATAGATATAAACATACCTCAGAACTGGCTAAAAGGTTTTCTTGTTAAGTTATCCAAAGGCAACATTAGGAAAATGATTCCTCAAAAACGTCACACAAACTACTTTGTCGTACCTGATAAATTGTTTCTGTTTGATGTCAAGCAGAAAATTATGTGTGACAATATGTGTTCTGGTTACATTTATATTCTCGACCATCAAGGTCGAATTAGATGGGCTACCAGTGGATATTCCAACGCAGCTGAACTTAACTTGATGTGGAAATGTGTTAAGGGCCTTGAGAAGGAGCTAAAATCGTTATCAGCTTAGACTTGTATATATATTTGTACATAGACATTATATAAGATTTAAATTGCTCACGTAATTTTAAACTTATGGATCTAATTCTGATATAGTACTGTAGTCACATGTTCTCATTTGGTTTTAATCTTGAGCTGCTGTACCTTTTAGCTTATCCTATAAAAGCTCCACGTACAGGTACCAAATTGCTTTAAAACCTTGTGGCTTAATCCCTTAATCAAGACTTGAAATTGGAACAATGAGAAGTGGCTGTATTAGGGTGACCCAATATTGCAACTAGAACATATATTATTGTGCACCTACACCAATTCTATAGCATGAAATAAAAGCTGCAAATCAAACAAGTGCGAAATTATACACTCTTATGTTTGATGGACTAACCTTTCAAAAAGATTGATAGTCAATGAACGCAGCTTATCGTGTAATTAATTGCTCGGTAATGCGACTTGGATTTGATGCATAACAATTGCATATTGCGTACATTTCCAAATGTAACACGACTTTACATATAGAATTTTTATCTCATGAGAATCTATGTGGTCCCACAAGAAAATACAGACATTCTAAGACTGATTTTCATTTCAGTTTTTGGTGTCTCCTTAGTTTGAATGATCTTCTTATCTAATTGATCTCAGGAACCTGATTTTAGGTTTTCTATACACGGATCTACTTTTACATGTGGTTAAATGAAAAGAGCTAATCCAGACTTTGAGGTGCATAAAAGTTATGATTCTTCTGTATTAAATATTGTTATACGTAAAGGCTCTGATTCCAGATATTATGTTGCTGGAAACAAGTAGCAAGAATTCAAATTCTGTAAATTTATGATCCTTTTGTAACTTGGTGCGATATTCATGAAATTTCACAATTCTGGATTTCAGAAAAGAATAATGTACACCTTGTCTGCTTTTTCAGGAACATATATAAATTAAATATCGTGTGATAATTTTCATTCAACCTTAGCTCGTTGCTATTTTTAACAAGACCTAGACATGCGTCAAATTTCTCTATATCCTTGGTACGAATATATAAACAGACTAGCTGTTGCAGCATGAATACTCTCCTTTTAAATTCAACTATTTGAAATAAATACAAATCAGCATGATATTCGTATCTATTGCTACTTTTCTTACTGTCGACGTCGTTGTGTTCGTTAGAGCTGACAACAACAATAATGGAAAGGGCAACCACTACGATCACTATGAAGTCGATCATAGACAATGACCAACAATTTGGTGCGATAAGCAATCAGACGGTGTTATTTGGTTAGCCATAGGTTGCGAAAAGCAAAAGAACCCTACAGGCTGTCTTTGTTCGAAGCAGTTCCAATCTGAACTTGACAAATGCACAGGAAATGGCTGCGAAAAGAATTACAAGGCCAAAAAGTTGGCCAAGCAAATTGAACCACTCTTAAAGGATTGTTTTAAGAAGAATTATAGTGACCGTGTCTAAGGTATATTATTACATATATATATATATATATATATATATGATTAATGCAAGTTAACCTGGGTGCAAATTAACAGACGCGGAACGCGCATTTACCGGTTTATGTAGAAGATTGTACGATAAAAGGTTGCATATTCACAGTATTTCTAGTGATATCAGCAGAGATACGAATGGCATATATACCTCTTAAATCATGACTGGTATCTATTGCTAAAGTTCAGCCAAAAATTCCTTTGTATTCTTGTACTGGTGAATAATTTGGCAATGGTACATCATCCACTTCAGATATCTTGCATTGCACAAGAATACAATCCACCTCACTCAACAAAATTGTCTAATGCAGGGATAGTGTTGCATGTCTATCTATCAAAAACTAACGTTAATCGTGTAGTGTCTCCTTTCACATATTTTAATCTAAACGTCACAACTTTTACATCTGTCGTAGCAACTTCAAAGATACACATCATGTAGTGAAAAGACCAAGGTGTATCCCACCCCATATATACCTTTCGAACCTAAGTTTCTCGAATATTATTATACTCCATACTCTGCATGTTAGCAACGGAACTATTATAAACAGGGAAATAGGGCTACAACCCTATTGATACAAACACGCCATTTTCATGAAACTTTTTTTTTGTGCGCTTTCTCACCACTGGACTAATTTTTCAAGACTTTTGATGAAAAATACACTTAATTTCTTTTAAAATTTAACAACGTCGTCGAACACAACCGTCATAATGTCAGCTCCAATCAACAAGGAAAAGGTTCAGGATCAAGAACAAGAAATTCTTAAAATCAGAATTACCTTAACTTCAACCAAAGTTAAGCAATTAGAAAACGTTTCTGCTAACATCATCAGAAATGCCGTTCAAAACAAAATTGTTAAGAAGGGACCAGTTAGAATGCCAACTAAGGTTTTAAAGATCACTTCCAGAAAGGCACCAAATGGTGAAGGTTCTAAGACCTGGGATACTTACGAAATGAGAATCCACAAGCGTGTCATTGACTTACAAGCTGAAGCTTCTATTGTCAAGAAGATTACCCAAATCACCATCGAACCAGGTGTGGATGTTGAAGTCACCATTGCTGCTTAAGCAAACTGATAACGGCACAACATATGGTTTCTAACTGGTGCAAATGCTGCCCGTGGTATGCAAACGATAGTGGGGATCTGGAAAGTATATATTGTGGGATGTGAGAGACCGGATAGACATTGTCTATTCGTGGTCTTATCTTTGGAGACATTGTATCCAAGTGCTCTAGGCGTGCCGTGTGTTTTAGATAATACACAGACGTTGTGGTGTTGCTATCAGGATTTGGTATGATAAATTGTTTGTATATTGTTCGTAGCATGTGCTAGTTTTGTATATTTAATTAAAAATACATTTGTCGGTTTAATTCTACTCATTAATACGAGGCATCTTCGTTGTAGATTGGTAGCTTATATGGTTGTCGTTTGGTGTGTCATGATATTCCCTTAATTAAGACCTAAAGGTTTTGTGTCATTTATTTTGATCTAATCCTATTTCATGCTCAAAGCAATTTATAATAAAAAAAAAAGGGTTACAGAGATAATATACCAATTCATTTATTTAAGTAAACTGATAGATAATATGGTACTTATCCTAGCCGTTAGACCTAGGCTATTTTATATAGCTAACAGACAACTACAAAATAACAGACGCTTAATATCATCCAGTACTCAGAAACTATTAAAATCATCTAACACTTTATCTACATCCAAAGTAAACAGACCTGTGACAGATAAGAATAATAAATTCTTTAAGAAAAGACATGTGGCATTGGTTTCGGGAATTATAATTGTTGGATCATACATTTCATTTAATCAATCAAATTATTATAATTTGGACACGGTTCCGCCAGTTGGCGGAAATAGAGGAGGTCCCTCCGGGATTAGTCCCAAACTCTTTCCTCCTTCTAGTGCCGCAGTAATTGGTGATGACTCTAGATACTTTTCCACGTCTACTAACTCTATGCACCAAGAAAACAGCATTGGTAACCAGCAACACAAGCAGGGTATATTTTTGTTGAATGACGAGCAAGTCAGTAGAAAATTGAGGCAATTTGAAGAAAGTTATACGGTCAATAGGGGTAAGGGAGTTACCAGATATGACGTTTGTCAGTTACCATCCAACTCTCCTATTGAAGATGACAGAGCAGAGGAGATTGTCCAGGTTCCTATCTTGCAAGATAACAACATCAAGACTTCGACTGATTGGATGTTTTTTGGTGTTTTTGATGGACATGGTGGCTGGACTACCAGCAGTAAATTAAGAGATCAATTGATTAGTTGCATCGTACATGAATTGGGCACTATTTTTAAACCAACTAATGAAGATAACTTGAGATATGTCCCTAATAGTGCTACCATTGATCAAGCAATTAAAAATGGGTTTTTGAAGTTAGACCATGAAGTTGTTAATAAGAACATGGAAAAGCTTTTAAATGATAATAACAAGGCCAAAGCGGCCGAATTGTTAATGCCAGCATTATCGGGCTCATGTGCATTATTATCGTTCTACGATACCAATTCGAAGTTATTGAAGGTTGCCGTTACAGGAGATTCCAGGGCATTGCTTGGGTCATTTAAGGATAACCATTGGACTGTCAGACAATTAAGTACAGACCAAACAGGATCGAACCCGACCGAAGTCGCCCGTATTATTAGTGAACACCCGGATGAACCAAACGTGGTAAGAAATGGGAGAGTCTTAGGTACTTTGGAACCAACGAGAGCATTTGGTGATTGCCGTTACAAATTACCTGCGTCGATTCAAGAAAGAATATACAAACAGTTCTTTGGAAGAAGGCTTCCAAACAATTTGAAGTCACCTCCTTATGTCACTGCTGAACCTGTTATTACAACTACAAAAATTAACCCTGAAAATAATGATTTCTTGGTAATGGCTTCGGACGGATTATATGAGATGCTTTCGAATGAAGAAATCATTGGTCTTGTGGTTAAATGGATGGAAAAGGAGAAAATGGTAAAACCTCAAAAATCATTCTGGAATTACTTTGGTTCCACTGAAAACAAGTTGCCAGAAGTATCCGATGTTACGAATGACAAGTCATCCAAACAACCTATTAGAAAAAATAAACAATCTGGAGGCTATGGTGGTTTCTTACTTGAAGATAGAAATGTATCAACACATTTGATTAGAAACGCTTTGTCTAATGGTGGTTCAAAGGAGCAAACTTCCATGTTAATATCTATCCCCAACCCTGTATCAAGACGCTATAGAGATGATTTGACTGCTACGGTCGTTTTCTTTGGTAAAGATCCAAGAGGTGAGAACGAAGCTGGAAAATTAGAAATAAATGCTGATGCTACCGCAGGTGGACTAGATTCAGCTAAACCTAAATTATAAATGATTAGCGATCTTAGAATTGATTTATATATACTCACTGTTTATACTGTACATTATAGCATTCCTAATATAAATAGGATTATTTCAATAGTTACTATTGTAGCAAGAGATTTTAGTTGTTTTTCCACGACTTAACTTAATTCAATGCATTTTACATGAGAAAGAGTCAAGCTTGCAAAAATATTTTAGGCCTATATATATTGAACTGGACTAAAGCAATATGATTGAGACTACAGATATAGAAACAACTGAAACAATGCTGAATATAAGCAATAACATAATAGATCCACAAACCAGAACAAAATATTTAGAGCCAGAAATGTCAAATGAAGCTATAAATCAAGAATTTACAGATGAACTATTGACTCCTTCAAATCAATTGTCGTGGGATTTATTAGATTTAGTTCAATCTTTACCACAAGTGAATCAAAGCAAACTTTATGATGGATTACTAAATATACCGAAACCTATTAGTAGAACATCGTTTAGGTTCAAAAGATCAGGCATCGAAGGTACGATTGATGGATATAAAGAAGAATTACGCCTTTCCCAGTTGGATAACGCAAACTCGAGCAACTCATTATCGGTGAATAGGAAGTTTACTTCTAAGGGTGATGCATTAAGGGGTAAGTCTACATACTTACCTTTTCAACCTGGTGGTTTATTGGATAAGAAGTCAATGATCAACGCCGCAAAAGATGAATCTGCATTTTTGCATAGAAATAACATAGGATTATTTGATATTCCCCAAGGGTTATCTAGGGGGTTAAACTTACAAGATTCAATAATTTTGGATGATAATATTACCAATTTAGATCAAGTTAAAGATTCGGAAGATTCCCAAATTAACAATTCAGGACCAGAAAGTGAGAATTTTATAGAATCGATTAATTTTTTAGATCCAGATACAAAATCTGATAGCAGACTCCCTTTTGAATCTGAGGATATAGATGGTATTGTTCCGCTGGACTATGCAAGTATGAAACAATCAATGGACCAGGCTCCAGAACACAAGAAAAGTTGGGCTCATGTGGTTGATTTAGACCATAAGTTAGAAAATTTTAGAGATGTTATTCCAAATATGGCTCGTGAATGGCCGTTTGAATTAGATACCTTTCAACAGGAAGCAGTTTATCATTTGGAACAGGGAGATTCTGTTTTCGTTGCTGCTCATACCTCAGCAGGTAAAACTGTTGTTGCTGAATATGCAATTGCGATGGCAACCAGAAACATGACCAAGGCTATTTATACGTCACCTATTAAGGCATTATCCAATCAAAAATTTAGAGATTTTAAGGAAACATTTAAAGACATTGATGTCGGTTTGATTACAGGAGATGTTCAAATTAATCCTGAAGCGAACTGTCTTATAATGACAACGGAGATTTTGAGATCTATGTTATATAGGGGAGCTGATCTTATCCGTGATGTTGAATTCGTGATTTTTGATGAAGTTCATTATGTTAACGATATTGATCGTGGGGTCGTCTGGGAAGAGGTTATTATTATGTTACCTGATCATGTAAAGTATATTCTTTTGTCAGCCACCGTACCAAATACTTATGAATTTGCAAACTGGGTAGGAAGAACAAAACAAAAAGACATTTATGTTATATCGACACCGAAGAGACCAGTTCCATTAGAAATCTTCATATGGGCAAAAGATAATTTGTTTAAAGCCATTGATGCTAATAGAAAATTTTCAGATATTGAGTTTAAGAAACACAAGGAAATTTTAGAAAAGGGAAGCAAGAAGGAGCCACCTAACGTAACAATGGGAGCCGGTAGTCGTGGCGGACGTGGTGGAACAGCAAGAGGTGGCAACAGAGGTGGTGGGCAAATTGCAAATAGAGGAAGAGGGAACTTTCTGGGTGGTAGAGGTGGATTAACAAGAGATGGTCCTAATAAGAATACGTGGGTGTCACTTGTGCAATACATGAAACAACATAATTTGTTACCTGCTGTTATCTTCGTATTTTCGAAGAAGAAATGTGAGGAATTCGCTGAAACATTAAGCAATGTAGATTTTTGCAATGCAAGGGAAAAATCAGAAGTACACATGTTCATTGATAGAGCAGTTTCTAGGTTAAAGAAGGAAGACCGTGAATTGCCACAAATAATAAAGATCAGGGACTTTTTAGGTAGGGGTATTGCAGTTCATCATGGTGGTTTGTTGCCTATAGTCAAAGAATGTATTGAAATATTATTTGCGAAGTCGTTAGTAAAGGTATTATTTGCTACTGAGACATTCGCAATGGGGTTGAACTTGCCAACTAGAACTGTTGTTTTCAATACTTATAGGAAGCACGATGGTAGGGGATTTAGAAACTTGTTACCTGGGGAATTTACACAAATGTCAGGGAGAGCAGGTAGAAGAGGCTTAGATGATACTGGTACAGTCATTATTATGTCGTTTAACGAACCGTTATCACCTACCGATTTTAAGGATGTTACATTAGGTACACCAACGAAATTACTGTCTCAATTCAGATTAACGTATAATATGATTTTGAATCTTTTGAGGATTGAGGCGCTACGGGTCGAAGAAATGATTAAACATTCGTTTAGTGAAAATTCGACTCAAACATTGCTTCCAGAACATGAAGTAACAGTGAAACGTTTATCGGAAGAATTAAAGGATGCAAAAGTAGACGATTGCTCTATATGTAACTTAAAAAATGTCGAAGAAACTTACAATGTTTTAACTGATTATGAAAGTTTATATGGTGAAATTGTGGAAGAAATTCAGAAACTGCCAATAATTAGAAATTCCTTAATGAGAGTTGGTCGACTTCTCTGCTTTAGAGATAAGAAGGGTATTTTAAGATTAGGATTTCTTATTAGGTCGCATGTATCTGATAATGCTTTATTGGTATTAACATTTGATCTTGGCGATGAGTACGAAAAGGATAATGCTACCTACAAATTACCTTGGATTCCACATTCATATTATCTTACCCATTTTTTGAAAAAGATGACTTATTCTGGGTCTCTAAGGATTGAATCAGTTCCTTACAATAGCATAGGATTTATCGGCCGTTATTCATTGAAAGCTAACATCAAAAGTATATTACACAATGACTCGACAGTGATTTCTGAGGCTGTTGATCAAATTCAACTCCTATTGAAATTCCAAAACAAATGGGAGGAAGTTGGGTTCTATCAAGCAACTCAATTATCTTTGCATGAGCTTTTGGAAAAGAAGTCCTTACTTCTAGAAAGGTTTAATGAACTACAAGCATTTGATTGCAAGAATTTCAAAATTCATTACCAGCAAATGCTCAGACAAGATGAAATTAAATCAGAAATTAGTACTTTACAGAGATTAATTTCGGACGAAAATTTAGAATTGTTACCTGATTATGAACAGCGTCTTAATGTCTTGCAATCCTTAGGTTTTATTGATAAGAACCAAAATGTTGTTCTAAAGGGCCGTGTTGCTTGTGAGGTTAACTCTGGTTGGGAATTAATTATAACTGAATTGGTTCTAGACAATTTCCTAGGTGATTTTGAACCAGAAGAAATAGTCGCGTTGCTTTCGTGCTTCGTGTATGAAGGAAAGACCAACGAAGAGGAAGAACCCCCTATTACACCACGTTTGGAAAAAGGGAAAACTAGAATACTTGCAATTGCAGAAAAATTAATGAAGGTTTATGCCGAACATCAAGTTTTGTTGACCTCGGAGGAGGAAGAATTTTTAGAAAGGAAACGGTTTGCTTTGGTTAATGTTGTTTACGAATGGGCGAGAGGATTATCCTTCAATGAAATTATGCAAATGAGTGTCGAGGCGGAAGGAACGATCGTTAGAGTGATTACTAGATTGGATGAAATATGTCGTGAGGTTAAAAGTGCAGCCTTGATTGTGGGAGACTCTACTTTACATTCAAAAATGTCAGAAGCACAAGAAAAAATTAAAAGGGACATTGTTTTCTGTGCTTCATTGTATCTCTAGTCTATCTATTATTAAGTATTATTACGACTCTATGCATAAATTATGATGATATTATACACTATAAATACAGCTATAATCTATTAATCGGAAGATTAATATATGTACAATCTGACTCTGTCAGACTCTTTGCTTTGTTAACGATTCAGTTGCAAGGTTAATTAAACCCGCCTGTCCGTTGATAATTTTACCATAAACCACTTCGGCTAATACCTCGTTTCTATCAAATTTTACTGAGAGGAGGCCAATCATAGTATAGAAACTTCCTATTGAAGTGACGTCCATGATTTTCGTTTTTGTGTCTTCGTATTCTTCAGGGGAGTGAATTATACCACCCTTCATAGTACCACGATACCGAAGCACACAATCATAAATAAAATTACGTTTCATGAATGACGGTATTATTTCCATTTCTTTATTGAATAAGTTCATAGTTTGTTCCAAGCTTTCTGACGGGAGGGATAAATACTTTTCATTAGTAAATACCGTGCTTAAGCCAAGATGAAGATCAAAAATAGCCCGTCCGATGGAGCGAAGCTTCTGTGTAGTGTATTCGTTCTGGTACCCTAAAGCAGGAAATAAAGTTTGAGGAGCTGCATCATCATTGTCTAATTTAGATGCATCTGTAAATTCGTTTTCAAAGGTTAAAGGAAAGTTTGAAAGACCACATAATATACCTAGCTTTTCATTCAACAACAACGGAAATTTGTCTCCAACAAATTGCTGGATATTCTCTGTTCGTGGTAATATCTTAGATTCGAAATCCTTATCCAGATCAAAAATCTCTAGTATTCTATTATCTCCAAGTCCTTTTGGATCCAGATATTCAGAATCAAACTCTGTAGTTGCTCGCCTGTAAAATGATGGTTTAGCGCCTTGATAAGGTACCTTCTTGTACAAATTTATTTGAGGATTTGATTTGTATAAATCCAGGCTCAGGATAAGTACCGAGTCAATATTATTACTTTCAACTCCATTACCTGTGTATGATAAAAGCGCTATACCAGCTGCTCTTATTCTGGGTTGAAATCCTCTATTTATTTTCGAGAGCATTAACTTTATATTATTATTTGCATTTAAATTGATATATGGTTCTTAGTTAAGTCTCAAAAATGGAATGAATGGAAATTCAGGTCTGAAATACCATGCATTTATTATGCCTGGTATTTTAATATTGAATATCGAAAAATAAAAAATGTTTACACGAGCTAAATAACGTGATCATTCAATAATTTTCTTTTATCAGGATATCAAATGTACTGAAAAGATAATTATACTAGAACCATAGTAATATGTCTTCTAAGTCTAGTTCGTCTGCTTCAAGGAAAAAGACGGCATCAACACCGAATCCCGAGCCTTCTGCAAAGAAAGTTAAAATCCCTAAGAACTACATCGTTAGGCCATCACCAACCATTTCCGCAAAGTCATCGCTTAAAGTATACATAAATAATGAAATATTACAAGCATTGGAGATTCCAAATGGATCGATCGTGTATATCGCAAAGATATCAAGTGGAGAGGCGGGAGTTTTAGGAACAATTCATGTCGATGAGGATATTATGGACAAGAATGTAATTTGTATATCATCAAGCTTGAGATCCTTAGGTGGATTTTTACTTGGTGATCGGGTTCAAATTGATAAATATTTAAGTCAACCAGAATATGCTAACACATTAGACATATGTGTTGTTAATGAACAAAATGAGTCTATCGCACTTGAGGGAAAGGTTACTAAAACACTTGAGAAATTGTTTAATGATATTGGTATAGTATTTCCAGGCCTTACATTAACGAATGTAAGCATATCAAATGCTACAGATGATGATGATACTGATACAAAAGTAAATTGTAATATTCAGGTCATTGACATAGCCAGCAAAGAATCATTGGAATGTTCACTTAATAAGTTGTCTATAAATGACGAGAGAGAATTCGAGGCTAGTAATTCCCAAACAGTATCTCCTCCATATATATTTAACAAGGGTAAAACCCAGATAAGTAACTCAACTATCAAGGACCCTTTACGTTCAAGATATCCCCAATTACCTCAGCCTGTTCGCTATTCTCAAGTAGGGGGACTTTCTAAACCAATCGCACTCCTTCAATCAACTATTGAGTTGCCGTTGCATAATCCAACTTTATTTTCAGATTTTGGAATATCACCACCTAGAGGGATATTATTACATGGTCCACCTGGAACAGGCAAGACTATGCTTTTGCGATGCGTTGCGAACGGAACAAATGCCCATGTCTTGACAGTAAACGGACCATCTATTGTGTCCAAATACCTTGGAGAAACGGAAAATGCAATTAGAGACATATTTGAAGAAGCAAAAAAGTTTCAACCTTCTATCATTTTTTTGGATGAGATAGATTCGTTAGCGCCAAACCGTAATTCAGACGACAGTGGCGAAACTGAATCCAGAATTGTGGCGACTTTATTAACTATGATGGATGGAATGGGGGACACTGGACGAATTGTAGTTGTTGGTGCAACAAATCGTCCTAATTCGATAGATCCAGCATTAAGACGGCCTGGTAGATTCGATCAAGAGGTCGAAATTGGAATTCCTGATGTTGAAGCTAGGCTTGATATTTTGTGCAAGCAATTCGATAAGATGGATAACTCCAAATTTGATTTAACAAAGGAAGAAATAAACTCGGTTGCCTCAAAAACGCACGGATATGTTGGGGCTGACTTGACAGCATTGTGTAGAGAATCTGTAATGAAAGCCATTAACAGAAGCCTTAAGGCTCATATTCCTCAGCAACAAATCAAATTACAATTAGCTGATATTGAAGAAGCATTACCTGAGATCAGACCATCAGCAATGCGTGAAATCTTCTTGGAAATGCCTAAAGTATATTGGTCAGATATTGGTGGTCAGGAGGAATTAAAACAGAAACTCACTGAAGTAGTTCAATTACCATTGGAAGCTGCTGATACGTTTAGTAATTTGGGTGTTCTGGCTCCGAAAGGTGTTTTGTTATATGGCCCACCAGGATGTTCCAAGACGCTCACTGCAAAAGCTTTGGCTACAGAATCAGGATTGAACTTTTTAGCCGTTAAAGGTCCAGAAATATTCAATAAGTATGTCGGTGAGTCTGAACGTACTATAAGAGAAATTTTCAGAAAAGCTAGAGCTGCATCACCATCCATTATATTTTTTGATGAAATAGATGCTATCTCAGGCGATAGAGAATCTCCCGGTACATCAGCGTCACAGAACGTCTTAACATCGTTATTGAATGAAATTGATGGCGTTGAAGAATTGAAAGGTGTTGTCATAGTTGGAGCTACTAATAGACCAACGGAGATTGACCCGGCGTTATTAAGACCCGGTAGATTAGATCGTCATATTTACGTTTCTCCTCCAAATTATTATGCTCGTTTACAGATTTTGACAAACGGATGTTCCAAATTTAATTTAGAAGAAGGTAAAGTCAACATGAACACATTGGCACATTTAACTGAAGGATGTTCTGGAGCAGAGGTTGCATTATTATGTCACGAAGCAGGTTTAGCCGCCGTTATGGAAGATAAACAAGCTAAGCGTGTCGAACAGAGACATTTCGACCATGCATTGAAGGGTATTTCAAAAGGGATTACCCAAGATATGTTAGAATATTACAAAGCATTTTCAAATAGAAGCGGATTAAGTATTTAGATAGTTAATTTATAGATGATAAATACATAACCATTGTATTAATTAAAAATTTAAGTCTGTTTACAACCTTCCTCTAATCCCTTTTCAAGGTCTGGTGGTAAGTCCTTGTCATTAAAATCTAATCCATTACCACCGAGTGCACCATTCATGCCGCCAAAACCTGGAAAGTCTCCCGCATCGCCAACAAGCTCAGTTGGTGGCTGTCCTAATTCTTGCAAGGATTCTAACAAACTATTGACCTTTTCTCTCTTTTCTTTCTCTTCATCGTCGTAATCAGGAGCGTCAAAGATAGCCACAATTTCTCCAGATATATCGTATTGTTGAGTGTAGTTAGCATGCTCTTCTTCGGAAATCTTACCCTTCTTTTCTTTCAAGTAGTCCGGGAATTTGGAATGAAGATCTTTTATTGGCTCATATAATACTTCCCTTGAAGATAACTGCTCAAGCATATCAACCAACAACTTCGACATATCCAAATCACCATCACCTCCAGAACCTCCTGGACCTCCAAGTCCAGCAAGTAATTGTGTTAACATATCTTCTGGTTTGCCACTCGATTGGTCGTTCTTTATCTGTTCATCAATATTATCGCCTGATTTCTTCAATCTTTCCATTGTTTCCTTCATAACATTATCGAAATTTTGTGGTTGCGATGTTGTCTCTGCCTCACTCTTATTCTCCTCTTCAAATTGTTTAACCAATTGTTCGAATTGTACTTTAGTTTCTGGATCTTCTATGTTCAAATCTTTAATCAAATCTTCAATCCTAGTTTTGAACTCGTCATTAAGAGGTTCATCTGCAGAAGTTTTAACTTCATCTTTAGCTTGAGTTTCAGTCCCTACAGCAGAACCTGGTGGTTTGTTCAAAACATCATCAGCAAAATCATCCAACAAATCGTCTAGGTCGTCCAAATCATCATCATCGCCGGCATTGGAGGTTGTGGGGATTGACTTCTGAATTTCCGAAGATTTCTTACGATCATTTTCAGAATTTTTCGCCTTATCGTTAATTTCTTTAGCTATCGACATTTCAGGTTTAGTATCAATTGTGTCGCTTCAAAAAGGGAATACTTATTAATTTATAAACTGAAAAGATTGGTCGCTCATCTTTTCATACTCGGTTCAGAAGATTTACATGTGGGGAGGGGAGCTTGTCACAATTAAATTACCCGTTAAAAAATGACAGATGAAATATACGGCCTTCTATGAATTCCAAACGTCACATTGATGGAGGGTAAGCCATTCGTGACAAATATCTTAGTAGCAGTATTCCATGACCGGTTAATAGCTTTATATAATAGAAACAAATAGCATGTTGGGCCATGATAGAACAAACTTATGCTCGTAAGAAGTAAAACTTTGCAAAGTACAATAAATTAAAATGGAGCATAGTTGAATTTTCGACGAACTTGCGTGCCTTTGAAGCGATACTTAAGTTGTATCCATCAGACAGAATAACTTTTCACTTTGCCAATTCTTCGAAAACCCACTTGCTATTATGGTTCCATAAATCAAGCAGGTCGTGTGCGACTAGGCAATATAATGTCAATTGTAATTTTTCAACAATAACAGAACTTATTAAGATATATACATAACTACTGGGATAATTAATATGTCGCTTTGTAAAACTCGTTTACAAGAGGAGAGAAAGCAGTGGAGAAAGGACCATCCGTTTGGATTCTACGCTAAACCTACCAAATCAGCGGATGGATCTTTAGACTTGACACAATGGACTGCAGGTATACCTGGAAGATCAAATACATTGTGGCAAGGAGCAACATATCCAATCACCATATCGTTTCCAGAAGAATACCCATCAAAACCACCTAAAATTAAATTTCCTGCGGGGTTTTACCACCCCAACGTATACCCTAGTGGAACTATATGCCTATCTATCTTAAACGAAGAACAGGATTGGAGACCAGCCATAACTGTGAAGCAAATTGTAATGGGAATCCAGGAATTATTAGACAGTCCAAACCCGGACTCGCCTGCTCAAGAACCTGCCTGGAAAGCATTTAGCAAGGATCTCACCACCTATGAAAAGAAAGTCAAGGAACAGGCAAAGCGATATGCAAACGCTTCATAGGATAAAGTTGAGAAGCGAACTGATGTCAAGTACACGCAGATTTATAAAGATGTAGTTGATATTGTATTCTACAGCTAAATTTGACATTTGTAATTTAATACTATATAAATAGACATATCTCTGTTACTAGTTCAATTGGAGCAGGATTTGTAAAAAAAAAGAAAATTAGAAATTGAAGTATAATGAATACGTAGAAATTCACATAAGATGTACCATGACAAAGCAAATACGACTCATTAGACATTATGAAGTAAATTTTATGGCCGCATGCTATTTCGAACACATTCGCTATCTTTGATGAGATCTCTACTCTTAATAGTAGAACCGCTTTCCAATTCGCCCAACTGAGATGTACCCTTTTCTTTGTAGGTACTCACAGCTGGGATATCTGCCTTAATTCTGCTAACTAAGGTTTGATATGCACCTGGTTCTATTTTGATTAACGTATGCAAAGGGATTGACATCCATGGAGATTCTTCTTGTGGAACATTCATAAAATAAGCGTATAGACACCTTAATACTGCTTGGTGAGTAATAATCAAAATGTTTTCTTGTCTCTCTAATTCCATAATAATAGGTTCCAATCTGATTACAATATCACGGTACGATTCACCACCTCTGTATCGATACTCGTACTTATTATCATCTCTAGCCTTAAAATCCTCTGGGAATTTTTGTTCGATCTCTTCATAAGTCATACCATCGCATTCACCGGCATCTAGTTCATCTAAGGCTTTCCATTGTAACTTTTTCTTATATGGTAAGAATGCAGCTGTTTGCTGTGTCCTTTGTAAAGTTGAAGTCCATACTGTGAGATTAGTATGTTTGTTTTCTTCCGCGAACGACTTAAGAACTAATTCAGGTAATTTTTTAGCATAACGCTTCCCTCTTTCTGAAAGATTCGCATCACCACCTATTTGCCCTGTTAAATTAAATTCAGATTCACCATGTCTTGAAAGCCAGATACATCTAGGTTTGATATGCAAATTCATAACGTAATAGACAATGCGACTTTCCAAATAACTTTCAATCTTATTTAAAATCACTTGCGAATTCACATTGACTAATTTAATAAATGTAAGATCAATATCATTATCTCTGTCCATTGTTTCGTACATATCTTCATAATATTTGATTCTCTGTAAAAAGTCCCTCGTGGCATATTCGTCGTCCTTATTTACGTAATCAGTCGATGTTGTCTTAACATCAGCAATGTTCTGCAAGACTAAGTCCTGGTCATCACACCAGCTCTCCAAAAACATCGGTTCTATATAGTTCTCACGGCACAACTTCAAAATCTTATCTCTTCTTGATCTTGTCGAATTAGTAGCATCCAAAATCCCTACAACCCCATTATCCTCAACAAACCAATTCATCATGTCTTTTAGTGCCGAATTTAATGCCTCCTCTCTATACTTCAACCCATCCTTATTATGTGGGTCAAAGAGCTCAGCATTTGTCATATCGCCGGACACGAGCCTCCGCCTATATACTCCAACATTGAAACATTTAGATCTAATTGAGAGCCATGAGAGATACCTCACGATTTTCTGAGCAATCAATGATTTCCCCCGAGCTGGCAATCCAACCATAACAACACAGACTCTAACATTCTCAACATGTGAAATTGAATAGACTGGCATAATTATTCACTGAGATTTAAGTTATCAAATCAATCTATATCCAGCAAATTTACTAATTTCTTTAAAACGTGGAGACTACTGTACTATCCGCAGTGTGTTAATTTTAACTGTTAAATTTTCTGAACTGATTGTTACTTTGTTTACTAATTAATTTTTCTATATCAATCATCAGTATCAACCTACCTTTATGATATATTTCAATAAGTAACTTGTTAATCGAAAGTAAATGAAATTATTTAAATCTCAGCAGCATTTACTATGAAAAATCAGTTCACAATGTATGAATGTCGTATGATGTCGTCGACACAAAACATGACGAAATTGAGTGACAATATAATTAACACAAAATCTTATCACAATTTACTTAACTTCACCAGAAATACATAGAAATATGAAGAAGCTTTTAAATAGGTCTCGAAAGCTGGAAAACAAGGGGGTAGATTCGGCACCTGATACAGATGAAAGGCCGTTCGCAGATATTCAACCGATAATTTCATCAACAAAAAGTACATCTACGAATGAATCACAGGATTCTATTCATCAATTACAGCCAATGTTCAACTCGCCAATGGGCAAGTCTGATGACGAAAGCAAAAAGGAGTTGGCATCTAAGTTTAATTTTATGCACGACACAAATTTAAATTTGAATCCATCGATTCTGAACAAAAATTCATCTCCATCATTAATGTCTAAGGATTCGGAATACATGCGGAATTCGATGTATTCTGGGAGTAAGAGAACATTCTCAACAAAACAATCGTCATATTTGACACAGGGTAGTCAACAGAAGCGAGGTGCTTCGGGACTCAGAAACTTGGAGTATGGTCAGCCTTTACAAATCTTGAATATTGCAGAAGAATCTACAGAAGACCCCGATCACAGGGAACGTATTGTGAATAAGCTTCATGAGTTGTATGAGGATATGATATATGTCATGAATCAGTACAATAACTCATTGATCAACTTGTCAACAACTGTGATCAATACTATAGATTGCATCAAGAAGTTTGTTACCTTCGCTGAAAGTGCAAACGAGAAATCAGGATCTTGGAATATAACAACCTACAATAATGGCGATTTAAGACGAATTATGAAAATTTATTTGAACTTTTACGACAACTTGTTGTCAAATGAAGTCTATATAAAGTTAAAGTTATTGTTGGTTAAGAATTTTAATGAATTTGCGGCATTGCTTTATTGCAAAGATAAGCTTCTGAATAATGCTACACAAAAAATGGTGAAACCGCATAACTTCGCTATTGGTATGAATCCGGCCAAATCATTACCTAATGAAGACTTGATAGGAAAGATTATGAAAAAAATCGCTTCGACTTCAATACCAGTAAAAGAACAAAATGGATCATTCATAGCGCCAATATCTCGTGGTATTAGTAAGGACCTAAATATTCTTTGCTTATATTTTGGATATCCTAATCCAACTGATTCTCACTCTAAATTAATCCAAAGCTTGCATGAATTATACGATGATATTCATGTCGTGGTTATGAAAAATCAGATTGAATTGGCATCTGCTATGGCTGAGCCCTCTAATATTCCATTCACCAATTATGATGTGCGAGATTCTAGAGTTTATTCTCCGGGGGTGGAGAACGTTGTTCGCAAATTCAAATTACCATTCCGTAATCCGACTGATAGCTCAAACCCACCGATGTCACTTTCGTTATCTGTAGAAAATGCTGCTAAAATTTCAGGAACGATGGGTGGTTATATTTACCCAAGAATTGACTTGGAGAAACAGCCGCATTTGGAATCTTATACAAACTCAAAATTCGCAATTTCATGTGGACATGTTTGCCTTGATACAAAGGATGAGGAAATGAATTATCCTCATGTAGCAGCCCCTCTGGCAGTTTTAATTTCATTGTATAAACAGGCTTTATGGACTCAATACCGAAAGTTTAATCAACAAGGTAATAATGTTGTCATGAGAGAAGAAAAGGTTGCATATGGTGCAGTATTGAAGAATTTGGACGAAATGTTTCCGTTGAAGAAAGTTAAAGTTTCGCATTCAAATAAAAAAGATGAGTATGAGATAAGGAATTTACCAAAAAATAGATTTGGTCAAATTATATGGGGTGAAAGAACTTTAATTAACCTGAAAGAGTCTGATCAAGAAAGTAAGAATACGGAAAATAAATTATCAGATTTGGCTATCATTAAAGTTAATAAGAATTTGAAATGTGACCTGAATTTCTTAGGTGATGATATTGTGTTTAACGAATACGATCCGGCATTGATGTTTGATAATCTTTACGTCAGAGCAATTATTAATCTCAAACGAGAAACTGAAGAATTGGATATAAACGAAGTGGATTCTGTTGCATCACAAAATCCAAACTATAATGGAATACCAGTTTTTAAGTATGGATCTACAACCAAATTTACAAGGGGAAATTTAAATGGTATTAAATTAGTTTATTGGTTAGATGGAGCAATCCACTCTTCTGAATTTGTAATTAATTCAGTAGAAAATAATACAGCTTTTGCTGCTGGCGGTGATAGCGGTTCATGGATTTTAACCAAATTAGAAGACTGCTCATTTGAATCAGGTTCAAAAGGCCTAGGTGTTGTTGGTATGTTGCATTCGTATGATGGTGAACACAAACAGTTTGGATTATTCACCCCTATGTGTGAAATTTTAGAGAGATTAGAGACTGTAACGAATATTAAGTGGGGTGTTGTAGGAGTACCAGAAAAAGATGAATTTGATTCTGCTAGACACACTGACGGAGAACTGTCAGAAAATGAGGAAGATAATAACATATCTGACTCGTCAGCTAATGATACTGAGAGCGAATATGAGAGTGGTACAGAAGATTTAGCGAGTGCCTTACCTCCTGAAATCGATTGATATTTTGATTTTGTACATAAAATTGAATTTGCTTAAATATGTAAAGTTTTGTAGTATAACGTGTCCCCATTTTACGTTTGTTTATTTGAAAACTTCTTATAAATAAAATGTAAAGTTACATACGAAATAATAGAAATGAGCAACCAACAAGTATGATATAACTTATCAGAAGTTTTATGGTAAACAGATAAAACTTTTAAGCAATGTAATAGGAGAAAACAAATTTATGCTAATATTAGATTAATGCTGCAATAATTGCAACAATGGCTGCGAACGCACCTGCGGTATTCTTTGATGCGGAACCTTCAGATACTGAAGGAATAGAAGGAATCAGGGATGGACCTGGCGTGGTGGTTGGGTTATCAGTTTTGGAACATTTATGGCATGTTTCTGTTGTGTAAGTGGTTGGTACTACACATTCGCCTGTAACGGTTAATGTCGTAGCCTCTGTTACTGTTACTGTATGTGGGCTACAGCGGTCTCTATGGCAAGTGGTTACGGTCACAGTGGTTGGATAGGGACAGAATGTAGTGTAGTCAGTCATGGTGATAGAATCAGTAACAGTAGTGGTTGTGTTAGGGTATATAGTCGTGATTGGTGGAACTGTATAAGGTGTAGAACTTAATGTGGTCCCGCTAGTGATTGTAGGAAGTGTCCCGTTAGTAGGTGGATCTGAAGATGACAAACTACTCCACAAGTTAGTTGGGTCATCAAGTGTTATAGTACCAGAAGGAACCTCGCTGGTTGGGTCATCAAGCGTTATAGTACCAGAAGGAACCTCGCTGGTTGGATCATCAAGCGTTATAGTACCAGAAGGAACCTCGCTGATTGGATCATCAAACGTTATAGTAGCAGGTGTAGCAAGTGTACCAGTTGTACCAGGTGTAGATTCTCCCGGTGCAATTAGTTCTGCCGGTGCTGCATTTATGGCTGCAAGTGAAATAGCCGTAGTTAAAATGGTGGAAAATCTCATCTTTGTAAATAATATAAAGCGATTGTAATACCACGTTAATAATATTCGTAATTATTGGATCGAGATCTAAACGGATTTTGCAGCCTTTATATACCAAAAATATGGTTGCAATCTATTATTAGTGATACGGTGGGGAAAATTAATATCACTAAATTTAGCACCAAAATTCACAGTAATGATCTAAATATAACTCTCAGGTCTAAGTAGTTATCTTTGGTTTTCCTGGAGTCATGACCCAGACAATTACGCCTACCTTTCTAGTACCTCGGTTAGAAAGTTCACTGGCTAATAATCTTGGCTACATATTTCGGTGACAAGAATATATTGACCCATTGAATTATTACAGCAGTTGTTAATGTTCTCTAGTGGTACACTTGCGAACAAGAGTTACAGTTCGACCATGAATTTTAGAAAAACCTGCTTAAGTCTTGTAAAGCAACTCCATAAACCATAGAAACCATTCGAATCAAACTTTTGGTGGAAAAAATGCATGGTAATCTATTCACGTATTTAAGCGGCTCGATTTACATAACCGTTTGTTATCAGTTCGGTCGTAGATTCTTAGATTAAAAGGATTTCAGTCGACTGCAGGGTCCACAAACAAAAAGTAGACCTATTGTTAGACTTATGTTCTGAGTCACTCGCATTTATAACAATAGCAATGCCCGTCGATAAATGCGCGAGAATAATCGTCAATACAAAAATCTGATATATAATTACATGATACCTATATTTTCAATGATTTTATTGAATGCATGTGTTTGTTGACACTGAATCTAGCAATTGTTAGCACTTTTAATAGATTGGATCTATCACATGTTTGAGTGCGGAAAGCATAAAGCATCTAATAATTTCAAGTAAATATTGACGTCAAAAGTTAGTAATGGGGTGATCGATTATATGAATGGTGATCAAGTATTATGAAGATGACTGAGGAAGCACACTGATTATATGTATTGTTAATAATGTTGATGAAAAATCTCTGGATATTAATGTAGATTACGTAGCTAGAATATAAGGATTAGTGCCACCGAATAATAGTACAGCTATATATGTGGGTATTAATCCTAGAGTTAGTAGAGTAGCATCTCAAGTCGGGTTGTTGCGCATAGTGCTAACACAGGGAAGAAAAAACAGAATGAATATCTGATCAGAACCCAAAGCATAAGTTGCTTAAATTATTCAATCATTTAAATTGGGTAACCATGTGAATAATGGACAGGGTTAGTGAGAGAGGAAGTAAGAGAAAAAGAAAAGCGAGAGAAGTGAAAGGAAAGGATTTGAGTGAAGAAGTAAAGGAATCTGAAAGATACGTTGGAAGTGTTTTGTCTACAATAAATGTTTGCGTATGCAGTTTATTTGTATTTTGTATCAACAGAAGGCAGATAAGTGATGGTAAGTAAACCTACATGTACTTAACAATTAGTGAAACATAAATTTTTGACTAGATAAGACAAGTTAATCCCTTTCGGATTGCTTGTATTGTATAAACCTACATAGGTTGACCCACGTTTCCTCTGCCCTTGTCTTCAAATGAGGTTGTCTATTTTTATCAATTTTTTTGTACATCAGCTTAATCAATGGTTCCAATGTTTGCAATTTGTCATTATAGTTGTTTTTAACGTAAATTTCGTAGTCATACGAGTACGATTTATCTCCAAAGATCTCGTAGATCAAATTCAAGCATTCGATTGATATTTCGTTTGCTTTTGGGTCGTCGGTATACTTTGTAGCGAAAAACTCAGCGCTCGATAATAAGAACTGCGAAATGTGACCGGTGACTTCAATATTACCTACAATTGGCGCCAAACTACCCACTAACCCTACTGAACATAAGAAGAATTCTAAACTCGTGGTGTTGTCTTCGGTAGGGTCTTGCTTGGTTAAATTGTCACAACGAGAGATTAAGGTCTCAATCATGGAATTGTTTACCTTTGACCGAATTTCACCACCTAAAGTTTTCGTCAAAGCCCAGCATATATTCAAACAATCCTTCTGTATCAACAAATTATCTTTTTTGGATGATATATTAATGATTAAATCCCATAACTGCGATGCATTGCTAAACCAATCAACCGGTATATATTCGCTAGATAGGAAGAGCCAACACAAGTTATTCAAGCTTACTATAATTTTGTCTAGTAATTCTAACGCTTCCCTGTTTTGGACTTCGAAATTTAATAATTCTATCAATGATGGGTATGCCAACTTCAATACGACTTGTATTAAATCAGATGATAACGTAACTGGTTCTTGAGGGTTTGTCTCATTGAAAGAAAGGTATTCCCAGATTGACGTGATTAAGTCGATTGCAATTTCTAATGTTTGTACATCTACCTTCGCTTGAGCCATTTCCAGAGTATCACCACCAATTTGTTGATCAATATCTTTCATTTCTTCTGGTGCTTTCTTTTGAATTGGTTCTTTTGCATTATCCACTACTGAACTGTTTTTTTTCAAATTGCCTAGGTTGATCGTAGTAATACATGAAATTAGATTATTCAATATTACAGTACTGGCTGCATCCTTGTTGTCAGTTTGATTCAAAGCTTCATATAAATGAAATTTGATACCTTCGATATAGACCTTACCTAACTTATTCTTGGTTTGTGTCGGTGATGACAAGTACTTAATCAATTTATTTAAATCGAACTGAGGATTATCATGCAATTTTTGGATGAACTCTGTCGATTCCGAAGCAAATTCGTAGATGAGATCTAATAACGAATTGAACAACTTCACTGACGTTTTCATACTTGGGATGTTCCAGTTGATAAGATCAACAACCAAGTTCAAAACTGGGTCTATCTTCTGAAAAACATTACCGTACAAATCTTCTGATCCACTAGCAAGTACTACAACCAATGATAAAATATTTTCTGTGAAATCATATAATAATTGTTCTTTTGATTTATCTCCTGTTTTTTTACCCTTGGTTTTTTTACCATCAGCTGTAGCTCCCAATGGTAAAGATTTTGATTCTTCTAAATATTTGAACGATGTCTCTATTTTCTTTAAAGCCGCCTCTATTGCAGCCCATATATTTGATCTCCAGTAAAACTTAGTAACGTCGTATCCTTCTTCAATTCCTATGTTTCTTAATAAGCCGAACGATTCAACTACGATTTCATCATTAGAATCATTCAAGCATTGTTCCATTATAATCAGTACTAACTTTTCCTTTAACAATAATTTCCTCATTCTTTCGTCCTCACACAATACTGTAATGGCACCCAATGCCATTGTTTTATCATTTGGAACTGATGATTTTAACTTATTGATCAATGGTAAAATTTTAGAATTACGCGTGTTCTCATCCTTAATTTCTTGTCGATCAAGATTTCTCTTGCTATTATTGGAAATCGGGTTGACTCTTGCTTTTTGGTTTTTTCTTCCTCTCTTAAGCTTACCCATTTTGTATGCCCAGTTGTAAATATAGATTTAATAGTCTCTGGATTACTTGGTTCAAAAAAAATATTGTGATGAGCAGTTCTATATTACTCACGTGATGGAATTATTCAGTGGGTTTCTTAACTCTGTTAATGAACTTTTATATTGCCTACTTACTTTAATGAATCTAGTTTATTTGTTCGCATCATCTATATATTTATTGCTATCTACAGTTTCTTGTTTTTCTTTGTTAAATTCCTGAATTAATTCAGTTTTTCCATTTCTTGGGTCATCAGGATGTAACGTTGTTTTGACTCTCTCCTTTAAATCGCTCCATGTTTTAGGTTGATCAGATGTGTCTCGTATGTAAACGTCGTCTCTTAAATTACCATCTTGTTGTAAACGTTCGCTAGAAAGTAGTTAGTATACGCTAACGAACAATTGATATCATAGAATACTTACATTATTAAAGGTTGCCAGAATTTCACCCCGGAATACCAACTCAAACCAGCAACTAAAAGGAATGTGAGCGCTTTACCACCTGCACTTGACATAACTCTTCTGTATTATTCTTAATGGATATAGCAGTACATTCATTACAATATTAACAAAATTTCCAGTCGCAATATGTCTTGGCTATATACACACCACTCCATAGTTTAGTTGAATATTTCGTTCACCAAAAATGCATTGGCACAATACAAGGAAATGGGCTTTGATATATGCATTCCATACCATCCTTGGTTTTTAATAACTATTTCCTACATTCTGCTTTTATTTTGGACATCTATTAATGATAAAAAATGTTTGTAAAATTCTTATGATTATTGCAAAAATTTGCAATATATAAAGACAAAAACATATTGCGTTCAACATGCTAACTTAATAATACAACACACATAGCACATATATGTACTCATTTCAAGTTTTTTGTCTTGAAATTAATATAAGATCATTATTGGTCAATATTACGTTTGGAAATAATATTCTGCTGGAACGAGAGTATATACAAGAAGAAAGTAAATACCCATTAAACTGAACAAAATGACGGGTAATAATATGTCGATTCTAATATCAAACTCTCAAACTCTGCTGTTAGACACTTCTGTTATAGCTAGAGATCAGCTTACAGTATCTAAGTAATGAATAGCTGCGAAAATAAAAATTCCCTAAATATGTTTAAATCCGGGTAACTAAAATATAGATCCTCTATAAAAGAATGAAATTCTTGTAAAAATTATAGGTTTCAATTCTTTTCCTCAATCAAAAAGCTTAATAAAGCAAGGGAAAATTTGCCACGGCGAGATAATGTATATTGTCAAGTTATACTCGTTGCCATTTATTTAATAAATTTCATTTCCCGAGAAAAGAATTCAATCCCTATAGGAAGTTTGGAGTCCGTTGGGTCTCTTTAGTGAGGCGATGGATTCTGAATGTCGATAAACGGGATACAAATTTTGCTAGTAAATGTAGTCTAAAGTGTAGTACGAATGTGACAGAAAAGAACAGTAAATGTCTAAGATCAGTACAGGCGCTACTGCTTCAAGTATGATGCCTGAAGGAGAGGCTTAATTCTGTATACGTTTCTCGATGCGCCTTCCATCATTCAGCTCATGATAAAACTTATTCCCATGACACTAGATAGACTACAGCTGTGGTTTATAAAACAGTTATAATATATATTAAGCCTGATCAGCCTAGTTTAAGTAACCCATCAAATTAATTATACATAGAAAATAACATTTAAAATTTTAACAAAATCAAAAATTTATTCATAGAAGATCTTAATGCAGATTTCCTCAATAATGTAACTTAACGGAATTTGTTGAAACCAATGTCAGAGGCTCTTTCTCTGAAACATTGACGACAGATGTTTAAGTCGTACTTTCTAATTAAACCGGAGTGGGAGGAACAGACACGACATTGTCTTGAACCTTTACCGAAGTTTCTTGGGTGGGAAAACCAAACAGATTCGTGAGCCATTATGCTATAATTAGTTAGTATTCTGTCTTCGTCAGCCATGAGAGTATCTATTCAATCCGCGTCTTGATTATCCACACATATTTACTTGACGAAAGTCCCAGAAAAATCAATCCCTACGTGAATTAGACGATCTCCGTTATTCATCCTCTCTATATGCCATTCATCATTTGTGCGTTCCATTACCTGTTGATCCACTAAGTCTAAACCGTAACTTTCCGATCACGGTAATAACATCAGATCTTCAGTATATGGTATCACAAATTCAGATTTCATTAATCGCTTTTCTTCCCTCTTCTCATAAACATTCTCTCATTATTTTCAATCCCATTCAAAACCATTCAGAATTTTTCAAAAGTTTTTATCTCCATGTTTATTTCCACAACCTTGGACGTTCTGAATTCAATATCTGACTCTATCAAATAGATTACCCTCTTTCAGCTTCATATGCTGTGTATGTACATACTATTTTGTAATATAGACTTTTTGGATATGGATTCTTCAGTAGTTAGTGAATAGTTAAATTTTATTACTATCATCACTGTGAGAGATTGTGTATTGCGCGTTGACAGTTGAGAGAGCACGACTGAAAAATTTTCTAAAATTACACAAAGTTAATAACAGTCACTAACTTCACGCGATTAATAGATCCAACCCTAATCGGCATCATATGATACTTAGCATCTCAAGAAAAAAGAATATTTCTAAGGGCATCGCTTCATCTATAGTAGAGATCAGTGTAAAGATACGGTCATTGTAGATACTAATAGGAGATATGGCGAAAGGAGGTCATTCACATAGATCCACATTGAAAAATGACCATAAGCCATTTAAATCAAAGCATGCTAGTAAAGGACAGTTGAAAAATCAGTACAAAGGGAAAGTTGAAAAAACCAAAGGAGGCAACAACAAGACCAATAAAGTCATTTCGAAAACAGAAAGAAAGAATGCAGCTAGACAATTGAAGGAGAACAAGATTAACGAGACCAAGATCATACGGAAATTGTTTGACGGGTCTCAGGGAGCAGAAAAGATCGTGACTGTGATCTCGTTAACGAAAGACATCTCAACACAGGACATCGTGTCGCGGTTGGTCAACGGTGTCAAAGATGACAATGACGAGGAATTTGTGGTTACCATGCCGTCGGTGAGATCGACCAAGATCAACCGATTCAAGACCAATTTGAAGTTCATACTTCCGGATCAGACCAACTTGCTCAGCATCTTGGATGCGGCCAAGGTATCAGACTACGTTGTTTTTGGTATTTCTGCGAACGAGGAAGTAGAAAAGGAGTATGGGGAGCTGATATTGAGAGCGGTTATCGCACAGGGTATTGCGTCTGTGGTAGGAGTTTTGCCCAACGTTGTTTCTGCGTACCCAAAGAAGAACTTGCAATTGGACATCAGAAAGTCGTTGTTTTCATTTTTCACTCATTTCTTCCCAAACGAGGAAAAATTATATGCATTGGAATACGACACGGAGTGTTTGAACTGTATTCGTACGATCTGCCAAAAGTTTCCTAAACCAATCAACTGGAGAGATTCGAGACCATATTTATTGGCAGACAACGCTTCATGGATGGCATCGGAGAATGATGTATCTATGGGTCATATAGTAGTCGAAGGAACGGTTCGTGGTGTTGGTTTCAATGTCAATAGATTAGTTCATATTCCTGGATTTGGCGATTTCCAAGTCGACCGTATAGAGAAGATATCCAAATCTCATAAGAAAGGTGAAATGGACGTTGATTCAGAAGATAATGCATTTCTTCCAAACGAAAACCAAGAAACATTAGAAGAATTAAATCCTGAGGAAATTGATATGGAGGCCGAAGTGTGGGAGGATGATTTGGGAGTTAGAATGGATGGTAAACATTATTTTAATGACGGTGGAACAAGTGGGTATGCTAATAGCTCAAAGTTACCAAGAGGCACTTCAGAATACCAAGGAAGATGGTTACTAGAGGACGTATTAGAAAATGCATCTGACTTAGAAAGTGACGAAGAAGAGATAGATGTTGATGTCGATCAAAATAACGATGAAGAAATGCAAATTGAAGAAACACAATCAGAATATGCGTTTACTGAGGCCGGTGATAATCAATCAGAGATGTTTGTAGACTTATCGCCGGAAGAAGAAGAAAGACAGTTACGAGAGTTCAGAGAGTCGGTGACAGAAGACCTTGAATTCCCTGATGAGATTGAATTAGATCCATCTGAATCAGCCAAAGAAAAATTAGCGGCTTACAGAGGTATCAAATCTTTAGCTAATTGCGATTGGGACTATGATGAGGACGATAATGAAACTCCAAGTATATGGAAAAGATTATTACGAATTTCAAACTTTAAAGCAACAAGAAATAAAGTTTGCAAGGACGCCATTAAAGATGTTCAGCTTAATATCGGTAATAAAGCAAGAATTTTTATTAAAGCTCCAGTATATGTCATGGAAAAGGTAAATTGTAATCAACTGCCATTTATAATTTATGGATTATTACAACATGAACACAAGCAAGCAGTCGTCAATTTCTCGTTTGAGTCTTGGGAAGAGTATGATGAGCCAATCCCTAGTAAGGATACTTTGATTGTGCAATATGGACCAAGACGACAAGTTATCCAACCATTGTTTAACCAAGCATCTAACAACGCTAATAATGTTCACAAATCGGAAAAATTCGCTCACCAGGGTAACCTTTCGGTTGCTACGTGTATTGCACCGGTATTATTTAGTAACGCTCCAGTCATTTTTTTCAAACCGGCATCAAATGGCTCTCTTGAGTTAGTTGGCCAAGGGACCTTCTTAAACTGTGACCATACTAGAGTAGTTGCAGAACGGGCAGTTCTTACCGGACACCCTGTCAAAATCCATAAAAAAGTTGTTACAATCCGTTACATGTTCTTTAATCCCGAAGATATTAATTGGTTTAAGGCTATTCCATTATTTACAAAAATGGGTAGAAGTGGTTTTATTAAGGAAAGCTTGGGTACCCATGGTTACTTTAAGGCTACATTTGATGGCAAATTGAACGCACAAGACACTATTGGTATGAGCATGTATAAAAGAGTTTGGCCAGAGATTTCCAATGGCTGGACGGAATAAATATTTATAGATCTATAAGACGAATCTTAAATAATTGTATAATAATTAGAAAACTATTCTATAGTGATTACTAAGAATGTAGTAATCTTTCGATTTTCTTTTGTGCGACCATAGAGTGAGCTTATCGATTTTGTTAGCTACATGCTCCTTCACTAGAAAGACAAGTATTACTGAAAATATGAGTTCGTTTATGCCTCAAGGGTCTAACCCATTAACGTCATCTTTCACATGTAATACATGTGGTATCAAATTTGTTACTGCTGATCTCCAGAGACAGCATATGAAAACAGACTGGCATAGATATAATCTTAAGAGGAGAGTTGCGCAATTGCCATCTATTTCGTCAGAGATGTTTGCTGAGAAGATACTTTCACAACAA